>OY829507.1:18650280-19121291 GCA_963691665.1 Clepsis dumicolana | reverse complement strand
TGGACTTGAACTCTCCATTCACACTGACACCTCGTTGATGTAGTCAGTGCGGCGCTCAAAATTTAAAATTTTATACAGCATATAGGCAGTTGGATGCTCTTTTACAAGTAATCTTTTTTTAGTCTACCAGCGCTTTCGGATAGACCATGATTGCCAAAAAGAATGCGCCGCAAGAAACTTGGCACAAAGGGTTTTTTTTCTAAAAACAAGTTAAATTTTCTTTGTACCTTTGTCTGTTTTGTTTGTTATGTGGAGTACAATAAAGAGTTCTTGTATTGTATTTGTTGGGGTTGCGGGTGTGCGTGGGATTGTTAAAGTCTCAAAAGTTGTTAGAAAATGTATTGTTCAAAGTGTCACCACAATAGACTATGTTAACTAAATACTATTAGAATGTTAGCAAACTGATTTGCAATAAATGTTAAGTGAACGCCCGGTCGCGACGGAGTCGGAAACTGCATTACTTTAGCGGCTCGCGTCTGACGTCACGATGTTTGGTGCAGTTGCACTGAACAGTACTGTATTAGCTCTTACGATGTACAGCAGCGCCTGCGCGTCCAGCTCCTTGCTGTGCCTCTGCGCGCGCGGCGGCGGCAGCGGCAGCGGCTCGTGCGGCGGCGCGCGCAGCCAGCGGCGCAGCGCGGCGGCCACGTCGCGCTCTAGCAGCGCCGACACCTCGTTGAGGACCGCGCACGCGCCGTCCACGCTGCCCGTCGATATGCTGCGTCTGTGGAGTTCCGAGTCGATTACCGCCGCTTGAGCACGCTTGCAAGACAAGGAGCTTAGTACGGTCAATTGCAAAAACATGTATCGAATTAACGCGTTCACTGCCGGCAACGCATATACGCGTTTTGCCGACTTTCGCCCAGTGCCGCAGTCATACATTTGCAAGCATTTGAACGCACATCTGCGTTTGCGGCGGGGACCCTTTTTTTTTGTCGAATTTTTTTAATCGTAATGTAATGTTTGTCATAATCCATCACTAGTAATAACTCTTTTTTTTTCTGAAACCGATAAAAGTTTCAGCTATTTTGTAATGGTCATTCTGTAGAAACACTATAGGTTAGGTTAGGTTCATTTTATAATAATCCTGAACAATTATTAGTGTCAGAGTTATGACTAGTGATAAATTATGACAAGAATTACACTATGACTTTCAACTGTATGGAAGAATTTATAGAACCGTTTGCGGCACCTGAAGAAGTTTCGTGCCTGACAAACGGGAGCGAATGCGTTAGTACACCTCAACAGCAACACCACAACCTTAATTCGCCGACATAAGACCGATGAGCCATATTTCTGAGTAAGTTGTATGCACCAATATTTCGCATCTGACTGTACTACATAAGTATTCTAGAAAATATTATCACCATCATGACAGCCTCAAGACGTCCACTGCTGGCCGGCGGCCTCCCCCGCGGCTCTCCACTCAGACCGGTCTTGTGCCTTCCGCATCCACCGCGGTCCCGCGATCTTTACCAGGTCGTCGCTCCATCTTGTTGGAGGCCTACCGACAGCTCGTCTCCCGGTCCGTGGACGCCATTCGAGAACCTTCTAGAAAATGTATTACTAAATAAAATTAATACCTACCTTATTACTTTCCTCGCGATGAAAAAACACGTCGTCGACGAGACTCGAACCCGTCGCGCCGACCTGTGGCGCGGCCATCTTTAATGCCTTACCCACGCTCTCTTCAAGGAAGAATCTAAAACAAAATAAGTATGGTTAGAGAGAAATTACGCCTGCTGCGAAAAAAAGGTTTTTTTTAGGGTTCCGTACCCGAAGGATAAAAAACGGGACTTGGGACCGTCAATTACTAAGACTCCGCTGTTCGTCTGTCTGTCTGTCTGTATCTGAGCCCTATTTATTTTATTCTGTTTTCGTATTTGTTGTAATAGCGGCAACAGAAATACATCATCTGTGAAAATTTTAACTGTCTATCACGGTTAATGAGATACAGCCCGGTGACAGAAGGACAGACAGACAGACGGACGGACAGCGGAGTCTTAGTAATATGGTTCCGTTTCGACCTTTGGGTACGGAGCCCTAAAAATTACAAAGACTGAGCCTATAACCTAACCAACTTAGAAAAGTTGAAAAACCCCCGACATTGTCGTTTCAAAGTTCAATATTTCAAAAAAGGGTGAACCGATTTTAATGAAACTTGGCTAAGAACCATCTCGATTAAACTGGCTTTTGATTGAAAAAAAAAAAAACCGCATCAAAATCGGTCCCTCCGTTGCATGATGCCACAGACAGATACACAGGCACACAGATACACACGTATAACACCCCTCTTTTTCGTCGGGGGTTAAAAATGACGTACCTCTCCAATGTGAGATAGTGTCCGAGCAGATCATGCGCAGTGCGCATCAAATCACACTCCAAGATAATCTTCTCAACAGCCGCTATGCACGAGTTCTTCGTCGCCTCGTCCAGGGTCGCAGCATCGGCCTGCCATCATCAGAAATATCATCTCCAGCCTATTTGGGTCATTAAACTTTTCATTACCACTCGTTACCATAGAGATGTCCCCTGGGTCACTCGTTTAAAATAAAGTTTTCTAAGGCACCACTCCATCAAACGTTAGAAGTTTCGACAGTTACATGCCATTTCCTTTATGCTTCATCTCCTAAGCATGCAAATCCTGATTTTTGGGGAGGGGGGGGGGGGGATATTTGGGATTAACTAAATAATAGGCACTGGTTTTCCATCAAACAAAATTACAATAAAAAGTCATACAAAAAACCATAGATAAAAAATATAGAAGTCTAAATAGGTCCAAAAAGTAAAAAGTTGTGTTTTGTTGTGTTACCCAGGGGACATCTCCATGGCAACGAGTGGCAATTAAAAGTTGATTGACCCATTTATATCCAACTGCTGGGCACAGGTCTATCTTAAAAATGAGGGTTTGGGGTATAGTACGCACACGGGCTCAGCGTGGATTGGGAGCTTCACAACGCAGGTTTTCTCAAGATGTTTTCCTTCAAAAGGGGCTATATGTTTGCTGCAATATGTGGTCGGCAACTATAAGCGTCTTTGTCTAGCCTTCATAATAAGAGTCAGACAGCAATAGTTGCTGGCCTCATATTGCAGAAAAACGTTGCTCGTTTACCAAGCCCCTAAAGAAAAGGCCTAACCTTTTGATTGCTCATTTGTGATTTCCACTTCTTACATCTTTTCTTCATATTGATAAGATTAGCACCGAGAATGAGCGTGCACAGTGCTACTTAATAATTAAAAAATTAGATCAATCTCTCTTCGCAGGCCCCTAATCGCTTATTAGCACTAATTCATAAAAAAATCTTAAAAGCAGATTAAAAAGTTTTTATTGACATTGCACATCACTTATGGTAGGAGCAAAGAAACTGCCCGCTTGATAACGGGGTCTGCTCATCAGCGTCGAGTCCCTGACTGCTAAAACAGTGAGTACCTCAGCCCGCCGCCGCAGGAATGTAAAGTAAAGCTGTATGGTGCTGTGCGCCAGCCCTAGCTCCGCCAGCGCCGGCTCGGCCTGCAGCGCCGAGCGCCGCGCCGCCGCGCCGCCCAGCCGCGCGCGCACCAGCTCGTAGTACACGCGCCGCCCGCCCGCGCACACCTGCCATCGACATTATTAAATAAATACCGAGGGATAATCGACACCAATTGACGCAAAACGTTCCAATAACGTCCCGGCACGAGGTTAGCACCTTATCACAGGCTGTAACACGGCCAGCGGGCGGCCAACACCTTACCACAGGCTGTAACACGGCCAGCGCGCGCGGCAAGCGTCCCGGCGCGTACTGCGCGGCCAGCCGTCTCGCTCGCTCAACACTCGCTCCAGCCGCCTCCAGCAAGCGAGTGAATGCATCGGCGAACACCGCCGCTTCCGAGTCCGGGTCGGTTACGACGCATGCACGGCGAACAGTAGCTTCAGCCTAGAATATTTTAAAATGGGGTGAAATGCTGTACCGGTCAGCCTGTTATACATGTAGGTACTGCAAATACAAAGATGTGTTGGAATTGAGTACTTACCTTATTGGCGAGGTATTTAGCGAGCAGGTCAACACCCTCGTCAGCTCGTCCTATCTGTGGGAACAGCTTGAAAAGCCGCTCAACCGCCGCCTCATCGTCTTTGCGGGCCGCCTCGTCGAACCTATATCCATAATTACAGCTCAGAATACAGAACAAACCAGAATTCAATACCATACTTCATACTGAGCGATCGTTTTGACGTTTCGAAAATAGTTGCTGGTTTGACAAACTAATCATCATACCCATTACAAAAGCTACAAAAATGTTGTGCAATATCGCGTATACCTTTGAGACAAAGATAGTATCCTATACAAGCGTATCGTACGTTATGTTATGACTATATCGTGTAACTCGGCTTTTGCAGCCTAAAACACTAAAATATACCATTACGGAATGTTAGTTTGACGCTTTAAAAACACACACAATTACTTTTTTCACTTTACGGCCGGCGCGCGACGACCATATGAATTTAGTCCTTTGGCCCGGACCAGCCGCGTATGTGTGAAATCTTACCTAAACGTGGAGTTGGCCCGTCCTGATTAAGCTAATATTGAAAGTTACATATACATATTGTGCCCCCCTCCCTCTTATTTTTGAAACCGTAGGTAGGTCCAGTAAATACTTTCAACGAAACTTGATTTTGACATGATCGGATTTACCGTTTTTGAGTTATTGCCGAAAAACTGCGCTTCTCAACAAAGGGACGTAATTGTGCCATGAAGATACGCTCTTTTAATCGGTAGTGCATTTCTTTGTAGCAACGGCTACGGAACCCTACACTAGGCATGGCCCGACATGCTCTTGCCGAGTCTTGTCCGGTTTTATTAGTTACTAGCTGTCGCCCGCGACTTCGTCTGCGTAGAATTCGGTTATCGCTATCCTGCGGGAACTATACAATTTTCCCGAATAAAAAGTAGCCTATGTGATTCCTAAAATATTCAAACTTTTTTTTATACGACGAGGAAGGAAAACGAGCTAGTGGGTCACCTGATGATAAGTGATCACCACTGCCCATAGACACCCGCAACCCCGGAGGGTTTGCGGATGCGTTGCCAACCTAGAGAGCTAAGATGAAATACCTCTTGTGCCCGTAATTACACCGGCTGTCTTACTCTCCACACCGGAACACAACAGTGCAGTGGTAGCAATCCGGACGGACCTCGCACTAGGTCCTACCACCCGCAAAGTAAACTATCTTCTTAACAAATTTCAAATAGATTGGTGCGGCGGTTTTCCCGTGAAGAGGTAATAAACAGACAGACAAGAGAGACAGAAAGACAGAGTTACTTTCGTATTTATAATATTAGTAGGATGTGTCGTAAGTGAAGTGCGACTGACTTGCGCTCGAGCAGGTCCCTGAGCGTGCGCGCGGCGCCGGCCATGGCCTGCCGCGGGTCGGGCGCCCCGCGCGCGCGCGCCGCCGCCACGGAGCCCGGGTCCATGCTGAGGAACCGCGCCACGTGCGCCGCGCCTGCAGACACCAGCATCGTCAGTATCACCAGGGACGTGTTTAATAATACATATTTTCTCACTATGTTTTCCTTCGCCGAAAAGCTCATGATCAATTACGAATGTAATTTTGCACATTAATTCCGAAAAACTTATTAAAGACGTATGAAAAGTATACAAACAAGTATTTAAAGTATAATTAGCCGATTTATGCTAGTAAGATGAACCACAGTTATTTTACCAACCTGTTTCATAGTCCTGCGCCTTGATGGCGGCCTCGACTCCTGCGCTGCACAGCTGCAAGTCTATCAGGTCGTGCACTCGCCGCTGACATTCAGCCACTCGAGACTGAAACCGATATTAAAAAAAAACAGTATTCTTATTTTTACAGTCATCCCGTTCGACATTATTTTTCAAATTTCAAACTGACACGTAAATATACAGAAAGACCAGAACGGTTAATCAACTTTTCTTTGCCACTCGTTGCTATGGAGATGTCCCCTGGGTCACTCGTCTAAAACAAGATTTTATAAGGCACCACTCCATCAAAAGTTAGATGTTTCAACAGTAATACGGGCATTTTCAAAAAACTGTGTACCCTTTTTTCCAAAGTTGTCCTAAATTTTTCCATAGAAAATTTATTTGTCAGTTTTGTGACGGTCCATATAGAATGTATGTAAAAACGCGTCACAAAACTGACAAAAAAATTCGTGATTCTGAGCAGAAATAATCCAAAATTTGTTAGGTTATTCAAAAAAAGTTAAGGGTAGGTACACAGTTTTTTGAAAATGCCCATATACCAATTCATTCATGCTTCGTCTTGGAAAATCATATTTTTTATGTGTTTTCCAGGGGACATCTCCATGGCAGTGCGTGGCAATGAAAAGTTGATTAACCCAGAAAAATAAATTCTCAAACTGGGATTCGAACCCAGACTTCTACCACACCGTGGTGGCGCGTAGTAACTGGTGGTGGTAGGGAAAAAAACAGAAAACAATATAAGAAAAGATAATGTTTTAGTATAGTAAAAAAATACACAATCTCATACAGAATAATGGCTCCATTCTAAGGCAGGCTATTGGGATGGCTATTCTTTGCATCCAAGTAAAAAAAATTGCTTAAATAACTTCAATATTCAACAACATACTTTGGGATGCTACGCCAGAACACAATTATATATACCATTTATTTGGATGGTATGGGTAATTGGGTATTATGTAACCCCTCCTATGCTTAGTCTCAGATCCATGCCAAATTTAAGGCTATATTTTTCTTTTTTTTTGCAATCTCCAAAATTAGTAGGTTTGGGGAGGACTCCAATAGAGAGATCTCTCTCCAGGCAGATGTTATGCCTGGGGACCGAAGTCCGAAGGAAGAGAGTTGTAAGTTGTATTTATGCAACCGACTTGAGAAACTTTGTTAGCGCGATGTAGAACAGTGACGTAGAACAGTGACGTCACTCGCGTGTGGCGCTAGGGTTGCTACACCAGCCCCACTTTTTTAGACCGGAGGTCGGTGTGGGAGCGCAGTCTGTGCGTCGCGAGGGCGCTTGCAAGGGCCAATTGCGAGGTTTGCTCAGCCTCGTTGGCGAGCGATGAGTTGTTCCGCTGTGCTGGCGGGAGCGATGAGTTGCTGCTAGTCTGGATCCTCGTCGGAGTGCGTAGCAGTGTAGGAGAGGATTGCACACTGTAGACACCAGGCATGGAGATATAGCAACATGCTAGTGGTGCACAGTGTTGTAGTCTGGCGTTGCTGTGAGACTGCGTCATTGTCGTAGGTCTTGGAAGGTTGCGTTTTTTGTCCATAGTCGAGGGTCACCAGTTTGGGGAGGACTCCAATAGAGAGATCTCTCTCCAGGCAGATGTTATGCCTGGGGACCGAAGTCCGAAGGAAGAGAGTTGTAAGTTGTATTTATGCAACCGACTTGAGAAACTTCGTTAGCGCGATGTAGAACAGTGACGTAGAACAGTGACGTCACTCGCGTGTGGCGCTAGGGTCGCTACAGTAGGTATTCAAATAAGAGAGACTTAAATGCAGTTTTTTTTTACTTCCCATATGCATGAGGGGTTAAATGTGATTCTGAGTCTGCCATTATCAGATGAAGTGTAGGGACTTAGGTTATTCTGTGCGAGAGATAGTATGATATATCTATACCTATAAAACAGTACTGTGACTGACAGAAAATGCACAACCTAAACCACTGGACCCAGAGATTTGAAATTTTGGCAAATATATACCTTGAGTATCCTGGAGGTGCACTGAGAAGGAATTTTTCGAAATTCCCATGGAATAGTGAACTAGCACATTTTCAAATATTTCATGGAGGCAAAGCTGCGGGGCATAAGCTAGTATGACATATTACATGTCTGAGGTTGTCCATGAGGTTTACATAGTCACACTGGAGTTCACAATTAGTATAAGTAATCAAGCCTCGTTAAAGTATTAAGTACATTAAAAAAAACTTACCCGTGCCAGATCAAGTTGTCGCACTTTAGCGCTGACGTCTCTTGCTAGCATGGCAGTCCTGTCCACCATGTCAGCTGCTACTTGCGCGTCCGCCTTCACCTCCCCGAGCTTGCCGTAGGCTTGACTAGCTGTGCGGAGCCGCCCTTCTAAGGTGCATGCCTTTGACATCACGTTTGAGAGCGCTTCGTCTACTTCCGTCTGAAATGAGGTAAAATATAGATTAAAATATGTTGTGTGGAAGTGCTTGTCACGGTAAATAGTTTATCTCATAAAACAGGGCACTAATAATTGTGTTTAAAGTGTCAATCAGTTGGAAAATGAAGCCGGAATCCAAGAATGCTTAATTATTTACTTCTTCCTGTTCTATTTCACTGAGTGCCTTCTTTAGCCCCTCTTCAGTGGAGACGTCGTACTTCTCTAATAGAAGGGTTAACGACATTTTTGTTCCCTTATTGTTATTGGAATGGAATTATTAAAAACAATATAAATATTTTGCTGACGACAAGAAGCCCAAAACCAGATTTTGGTCACACTTGACATTTGTTTGACAGATGGCAGACAGCTGACGCGAATAACAGATGTCAAGCTTTTTTCATGAGCTTTTTATAATTAAAATTCAGACGACTGATTTCAATCAATATTTGTTTATAAAATAATACTTAAAATAACGACTAAAACAAATGTACATAACTATTTTATAACGCAATAAGTTCACCTTTCACTACTGGCAAGCTTTTAGTTGGCAAACTTGATAATAATTAATGCTCGAAAACTTTCAATTTAATTGTTTTATTAAATAATAATAGTCAATTTGTTTTTATTTAAATCATCAGTTGCAACTATATTTGAATATTTTTAAGACTTGCCTTCATTACAAACAAAAGCTAAAATAAAATTTTCATACATTTTTAATATCGAAACGTCTAAATGTCACAAGCTCTACATTCAGAACGTACTTTTAAAATTGACTAGTGGGCAAAATTACGATGCCAATCATTTTTTATCAATAGTAAACATAAAAACATCTGTGATTATAAAATCGATGTGCCGTTAATTGTATAAGAGTTTCCATCCTCGGGGCGCTCTGCGGTCGTCTGGCGCTCCCTGGAGTGGTGTTTCATTGTCCGGTCGAAGACAATCGTTAAAGGTAGGAGCGAGGGCGAGGGCACTGTGACATTTGCATAATGTTGTACAGGACAACTGGTTTGGTTTGTAAATAGGTGTTTTTGGAGCGGTGTTGTATGTTGCAGATTGACTCCGGGTGGGGTTGGGCTTCGCCCCCGCTGCGCTTGCAGCTGGGAAACTCGCGAGGACACAAGAGGTGAGTGAACCCTGGCTATTCACTAAAACAAATGACAAACAGTCTGTTTGAGCTCCCAAATCCCCATACAAGAGTATCTGATCGAGACATCACGTTCAACATGAAGTGTTTACATGTAGTTGGGGATCTGTGTCATGTAGGATGTGTTGAAATCGTATGTGATTTTGTTATCATAACTAGATTACAAATACATTGCCTTGAACTGGTTTGGTTGTTAGTGCATTTAGAACATGTAATTTGGCTAACTGAAGCACCCACATGTGTGACTGTTTAACATATTTAAGAGTTCCTGGTGTGGGTGGTAAGTGGGTCACCTATATTCGGAAATGTTTTTGGGAATAAATAATGTTCTGATTGTGTAAAACTGTGAACAAAGTGGTTACATATTGCCAAGTGAAGAAAAAGTTTTTAATGCAGTGAGTGAAGTCATAATGAAATTGCACTACATATATTTTCATCTGCATTGTCTAATTACATTAACCCGATGTGGTCTGATTTTCAGTATTTTTTTTTATTGCATATTTAATTCTGTGTTATGTTTTTTTTGGGATCGGAATAAAATAGAAATCCATGCATAGCTCAAAGTAATTTCTGATTATTTTATGAATAAAAAAAATCAATAAAAAAATGGCTTGACCCATATCGGGTCAGCAGGAGAGGATGGGTTAATCCATTAAATATTAAATGCTAAATGCACTTAAGGATTTAGATTATAATTTTTTATCTTATTTGGCTCATTTGTCGTTTTATTTGTGTAAATTTACATTGAGCTACTTAACTATTTATTTTATTTTTAAAACATGGTCTTATATTTCTTTCTTAATTTTTAAGAACTTAAAGTCAGCTGCAGGGAAAAGGTACTCCTCAGTTACATTGGTAACCACACCAGAGCTACTAATTGTACTATGTGTGTGTGAGTGTGTGTGTGTGTGTGTGTGTGTGTGTGTATCTGGAACACTACTTCAGTTGTTCAGTTGTCCTAAAAAAAAAAATCAACTACTTAAATACAAGTATCATCTTCAGTTCTTCACCTACCTAAGAAAATTCTCAACCACAGTACCGATGCAACAAAAAGAATTGTGCAACACACATGACTTAACCACAGTTAGGTAAATCTTGAGTAGACCGTACCATCTGTGAGTACCATATTACCAAATTTTCAACATTTAACATTTACATAAGTTAGCGATTAATTCAAGGGTACTTTCCGTTTTAAATTACTTTGGTATGTAGTTTAATGAATGTTTCAGTATTTAATATGTTAATTTTATGTTCGGTTTGAACTACTTAGAATTCATTTACTTATTAGGTTAATGCATTGATGGTTTATAATTTGGATGATTTTATAGTTATTTTTATTAATTACTCTACTTCTTAAAATAGAAAATGTGTATAACCACTCACTTGCTTTGAATTTTGAGTTGAACTCTATTTATAACAAAATATGAGCGTTGACAGGCAACTCTAGTTGCCAAAAGCAATTGAGTGGATAAGTAAACCATTTCTAATAATTAAATACCTACTTAAAGTGACTGTAATTATCAGTAAGAATAAAGAGTTTTGCTTGATGTTAATTATACTAAAATCTTCCCAGATGTACGTCATTGTTGTGTCGACGTGATTACGAATAGTTCTCGGATCGCCGTTTTACCTAACAGATCAAAATTGTTCTGTGGTTTCATTTTCACACTATATGTATACAAAAAAGAAAATCAAAGATATTTTTTTTTCAGTTACGCGACCATGACACATCAATTATTCCTCTTGTTACCCGACTGCCAAAGGAGGGTTATGTTATTTGAGCGCATGTGTACTGTATGTATGTATGCATGTTTAATTATTTGACACACTGCAGCCTAAACCGTTTGATGGACTTCAACATATGAGGTGTCATTAGATTGGTCTCAGTTGTGCGAGTCACATAAGGTATATTTAATAAAGTTAATTCTTTTGGCAGTCAGGTTTTTGTTTTTCAAATTCCATAAACGTGACAGGTGACAAATGACAACGACAGTTTGAAGTAGATTACTGACTTGAAAAGTTTTTGTGTAATTGAGGAAATTAATTCCTGACCCACCATGGAACCTTTTCACAGTAAACGATGACGTTCGATGACGATGAATTTGAAAAACAAAAACCTGACTGCCAAAAGAATTGACTTTATTAAATATACCTTATGTCTCTATGAAGAGATATCGCATTGTTTGACAAGGAAAATCGTTATGATGTTTACTATGAAAATGTTCTATGGTGGGTAAGGAATTAAATTCCTCAACTGTATTACCAGACTTCATATTAAATTCGAAGTGTAGATCGAATTATCTTTGTGACCTGTCGCCTGTCACGTTTATGAAATAGGGGCCTGGTCTAACCAAATGTAATTTGTATAATTTATCTGTGGTTACCTATTGTAATTGAGCTAATGTACTTAACTTGTTTTTAGAAAAAAAATACTTTGTGTCAAGTTTCTTGCGGCGCATTCTTCTTGGTAATCATGGTCTTTCCGAAAGCGCTGGTAGACTCAAAAAAAAAATGACGGGTAAAAGAGCATTCACCTGCCTGTTTGCTTAATAAAATTTTGAATTTTGAATTAGATTTTTTTTTAACGCGTTCCCTTGTCCCGTGTCAGGATGGGCGAGGGCGGGTCGCCGGGCGGCGGCGCGCGGCTGTCCCACACCTCGGAGAAGCACCCGCGTGCCGTGCTGGGCGAGCTGTCCGCGCTGCGCCGCCACCGGGAGCTCTGCGATGTGGTGCTCAACGTGGCCAACCGCAAGCTGTTCGCGCACAGGTGACCACAACACTTTTAACAACAAGAATTGATCAAGGGAACGCGAAGCAACTCCGTTTCAGCTTGGGCAAAGATGTCGTATTTGTATTTCTCTAAAGATTTTTTTAACCGACTTCAAAAAAGGAGGAGGTTCTCAATTCGTCGGTTTTTTTTTAATGCATGTTCCCCAATTACTCGAAGACGGCTGGACCGATTTCAAAAAAAATTTTTTTGTTTGAAAGGGTATACTTTCTAGTGGGATCTCATGATCCCTTGGAAATCGAGTTCAACCCTCAAATTTTATAGGGATGTATCATGTGTTTCATATATTTTCGAAAGCTATTCAAGTACTTGCGTCTGGTAGTCATTATCTCGCGTTGATGAGGTGATCAGATGGAAGGTGCGACTCCTTAACGGTTAGGAGTTGGAGGATAATATTTTAAGTATTAACGTAACTAAAAATTGTGAAATAAATATCTTTTAACAAAAAGTAAAACCACCTTCAATAAAAACCTCTGAAAAAAAACATAAAATAATCCCCAAAAAGCCATGAGTTTTAGGGCCTAGCAGAAATATGAAGTTGGTGCTTCATTCCAAGAATATTCCGCTAGCACCGCACCGACTTCATATTTCTGCTAGGCCATAAAACTCATGGCTTTTTGGGGATTATTTTATGTTTTTTTTCTGAAGGCGGTTTTATAAAATGTTGTAAGCAGGTTCGATAATTATATGGATTTTTTTGGTCCATTAATTAAAGCCGAAAAGGAAGGCTGAGAACCTAAATACGCGCTTCAGCTCCCAACCGCTTTCCGCGTGCAATGTCAAGTTTTAAAAACAAAATACCTTCTTGTTCAACAATACCTGTATCTACAAACCACCAAAAACATGAGCATGTTGGACCATACCTAGTGCAGGGTTCCGTAACCGTTACCGCTACTAACAATTAATAGCAAGTAAAACAGCATAGCACATTCTATAATGACTCTCGGACATTCAAAGCTGTACTCAGATAAGTCGCCGGCGTTGTATCGGCTTTCAATGTCCAAGAAATGTCATTGTAAAATGTGTTTGCTATTGCAATTTTAACTTTGTGCCTTACATAAGATGGTAGCTATTTGTATGCATTTTTTGTTGCTTGCTATTAATTGTTATTAGCGGTAGGCTTCAAAAAAGAGAACTATGTTATTGTTCACAAGATAAACTCTTAAGTGGTAAACGGCGACATTATAAAATTTCTACTATAGCTTTATAAAATCCTCTAAATAGTTGTGTATTTATGCGTACTTTTTATATTGTTGTGTTTTATATCATTTGAATTTTCCAGCGCTCTGGTTTTCACTGTTATGCTGTGTAAAATTTTGATGACTTGACACGGCTCTGGGGCCCGTTTCTCGATGCTTACTAGACTAATATTATTAGTGTTTTGTCTCGTAAATTACGTGAAAAAGTGAAACGAAACACAGATATTATTAGGTAGTTTAATAGCTTCGATAAACACGGCCGTGGTGTGAACGTCGTGTCCGCGCAGGGTGATACTGTCGGCGTGCAGTCCGTACTTCCGCGCCATGTTCACGGGCGAGCTGGCCGAGTCGCGCGCCACCGAGGTCACCATCCGGGACGTGGACGAGCAGGCCATGGAGCAGCTGGTCGAGTTCTGCTACACCGCGCACATCGCGGTCGAGGAGGGCAACGTGCAGGTCGGCCAGGGCTGTCGCGAGGCGAGCAGGGTCGTGTTTATAACCCCCGACAAAAAGATGTGTTATAAGTTTGGTCTGTGTATTTGTCTGTGGCATCATAGCTCCCAAAGGGATGGACCGATTTCGATGCGGCTTATTTTAATCGAAAGCTAGTTTAACCGAGATGGTTCTTAGCTAGGTTTCATTAAAATTGGTTCACCCGTTTTTGAAATACTCAACTTTGAAATGACAATGTCGGGGGTTTATCAACTTTTCTAAGTGGGTTGTATAAAGCTACAAGTTACAATTCACAAGTGGAAGTCTTATTCTATTATCTTTTGCTAGAAAGAGACTTCCGCTTGTAAATTGTAAATTGTGATTTTATAAAACACGGCCCAGTTCTGCTACACCGCGCGTCGTGGTTTGGGAGGGCGACGTGCGGGTGCGGCCACAGATGCGGCGCCGCCCGGCGGGGCGGCTCGCGCGCCGGTGACCTTGTAATAATGAGGGCTGTCGCGAGTCAAAAATCTGCTAGTGTTGCTAGTGTCGGGTGATGTTTATCTGTCAATTTCCACCAATCATGGGCCAGGAGCTTGTTTCTCATTGGTGAAGAATGACAGGTAGACCTCACTCGAAACTAGCGATTCTAGCGGATCTTTGTTTCGCAATTACACGTGTACATATAGGGTTGGTAGTTTCATTTAGCTTTTTCTCTGTTTTTTTTTTTGTTTTATTGCAACAGCCGTAGACACAGCAATATTTAACTCCAGGTATAGTAGCGATTTGTTATTTGAGTCAATCAACATTTTATTGACACGCGTTGCCATGGAGATGTCCCCTGGGTAACTTTTCTAAAATAAGATTTTCTAAGGCACCACTCCACCAAACGTTAGGATTTTCAACAGTTGCTTATATGCCAATTCCTTTATGATTCATCTACTAAGCATGCAAATCCTGAGTTTCGGTTGAGTGGTGCCTTAGAAAATCTTGTTTTAGACGAGCTGCTCAGGGGACATTTGTTCACAAGCTTTTATTTAACTTGCAATGCTTATACGTATGTAATATTCAGATCAAATCGTTTTTAACAGGAAACTTTTGGTGTGTGTATGTTGGTATAAATCTCTCTCTCTCTCTCTCTCTCTTTATGTCTTAATCCGGGACTAGTTGCAACTGAATTTTGTCTGAACTGTCTTCATATTTTAACCCCCCCCAGGCGCTGCTGCCGGCGGCGTGCCTGCTGCAGCTGCAGGAGATCCAGGACGTGTGCTGCGAGTTCCTGAAGCGGCAGCTGGACTGCTCCAACTGCCTCGGCATCCGCGCCTTCGCCGACACGCACTCGTGCCGCGAGCTGCTCCGCATCGCCGACAAGTTCACGCAGCAGAACTTTCCGGAGGTCAGTGCCCTCCCCCCCCTCGCTGCTGACAATACTCATTACGATCATACCTCTATTTCAACAACGTTACAATTGACAGTTTTCAATGACAATTCGGTGTCAAATGCTGACTTGAAGGTCTTCTGTCATTCTCCACCAATGAGAGGCAAGCTACTGGCGTATGATTGGTGGAAATTGACAGATAGACTTCATTATTGTGATAAAAGCAGGACTTGATCATGTTAAAATAAGGTGAATGTGTTATTTAAATGTCACAGAATGTATTGTCAAAAAATCACTGGCCACTATTTCACCAACTTTACAATTGCCAATTTTATATGACAATGCGATCTACATTTCTTTGACAATATGAAGCGCCCTAAAACTAATTTCTTCAAGTCAGCAGTTGACACCGAACTGTCATTGAAAACTGACAATTGTAAAGTTGATGAAATAGGGGCCAGGAGAGAACTACTCAACGGTTAATGACATCAGATTGAAATTTGGTATTTATATGTAAGTTGGATGACAATACAAGTATACAGTCAACAAAAAATACAGTCGGCAAATAGCTTATATTAAAAATATTTTTTTTGTTAGAAAACTTATTCGTCAAATACTTTGCTCTCAGGTTATGGAAAGTGAAGAGTTCCTGCTGCTCCCCGCGGCTCAGCTGATCGACATCGTGTCCTCGGACGAGCTGAACGTTCGCTCTGAGGAGCAGACCTTTCAAGCTGTCATGTCCTGGGTCAAATACAACGTGGCCGAGAGGCGGCAACATCTGGCGCAGGTGAGAACATTGTAGAAAAACCTTTCCCACTGGCCAGGCAAAAGTCAATCTTATGACAATGTCATAAGCACTTTGACAGGGGAAAGCTTTTCTCACTTTAACTATACAGTCGTTCGGCGAAGCCGTCTAGACAGGGCAAGCATGCGGGGGGTGAGGGGCGAGGAGCGGTAGGGGAGCCCGAGCTGCATACGCCGCCGCTGCCCGTATTAGTTGGTGGCTCGGTACACGACTTTCAGGGCTGTCGCGTGGTTTGTTTTGATTGTTATAATATTAGTGTAAAAGTGTAGATTAATGAGAAAACGGAAAGTGATTCAATAAATAAAGTATTAAACACTGAATAATATTAATGAAATTGTATATCTGTAGAACAGGATTTGCCTAGTTTGGGACTAGGTCAATTAGCCATGTTAACTTTTTATATATGTATAGAAATCTCAAAACCATTTCGAGAAACAAGCTTTCGGTACAGTTTCTGTATATCAGATTAAAAAAAAGTCTTGCATTATTAAGATATTCGTTGAAATGTTTTGACCTTCAAATGACCTTTCTGTGAGTCATCAAACGCTTAATGGATAATGATTCCTTTGTCTTATAAAAAAAAAACTACTGACGTCTGTCTAGTCTATATCAAACACAAACTCAAACTTGACATTGACGTGTCGTTTCGTTTTTTAGTTTGTTTGTTTATTTGTTATTTAAGCACAAAGAGTAAAACCAGCAGCATTTTATCCTCTAACGGCACTGAAAATGGCAAAAAGGACGGCTATTTTCGAAAAAGCCGATTCTCGCAATTTGCCACAAGTGGACAATGACATGATACTTACTGAAGTTCATGGCGAATTCTAGCAACCACAACATCGCTGAAATAAGAGGAGCTAAAGCAAAATAAAACAATATTATAATAATAAATACATCTAATCTATTAATTTATTCGAGTACTCAACGGTCAAGACTTTATTGTTAAACATTTAAATGATCTTCACAACAAAACTGCAAATAGTTCTTGAAGGATTTTTGGTTCACTTCGCGACATCATGCCTCTCGCCGTCGTTCTGGGATTGGTACGAATAACAAACAGGTTATCCCTGTTGTTATTCGGACATAAAGGGACGAAGCACTCGTAGCCTTCCATTTCAAACAAGTTCAGTTAGTGTTAGTGATTTTAATTTTTTTTTGAGATTAGCCGTCCGCGGTCACGGTGACTTTAACACCTTGACGTTGACTCTACCATAGACTTTACTGTTTTTTTTTTTGTGCAGGCGAAGACTACATTATCCATTATGCGTTTGATGACGTCACGTCAGCAATAAATTAATATTTATTTTTAATGTAGATAGGATTCATTAAATACAAAAATACCGAAATTAGTTTCTTAAAATAGTCTATATTTGTCAAGTAAATTATAAAAACCATACAACAAAAATATGAAGCATGACCAATTGGTGTCTATTTTCCACACAAAAAGCTGGTGCGGCGGCAGAAACGGCCGAAAATAGAAAAAAAATCTAAGTATCAATCTCTCGGTCCGAATTATAATTTTGTTCCTGTCGGGTTTGAAACTTTGGGTCCATGGGGTCCCAGCGCTTACAAGCTTATGTATGAGTTACAAAAGCGCTTAGTTGATGCAACTTGTGACCAAAGGGCTGGCAGTTTTCTCTCTCGCAGCGAGGCAACGCTGCCAGCCTTTTGGGCACTATGCCACGGGGGCCTTATTTAGATTTAATTTAGTTTTAAGTTGTAGTTTATTTAGTTTAAGCTTAGATTTAATGTCTTTGTAAATTGCTTTTATTATGTGAATAAAGTATTTTTCCCATAAATAAAAAATATTGGATTGCATAAAGTGTAAAGTAGCTAAGCAACCGAAGTTATCGCAATGATCTGCACGGGCTCTTAACAATAGAGCCGTGCCTAGATGATTGTGACCGTTTCGGTTGCTCATCTACTTTAGCTGCTGACTGTGCTGCGTCTTGCAGGTGCTGCAACACGTGCGGCTGCCGCTGCTGAGCCCCAAGTTCTTGGTGGGCACCGTGTCGTCCGAGCTGCTGATCCGGTCGGACGACGCCTGCCGAGACCTGCTGGACGAGGCCAAGAACTACCTGCTGCTGCCCCAGGAGCGCCCGCTCATGCAGGGGCCGCGCACCCGGCCGCGCAAGCCCACCCGGCGAGGTCAGTGCACACACCGACACACACCCGGCAGCCGGCCCAGAGTTATGTTACCCCGATCAGCACATGTAGCACGACGCGCCATTTTGTCGCTTGTCGCGCAGTGCATCCCTTTCATAGTGATAGAATACTGCGGATATCATCGTTTCTGATTCTATCCCGCAGAGAAACCTCGAGCATAGCCCTTCCCATCGCGCAATATGAAGTCTGGTAATACAAAAACTTTTCAAGTCAGTAACCTACACCAAACTGTCATCTGTCACCTGCCACGTTTATGAAACTGGGGCCAGGTCGAAAGTGAGCTGCGATTATTGGCTAGAGTGTTTATAGGTGCAAGTGGGCATGTGCGTTTCGGAAACGTTTGCCCTGACATTTGATGTCCAGGCCCATATTTCACCAACTTTACAATTGTCAATTTTCAATGACAATTCGTTGTCAATTGCTGACTTGGAGAGCTTTTGTTTTAGCGCTCTTCATACTGGCCAGGGAATGTAGTTCGAATTGTCATGACAGTCCAGACATGTCCGTGAGTTGCTTGCATTACGGCCACGGGCAAACTGTACTACTGTACTGTGCTACTGTATGTCCACGCATCAGTTGGAAATTTGGAAAAAAATGAGGACTAAACTTGTTGATCCAGGCGAGGTGCTGTTCGCGGTGGGCGGCTGGTGCTCCGGCGACGCCATCGCGTCCGTGGAGCGCTTCGACCCGCAGAGCGCCGAGTGGAAGATGGTCGCGCCCATGTCCAAGCGGCGCTGCGGCGTGGGCGTGGCCGTGCTGCATGACCTGCTGTACGCTGTGGGCGGGCACGACGGGCAGAGCTACCTCAACAGCATCGAGCGGTACGACCCGCAGACCAACCAGGTGGGTCCCGGGGGAGCTGACTGAAGATGGTCGCGCCCATGTCCGAGCGGCGCTGCGGCGTGGGCGTGGCCGGTGGGTCCCGGGGGCTGGGGGAGCTGACTGTTATTTGGGTCAATCAATCGTCAGCATCATCATCAGCCACAGCAGTCCCCTGCTGGACATAGGCCTCTCCATGGCGCGCCCCAACACTCTGTCTTCGGCCCCTCGCATCCACCCGCCGCCAGCAGCCCTCTCGAGGTCGTCCGCCTATCGTGCCTCAGGACGCCCCACACTACGTTTCCCCGTTCGTGGTCTCCATTCGAGGACTCCGTTTGCTCCACCGTTCATCGTTACTACGACATACGTGGCCAGCCCAACGCCATTTCAACGAATTAATCAACAACTAATTTCAACTTTTATGATTTAAAAACAATTGCTTTGCCCACCCGCGATAAGTAAATGATAGTTAATCTGTGCGGCAAATGTATGTTTTCATGCAACACCTCCGCCTCCACTGCTACACGAATCAACACAAGCCAACACAACACAAGCAAGTTTTTGGCTTGTGTAGCTGTGGAGGCGGAGGTGTTGCATGAAAACATACATTTGCCGCACAGATTAACTAAAAAAAAAAAAAAATGAAAATAATCGATTTATTGATTATTTTTGTGTTTATTTTTATGAAACATTCATAGAATGAAATTCAATATACAATGACAATGCAAAGAAAAATCCGTTAAGCAGCTGGACTTGAACCAGCAACCTCGGTAATCCGTACCATCCGTCCGTACATCCGTTGGTACGGATTACCGATTTTGCTGGTTCAAGTCCAGCTGCTTAACGGATTTTTCTTTGCATTGTCATTGTATATTGCACAGATTAACTATTTTGCACTTGTCGCGGGTGAGCAAAGTAATTGTTTTTGGTTCATAAAGATGGACCTCCGCAAAGTAACGCTTGATTCAATAAATTCAATCAACTTTACTTTGCCAGTCGTTGCCATGGAGATGTCCCCTGGGTCACTCGTCTAAAATAAAGGCACCACACCGTTTGATGGTGTGGTGCCTTTATTTTAGACGAGTGACCGAGTGAGTTAGGAGTTCCGACAGTTACATGCTAATTCCTTCATGCTTCATCTCCTGAGCATGCAAATCCTGAGTTTCGGGTTTCTTAGGAAAACAAGTTTTTGTTTTGTTACCCAGGGGACATCTCCATGGCAACGAGTGGCAATGAAACGTTGATTAACCATTTACACTTGTTTATAAAATACTGTTTTTTTTGTTCTTTATTTTCCTTAGAGCAGGAAGGGAATGGAAATGTTACGCCCCTCTTACCTCTTATTAATGTTACCCCTCTGCCAAAACTCTAACATTAAGTCTGACCAAAATGGCCAGGGTCTGTTGATTGTGTGCGTGTTTTTGGCATTTGTGTGACAGCTTTGTTTTAGTATGAGTTTGTAGGAACGTAACAAATTTTGACATGAGCGCCGACGTGTGCTATACGTGTGTGTTCCTCGTCTTTCTCAAAAAGTGGCAGAAAAATTGTAGTGAATAGATAAGCCAAAGGCGCCTCCCGTCTGTCCGCTTTATGTTATTTTCTAATGATACACTGAGGTTTCTTCGTGTAGTTTACCTGTGGTTACGTGTTGTAAGAGCTAATGTAACTTGTTTTTAGAAAAAAATACTTTGTGCCAAGTTTCTTCCGGCGCATTCTTCTTGGCAATCGTGGTCTTTCCGAAAGCGCTGGTAGATTGAAATAATTTTTCATCGTTATTTGTATACTTAAGTTTAATTTGAAGTGGTACAGTCTGCGTCAAAAGTAGCTCATCACTTATGTACCTTGTCGCAATAACACATTTGCTTGTCAATTACGAGAGCTGTTTGATAAGTACCCGTTTTCTGAATATATTAATATCAGTAGCCGCAAATAAGTATACCACCTTTTAAAGTCATTTTTCAGAGGCGGGAAAATTAAAAAAAAAATGGCATTCTTTTGTTTTTTTCTCATTTGACAACGATTCAGTGAAGGTGTGAACTTAAAATTGTTAAAATGGAGAAAGAACAGTATCGGTCTGTAATTAGATTCTTATTTTTGGAAGGAAAAACATGTGATGAAATAAAAGTAAGAATGCAAGCGGTTTACCATGAATGTGCTCCTTCTATGACAACCGTCAGATATTGGTATAACGAGTTTAAGCGGGGGAGAACAACCGTCTTTGATGAAGATCGCCCAGGCCGGCCAGTTGATGTGACTACAGACGATATGGTTAAGAAAATTGAAAATATCGTTTTAGCCGACCGCCGAATTAAACTTCGAGAATTTGTTGATGCCCCATGCGATTTCTTTTTGTTTCCCAACCTAAAAAAATGGCTCGGTGGCAAGCGATTTGGATCAAATGACGAAGTCATTGCCGCCACAGAGGCCTATTTTAATGACTATCCAAATTCATACTTTTTGGATGGTTTATTGAAGCTTGAGTATAGGTGAAACAAATGTATAGAGTTAAAAGGTGACTACGTAGAAAAATAAATGCATATATACAAAAAAATAAGATTTTTTTTTCCATAAACGTGTACTTATCAAACAGCCCTCGTACGTATGACGCGCTGTATCTGGCCGTAGAGCGAAAAGTGACAAGCAACTTTTAACGCTGACCCTACAATGGTCTGTATCTGTGTGTCGTTTGGCAGTGGTGCGGCGCGGTGGCGCCGACGTCTTCGTGCCGCACGTCGGTGGGCGTGGCCGTGCTGGACGGCGCGCTGTACGCCGTGGGCGGGCAGGACGGCGTGCAGTGCCTCAACCACGTCGAGCGGTACGAGCCCAAGGAGAACCGCTGGACCAAGGTACGGCCGGTACAGACCAAGCGCCGTACGCCGGGGCGGCGGGACGGCGTGCAGTGCCTCAACCACGTCGAGCGGTACGAGCCCAAGGAGAACCGCTGGACCAAGGTACGGCCGGTACAGACCAAGCGCCGTACGCCGGGGCGGCGGGACGGCGTGCAGTGCCTCAACCACGTCGAGCGGTACGAGCCCAAGGAGAACCGCTGGACCAAGGTACGCCCGGTACAGACCAAGCGCCGTACGCCGGGGCGGCGGGACGGCGTGCAGTGCCTCAACCACGTCGAGCGGTACGAGCCCAAGGAGAACCGCTGGACCAAGGTACGGCCGGTACAGACCAAGCGCCGTACGCCGGGGCGGCGGGACGGCGTGCAGTGCCTCAACCACGTCGAGCGGTACGAGCCCAAGGAGAACCGCTGGACCAAGGTACGGCCGGTACAGACCAAGCGCCGTACGCCGGGGCGGCGGGACGGCGTGCAGTGCCTCAACCACGTCGAGCGGTACGAGCCCAAGGAGAACCGCTGGACCAAGGTACGCCCGGTACAGACCAAGCGCCGTACGCCGGGGCGGCGGGACGGCGTGCAGTGCCTCAACCACGTCGAGCGGTACGAGCCCAAGGAGAACCGCTGGACCAAGGTACGCCCGGTACAGACCAAGCGCCGTACGCCGGGGCGGCGGGACGGCGTGCAGTGCCTCAACCACGTCGAGCGGTACGAGCCCAAGGAGAACCGCTGGACCAAGGTACGCCCGGTACAGACCAAGCGCCGTACGCCGGGGCGGCGGGACGGCGTGCAGTGCCTCAACCACGTCGAGCGGTACGAGCCCAAGGAGAACCGCTGGACCAAGGTACGCCCGGTACAGACCAAGCGCCGTACGCCGGGGCGGCGGGACGGCGTGCAGTGCCTCAACCACGTCGAGCGGTACGAGCCCAAGGAGAACCGCTGGACCAAGGTACGGCCGGTACAGACCAAGCGCCGTACGCCGGGGCGGCGGGACGGCGTGCAGTGCCTCAACCACGTCGAGCGGTACGAGCCCAAGGAGAACCGCTGGACCAAGGTACGCCCGGTACAGACCAAGCGCCGTACGCCGGGGCGGCGGGACGGCGTGCAGTGCCTCAACCACGTCGAACGGTACGAGCCCAAGGAGAACCGCTGGACCAAGGTACGCCCGGTACAGACCAAGCGCCGTACGCCGGGGCGGCGGGACGGCGTGCAGTGCCTCAACCACGTCGAGCGGTACGAGCCCAAGGAGAACCGCTGGACCAAGGTACGCCCGGTACAGACCAAGCGCCGTACGCCGGGGCGGCGGGACGGCGTGCAGTGCCCCAACCACGTCGAGCGGTACGAGCCCAAGGAGAACCGCTGGACTTGGTACGTGGGTCTGTGTATCTGGGTATCTGTCTGTGCCATCATGGCTCTCAAATGGATGGACCGCTTTCGATGCGGTTTTTTTTTCAATCGAAAGCTAGTTTAATCGCGATGATTCTTAGCTAAGTTTGAATAAAATCGGTTCACCCGTTTTTGAAATACTGAACTGTGAAATAACAATTTCGAGGGTTTTTCAACTTTTCTGAGTTGGTTAGGTTATAATAACTATTAAGAGTGACAACTCTAACGCTCTAATAAAAACTAGCTAGTTATCTCACAAAAGGCCTAAACAGCTGAGACACAGAGCTGAGACTACACAAAAACTTCAATTTTTCAAAAAATAATAGGACAACCCTAACGCTTAATTGGCGCGTTGGTATTTCTCTGGA
Source organism: Clepsis dumicolana (assembly GCA_963691665.1). Taxonomy (NCBI): domain Eukaryota; kingdom Metazoa; phylum Arthropoda; class Insecta; order Lepidoptera; family Tortricidae; genus Clepsis; species Clepsis dumicolana. The sequence continues at coordinate 19,097,840 of OY829507.1, read as the reverse complement.
CGGAGAGGCCCAGTTTGCGTACTGCTTCAGCGTGTATATATGTATAGTGTGAGAGTGGCCGGTCGAGAGTACAGCGTGTGCGCAGGTGGCGGCCATGACGACGCGGCGGCTGGGCGTGGCGGTGGCGGTGCTCGGCGGCGCGCTGTACGCCGTGGGCGGCTCCGACGGACAGTCGCCGCTCAACACCGTCGAGCGGTACGAGCCCAGGTAAGGGGGGGGGGGGGGGGGACAGGGCTTCCAGGGCCGTTTCGTTTTTATTTTTTAAACCCCCGACGAAAAGGAAGGGTGTTATAAGTTTGACATGTGCGTCTGTGTATTTATCTGTGGCGTCATACCTCTCGGGCAGATGTACCAGTTTCGATGTGTTTTGTTTTTAATCGAAAGCTGGTTTAATCGAGACGGTTCTTGGCTAAGTTTCATTGAAATGGGTTGACGCGTTTTTGAAATATTGAAATTTGAAATGAAAATGTCGGGGGTATTTCAACTTTTCTAAGTTGGTTATTGTTTGGTCTCATCGTCATCAGCCTATTTACGTCCCACTGCTGGGCACAAAACTCCTGTCAAAATGAGAGGGCTTGGGCTACAGTTCCCACGCGGATTGGGAACTTCACACACACCATTGAATTGAATCGCAGAAGTGTGCAGGTTTCCTCGCGATGTTTTCCTTCACCGGAAAGCTCGTGATAAATTACGAATGTAATTTCGCACATAAATTCGGTACCTCAGAGGTGTGAGCCGGGGTTTGAACCCACGGCCCTCTGCTTTTGAGGCGATAGGTCGAACCACTAGGCTATCTCGGCTATGGTTTACAAACTGGATGGTACTTACATCCTAATATACAATTTTTATCGCTTATGCATACCCTAAAATAGTAGACATATCATGCACAGTAAACAGTAATTCTTAAAATAGGTACCCAAAATTTAAAAAAAAAATTAAAATACAGAACTCAGATGTAGAAGATAATACTTACAAGATAGTACAAGATATTATTTATAAATTCATAAAGCTACAAGCACGGACCAACCACCCTCTCGACACCAAATGTCATTGCGAATGTTTCCGAAACGCATAGGCTCATTTGCACCTATAAATCTCTCTAGCCTCGAATCGCGGCTCACTTTCGACGATGACAAGCGAGATGACGAACTATGAACCAATCACGACGCACTCCCCCGGCCCGCTCACCGCGGCTTTTTTCGTAATGACTTTCCAAGCAAATTATAGAAGACCAGTGCCCTAAGCACGACTTGTCGAATCCTGCGTCACGTAAAATCGAATAGTAAACTATAACGAGTTTGTATGACGTTTGGAACAGCGCCCGCCCGTGAGCGTATTTGGAACTAAAATTTAGTATGAGATTTCTCGATCTCGATACGATAACCGTAACGTAACGCAGGATTCAACAAGCCGTGCTTAGGGCACAGCTGTTGCCCGCGACTTCGTCCGCGTAGATTTCGGTTATCGCTGTCCCGCGGAACTATGCAATTTTCGCGAATAAAATGTAGCCAATGTTATTCCTCAATATTTAAACTATCTTCTTACCAAATTTCAGCTAGATTGGTGCAGCGGTTTTCCCGTGAAGAGGTAACAAACAGAGAGACAGAGTTACTTTCGCATTTATAATATTAGTTAGGATGCGGTGCCCAGAGGGTGGTTGGTCCGTGGACTATGCTTACCGAGTTATAACACTTATAAATAAATAATAAATATCATGGGACAATTGACACCAATTGACCTAGTCCCAAATTAAGCAGAGCTTGTGTTATGGGTACTAGACAACGGATAAACATACTTGTATAGATAAATATACATATTGAAATACATATTAAACATCCAAGACCCGAGAACAAACATTCGTATTCATCATACAAACATCTGCCCCGACCGGGATTCGAACCCGGGACCTCAAGCTTCATAGTCAGGTTCCCTAACCACTAGGCTATCCGGCCGTTTAAATGAGATGTGCAAATAAAAAAAGTGTACCGTGTGTCCGGGTTCCGCAGGGCTAACAAGTGGACCCCGGTGGCGCCGATGTCGACGCGCCGCAAGCACCTGGGCTGCGCCGTGTTCGACGGACAGATATACGCCGTCGGCGGACGCGACGACTGCACCGAGCTCTCCTCCGCGGAAAGGTCTGCCTCTTTTTTACACATATTCATATTCATTTATTCTAACAGTTTCAAATGATTCGCGGTTAATTGCATTAGACATAACGAAAATTTCGTTATGCAAGACTTGTCCAGAATCAGTTTCGGGTACGCGTAGTGACACCGTAAATGTTGTGTGCTTAAATCGAGTAACAAGTGAGAACGCGACCGATAGTAGTGGCAGTGCGCGCAGTCGGCGCGTAAAAATGCGGGTAGACGGAGCCCGGTCTGCGCAACATTAGTGTCTACCCGCGTTTCGTCAGTTTGCCCGTGACCATGATGCATGCAACTGCATCGAAATATCGGGAGCTCATCAAACCTATAAGGTAATCGCGGTCAATATCCCGTTTTTGTTATGTCTAATTCATTTATTCGTCGCAACCATGGTATTACAAATTGACAGATACTTCCATAATATAGTGCTACATGGACCCTGTTAGGGCAAAGCAACTGCTTAACCTAGAATATATTTTATCTACACACATATCATAAGTCCTCTATAGTGCGTTCAGAAACCGTAGAAAATGACCAGCATCGCAGCACAACGACGCCTTCGCCGCCAATCACCACCCCAGCAGTAAGGGGAAGGAGACCGCTCCTCAGGAGCAGGCGGCAGCGCGCGGAGTCAGCTGTAGTGGTAGCGACGGTAAAGCCGTCTGGCCTCGGAGCCAGCCCGAAGATGAGGCGGTCATGACGCCCAGGCCACTAGCGGTAGGGTGGTTCCTGGAAGGACAACAGGCATTAGGGCACTGCTTGACTGCGGCTGCGCCTGGCCACTCGTAGGGGTCGGTTACTGTTCAAAGCCAACGGCCAACCAAGATAGTTTAAATTTGAAAACTAGCGGCGGTTAACGGAAAGAGTTAGGTGGCTCGGAACAGCTGTTACATTTACAACAAAATACGGCACACTTAAGCGGGTCTGAAGCAATGGAAACTCACCCCAGCGGGAACTTGATGACACACGCACTCTTACTTAATTATGTATTTTTTGGAGCTTAATTAGGAGCTTAAAAGTTTGACGTGAAATATTTAGACGTGTGCTCACAACGGCTGTGACAGCCAGACTGACAGCGACTCCTTATATATAGCAGCGTATATCGATCTATAGTTATTGTTATTATGTGTTTAGGGTTCGGCGAACGGAACGCATACAGATTTGCCGAGGCTAATTTACCCGCGCGCAGAACAATTTTATTAGTGGGTCCGTACAATAATTTTAATTAAATTTACAGATTTATAAGCGAATTAATTATGATACATTTTCTTTAATGTTTTTTATAGTAGTATTAAATTATTTTAGCTGGCTTAGACGCAACGTTACAGGCTTCTGAACCCATCTTAGAGTACTTATAATATGTGTGTAGATAAATTAATGTATGCAACTCCACATAATTAGGCCTCAAAACACTCGTATGATCCTATTATGAAACTCAGCTTCGCCTCGTTTCATAAAAACACACTCGTATTTTAAGGACCTTCATTATGTAGCAGTTGCATAAACTACTATTATAAACTCACTGAAACATGAACACACAGAAAAAAAACCAGAAAAATGCCAACCCCGGGAATCGAACCCAGATCCTCGACACTCCGGGTCTATGTCAATCGTGGTGTAGAGGAAAAGCACACGACCCGGAGAGCCGAGGATCCGGGTTCGATTTCCGCGGTTGGCATTTTTCTGGTTTTTTCTGTGTATTCGTGTTTCAGTGAGTTTATAAAAATTATAATAGCTATTCTACAGGCTGATTCAGGAGACGTGATCGGAACCAACCCCACATCAATAAGTAAACTACAATCGGCCTCGTTGTAGTCGACGTGTGGCAACCCTAACGCCACACGCGGATGACGTCATCACTGTTCTACATCGCGCTAACGAAGTTTCTCAACAAAAATGTGCAATTGAAAGTTAAATATTTCGCAAACGAATAACCCAATAGATAAATGATCTTCGGACACCCCCAATATTTTTAAAAGACCTATTCAACGATACCCCACACTATGGGGTCGCGAGAAATAAAAAAAAGCATCCCCACTTTACGTGTAGGGGAGGTACCTACCCCAGATTTTTTTTTAAGATTTTATCCCAGCGCTTTTTCGGCTTTATTATTATGTATATCCATGCAAAATTACCAATAGTCTTTGAGCTAAGCCGCGGACGCGGACAGACAGACAAACAGACAGACAGACGGACGGACGGAAATGATGAAAACTGTTTTCTTCCTTGATGAAACTATTTCTGTGTTTGCCATTGTGGCTACGGAACAGTGCATAAATACAACTTCCAACTCTCTTCCTTCGGACTTCGGTCTCCAGGCATAACATCTTCCTGGAGAGAGATCTCTCTATTGAAATCTCTCCTAAAGACAAAGGGACGTAAGTGCCATGAAGGTACGCCCTTTTCATCTGTACTGCATTTCTTAGTAGTAACGGGTACGGGACTTTTACACTAGCCATGGTCTGACAATCTTTTGCCCGGTTTTTTTGTACTGGCTTATGTATCAACAATATCGTATTTTTTAGTGCAGATACGATTTGCTACGTACAATAATGGTATTGATACAGATACGACCCCGGCGCGGACGCGTGGTCGCCCGTGGTGGCGATGACGTCACGGCGCAGCGGCGTGGGGCTCGCCGTCGTCAACGGGCAGCTGTACGCCGTGGGGGGCTTCGACGGGACCGCCTACCTCAAGTCCATAGAGGTGACGCGCACCCACCCTCACGCACACTCGCCCACCCCCAACCACACTCACCCACCCCCTCACCCACCCACATTCACGCTCACACTCACACTCACCCTCACCCACACCCACTCACACTCAATCCAATCGTGTCCAATCGCAATATTAGCTAAATGTAAATCTGACCATTGAAGGCTATCGCCTAGCCCTCATTGCGTCCTTGTCCTTAATATACACTCAAGAGCAAGAAAAACGGGTTACTTTGTATCAAGGAGGATAGTATACGGAGTGTCAAAGCCCATACCTCGAATCGTTCCCCGCAGTCATGTTAAAATTCAGGCAATTTCTAGATGGCGCCAAGGTCGTAGCCAGCGGGTCAAATAATAACAAAACAGCGGTACGAATGTGTCACTCAAGCAAGGTAGGCGCTGAATGTAAATAAGAACGATTCAAAGTATGGGCTTTGTCAATCCGTTTACTTTCCATGATCCTTGCTTTGTATGGAATTTTTCATACAAAGTGACACGTTTTTATTGCTCTTAAATATAGTTAAAGTGAGAAAATCATTCCCCTGTCAAGATGTTTATGACATTGTCATAAGATTGATTTTTGTCTGTCCCGTGGGAAAGGTTTTTCTACTACCTATGTCTACAGGTTGTTACAAAAATACCCGTAAAGCCTAAAGGGGGTTAAATGGTACATTATAAAGACCTCGATTGCTCGGTGGTAGCGCAACACCGCGGTATGGTGGAGGTCCTGAGTTCGAACCCCAGTTCGAGTGTTAATTTTTCTGGTCTTTCTGTATATTTATGTTTCAGTTTGAGATTTACAATATTTGAATCACTGTATTGAACAAAAAAAATTTTTTTGCTTCTCCAACCCTAGTATTTTTGCGGGTTATTTTGCAACACGTTGTATACTCGGTAATCCTGTGTCCCGGGCAGGTGTTCGACCCGGAGTCGAACCAGTGGCGGCTGTGCGGCGCCATGAACTACCGGCGGCTCGGCGGCGGCGTCGGCGTCATGCGCGCGCCGCACCACGACACGCACTACATCTGGTAACTACTGCCCGCAGCCTCCCGCCCACTAGTGGCCACACGGGCCTAGCCCACGCCACGGCCCACTATGCCCTTTTCACTCTTCATTGAGGGCTATCGCGAGCTAAACGTCCGCTAAGATCGTTAGTGTCGCGTGAGGTCTATCTGACATTTTCCACCAATGAGAGACAAGCTACTGACTAAAATAAAACAGTAAGTGTTGATAAATCATCGTCATCATCATCAGCCTTTTTTACGTCCCGCTGCTGGACATATGCGTCTCAGAATGAAATTCAATCATTTGTTATTTATCATAAGCTTTTCGGTGAAGGAAAACATCGTCTGCACACTCCTGCGACGCAATTCATTGATGTGTGTGAAGTCCCCAATTTGCACTGGGCCTGCATGGGAACTGTAACCCAAGCCCACATGTAAATTCCGAAAAACTCCGAGGTGCCAGCCGGGGACGAATCCACACCCTCTGCTTGAGATGCCATAGGTCAAACCAATAGACCACTAGATACACTCATCATCATCGTCATCATGTCAGCCTCTAGACGTCCAGTGCTGGCCGGCGGCCTCCCCCGCGGCTCTCCACTCAGACCGGTCTTGTGCTTTCCGCATCCACCGCGGTCCCGCAGTCTTTATAGTGTCATTCTAAGGAACTTATTGCTAACTATGTAAACAAACCGTCATATTGAAATTGTCTCTGAATGATGAATTTACTATGGCGGTGTGTTTACATAGTTAGCAAGTTCCATAGAATGGCACTACCAGGTCGTCGCTCAATCTTACTGGCCTAAGACGAAATGGTGGAAATTGACAGATAGATCTTATCAATTCATGATTCATGATGATGTGCCGGGGTTGGCATTTTTCTGGTTTTTTTCTGTGTATTCATGTTTCAGTGAGTTTATAAAAAATATAATAGATAGATCTTACTCGACACCAGGGTCATGTTTTATAAAGCTGCAAGTTGTAATTTACAAGTGGAAGTCTCTTTCTAACAAAAGGTAATAGAGTGAGACTACCGCTTGTAAATTGTAACTTGTAGCTTTATAAAACACGGTCCAGGCCCCTGTTTCACCAACTTTACAATTGTTAGTTTTCAATGACAATTCGGTGTCAACTGCTGACTTGAAGAGCTTTTGTTTTAGCGCGCTTCATATTGTCAAAGACATGTGGTTCGTATTGTCGTATAAAACTGACAATTGTTAAGATGGTGAAAAAGGGGCCAGCGGTTCTAGCGGATGTTTAACTCGCGATAGGTATACAGGTCGACTCGCGCCGGCCTAGGTAAGATACTTAACAGGTGGTAACGTAACGTCAGACGATGCAAATATATCAAAGTAACTTTTTGTATTATTTTTATTTTTACGGTCATTAATTGCTCGGATAGCGTAATTGGATTAGCGCGTTACCACGGTATGGTAAAGGTTTGGGTTCGAACCCCAATTCGAGAACAATTTTGTCTGGTTTTTCTGTATATTTACGCATCAAATTTGAAATTTGTGAAAAATTGATTTCAAACGGGGCAAATATATCAAGTTAAACCGGGGTTTGTCCAACCAAGGTTGGCCGCAAGTTGACCTTAGGATCTGCTAATCCTATGCTAATCTTAGTGTATGGGAATGTCGAAGTTCCGGGTTCTTATTTCCGGGGTTAGCATTTTTTTGTTTTTACCCGACTGCGTTTTACCGTTTTTTCATGTTTACTGAAAGTGAACATTTTGAAAAGTATGCTTAGGATCAGTGAGAAATATGATAGTAGAAAGGTAGAGTTCACGGCGATTTAAATCAGGTCTATTTGTTCCAGGAATCGAAAAGACTCGGTGGTGTGAGCCGCGCCCGCCGCCACTCGTTACTCATTTTATTTTATTTTATTGTTAATAAAACTATATGATTAATTGACTATTTATAAATAAATGAAATACTTTAGAATATACTTTTATTGATTTTTATTTGTACCTCTAGCTATTGGTTAGTCTATAGCGTTCTGGCCACGGACCAACCACCCTCTGGGCACCGCATCTTCTATAATTTACTTGGAAAGTCATTACGAAAAAAGCCGCGGTGAGCGGGGCGGGGAATGCGTCGTGATTGGTTCATAGCTTGTCATCTCGCTTGTCATCTGTCTGTCTAGCACGACTGGCCGCGACTTTGTTTGTCGCGCGAGTTTATATTACCCGTCCCGTTGCATTCTAAGAGACAGAAAGGGACGGACAGTTGTTCTCACGCGAGATAGAAGTCGCACTGTGAGTTGTGCTGGGCCTACTGTTCGAAAGCGAGCCGCGTTCAAGGCTAGAGAGATTTACAGGTGCAAATGAGCATAATGCGTTTCGGAAACATTCGCCCTGACATTTGGTGTCCAGAGAGTGGTTGGTCCGTGACCCTATTATAGCAATTATCAAGTGTTGGATATAGGTAGGAAGTAGGTTAATTATAATAAAAGGATTTATCAGAAACAACAGCTGTATTCATGGAAGAGCACACAGACAAGACAGAGCTGTCAAAACAGATAATACTATAGTTAAGACTCTGTACACAATATCAACTGTAATGTATAATCGTCCCACGATAACTCTGCATAAGATTTAATTGGCAACCCAGAAAAATCACGCTGTGGTAATACTTTTTTCATGTCACTCAGAAATTTCTTTAATTAAAGATAATAATGATAGTAGCAATCAAAAGTGGCTGTTTTTTTTTAATAAGGTTCTGTCCATTGGAGGACAATTTTGCTAGTGTTTATTAGGTTGCCGTTGTACGGTAAAAAAAATCTAGTAAACGAAATATGAGAGGTATTTTAACGGTGGATGGTGAATGAACGATGACCTGTTTAATGTTTAATCTAATCAAAACGTGTTGTTTGACTATAAATCAGTGTTGCCATTCACAAACTTTAGATTTCTACTGTTGTCAGTTCGTTGCAGAGTTATCGTGGGACGACTATAATTATGTGTTGCATTCATAATCTAGCAGCAAAGCAAGAATCCGACGAAACAAAATTCCGACGATACAGGAATCCGGTGAATCGGGAACTCATCGCTTCTGGCAGTTGCTGTCCAGAATGGCGGGCTACGCTTGCGCGGGCGGCGGCGATGTGGCCTTGTCCAGCGGCGGCTCGTCCTCGTCCTCGGGCTCGTCCTCGGGCTCGGGCTCCTCCCCGGCCGGCGTCTCCGCCGCCTCGGCCTCCGTGGACGGCGCCGCCGACAGCGGGGACTCCACGGCCGATTCCTCTTTCGCCTCGTGGCGCTTCTGAAAAACGGAGAAATACCTCTAGAGTACAGAGTATACTATGCACTAGTGTGGCCTCCAACAAGATGGAGCGACGACCTAGTAAAGATCGCGGGATCGCGGTGGATGCGGAAAGCACGAGACCGGTCTGAGCAAAGACTACAGAAGTATGTATGGGTCTGAGTGGAGAGCCTTGGGGAGGCCTATGTCCAGCAGTGGACGTCTTTCGGCTGACATAATGATGAGTGTATCTAGTGGCCTATTGGTTTGACCATGGCATCTCAAGCAGAGGGTCGTGGGTTCGAACTCCGGCTCGCACCTCTGAGTTTTTCGGAATTTACATGCGGGCTTGGGTTACAGATCCCACGCGGGCCCAGTGCAAATTGGGGACTTCACACACATCATTGAATTGCTGCGCAGGAGTGTGCAGATACCTCACGATGTTTTCCTTCACCGAAAAGCTCATGATAAATTACAAATGATTGAATTTCATTCTGAGACGTCTATGCCCAGCAGAGGGATTTAAAAAAAGGCTGATGATGATGATGATGATGATGATTAATACTTATTGGTTTTTTTTATACGACGCGGAAGGCAAACGAGCAAGTGGGTCACCTGATGGTAAGTGATCACCACTGCCCACAGACACCCGCAACCCCGGAGGGTTTGCAGATGCGTTGCCAACCTAGAGAGCTAAGATTGCCTCTTGTGCCCGTAATTACACCGGCTGTCTTACTCTCCACACCGGAACATAACAGTGCAAGCACTGCTGCTTAGCGGCAGGATTAGCGAGTAAGATGGTGGTAGCGATCCGGACGGACCTCGCACAAGGTCCTACCACCCGCAAAATCTCGGAAAGTAATTTAATTCATCTACGGATCTCCTCATTTCTGATTCGATCTCGCCGAAAGACGTCCAATAGGCCGAATAGGCCACATAGGCCTCCCCCAAGGCTCTCCACTCAGACCGGTCCTGTGCTTTCCGCATCCACCGCGGTCCCGCAATCTTTACTAGGTCGTCGCTCCATCTTGTTGGAGGCCTACCGACAGCTCGTCTCCCGGTCCGTGGACGCCATTCGAGAACCTTCAACATAGCTCTTTCCATTGCCTTTTGAGCGACTAAAGTATTGTAAATTGCGATCCTACCTTCTTCCTCTTCTTGATCTTGGGTTTGGGTTTCTCCTCGGGCTCCAAGTAGCCGGGCGGGAAGAACCGCGCGCACTCCTCCGCGCCCGCCACCGCGTCGGGGCTGACGTGCAGCGGGCCCAGCGCCAGCAGCGCCGCCGGCGGCCCCGGCTCGAACAGCTCCTCGGGCTCGGCCAGCTCGGGCTCCGCTAGGCCCACGGCCACTTGCAGGACTATGGTCTCGCAGCTGTGGGGAGGACGTTTTAGGGTACGTTCTGAACTAGTCAAGTGTGAGCCGGCGTGGCGTATCCGCTAAGCCCACGGCTACTTGGAGGACTATGGTATCGCAGCTGTGGGGAGGACGTTTTAGAGTACGTTCTGAACTAGTGAAGAGAGAGCCGGCGTGGCGTATCCGCTAGGCCCACGGCCACTTGGAGGGCTATGGTCTCGCAGCTGTGGGGAGGACGTTTTAGGGTACGTTCTGAACTAGTCAAGTGTGAGCCGGCGTGGCGTATCCGCTAGGCCTACGGCTACTTGCAGGAATATGGTCTCGCAGCTGTGGGGAGGACGTTTTAGGGTAAGTTCTGAACTAGTCAAGTGTGAGCCGGCGTGGCGTATCCGCTAAGCCCACGGCTACTTGGAGAACTATGGTATCGCAGCTGTGGAGAGGACGTTTTAGAGTACGTTCTGAACTAGTCAAGTGTGAGCCGGTGTGGCGTATCCGCTAGGCCTACGGCTACTTGCAGGACTATGGTCTCGCAGCTGTGGGGAGGAAGTTTTAGGGTACGTTCTGAACTAGTCAAGTGTGAGCCGGCGTGGCGTATCCGCTAAGCCCACGGCTACTTGGAGGACTATGGTATCGCAGCTGTGCAGGAGGAAATGTTTCAGGGTACGTTCTGAACCAGTGAGGAGAGAGCTGGCCTCGCGCACCGCGTGTGCCACTCGTTTTTCGGATTATTTCCTTGACTTGGAAGTACTCTAAAGATTTTAATTTATTTGCGATTAACAGACAAACAGACGGACAATAAAGTGGTCCTATAAGGGTTGTGGTTATTCCTTTTGAGGCACGCGGAACCCTAAAAATCACGGCACAATAGAAGGTAATTTGGTAACCTAGACCCTGTGTAGGGAACATGCTGTGATAACTAATAAAAAAAATATTCCGACGAACTGAGAACCTCCTCCTTTTTTTTGAAGTCGGTTAAAAAGGCTGTGATTACGAATAAAATATCACGAGTATCGTTCTCGTCTACCGTCTCACACCACTTCTTGGGTCATGTAATGTCGCAGTGTACATTTAATTTAACATAATAAACATATATACCTTTAAATAGTTAGGTATTCGGACCTTCAAATTTTGATCCTTTTGTCGACTTAACTCGAATCTTAAATAAAACTCCATTAGCCACCAAAACCCACTTACTAATCCTTCTCAACCCGCTCCTCATACTGCTCCAAAGTCTTGCACAGCAGCCGCGGCTCAGCGACGTTGGCATCAGCGAAGAACCCGTGCATCAGCACGCGCTGCAGCCCCAGCTTGGCCGCGGCCGCCAGCACGGCGCGCCGCTGCCAGGCGCCCAGCATCGTGACCACGCGGGGCGGCGTGGGCGGTGGCGGCGGCTCCACCAGCCCGCCCACCATCTGCGAGGCAGGGCATTCAAATTCAAAGTCAGGCTTAGGTACTGAAGCACTTTATGAATGTTAGAAATTTACATCTAAAGTTATTTAACATAGTAGATTACCTATACTTTTGGAGAAAGGGATCTCCAGTGCTGCACGGGATCACTTGCATACGTCCCTATCTACGATTATAATAATTTTCTTTTTTTTTATACGACAAGGAAGGCAAACGAGCAAATGGGTCACCCGATGGTAAGTGATCACCACTGCCCATAGACACCCGCAACCCCGGGGGGTTTGCAGATGCGTTGCCAACCTAGAGGGTTAAGATGAAATACCTCTTGTGCTTGTGATTTCCTCGGCTGTCTTACTTTATAATAAGCTCGAGAAATTTGTATTTTCTTGACGGGAGTTTTGAACGCCGTATCGGTTTGCAAAGTAATGTTTTCCGTAATTTTATTGCATTGAGGTCATAACCTGATAAACGACATAAGACGACGAACAGCACAAGGAGCGGCCGTGCTTGTGTAGCCTTGGGCTTGCTTTGAGATAAACGCGTAGTTCGAAGCGCGTTAAGTAGTGGTGGTGGAGATATAGTTGGGTCTGGGTTATTCCTTTAATAAGAAACATAAGATCGTGAATAAGAAGAATCTCCAGATGACGAATCGGTGCGGGGTTAAGCGCCCCCCACCCCGAACCCCTATCTATAACTACTCATACTGCAGCGTAAGAGTAGTTAGCATATACTTATCGATGTCCTGCAGGAAATGGTTATCCTGTGGGTAATAGGTATACTTCTTATTGCTGAGTTCTTCATAGTTGTTCGCTACTTATCCATATGCCGGAAGAAATAGACGTATATTTGTGTAGGTACTTCTTTTAGCCCCGGTGCCATTGTGTATATTATAGTCTGGCAAAAATAGGATAGGCAAGGTCGTTTTTTATAAAATTTCGGAGACGGATGAAATGGTAACCTTAGCAACAGCTCAAAATATCTAGCCTATTTCCCGCAATTGCATATTATTTCCATCTATCGTCTACACGTCATGACTACCATCTTCCCAATATTAAGCTTATGTACCTTAGGAAACAAGAGGTCCAACACAGCCGCCCTTTGCTGGCGGTTAGCCGGCACGTACAGTCCCGGTATCCCGTCCATCCTCAGCTCGTCCACCACAAGTTTCTTGCGAGCCTCCACATCTTCCACGCCATCGCCGTACAGCGCTCGTCGGCAGAGCTCTGCAAAAAAGGATTCCGTGGTCCTCTATGAACTTAAATCAGGTTAACAAACAGTAAAACCGTCTCCAAAAACAAATAACATAATCATCTAAAGCCATCAGTTTTTCTTTGTAGTAAGTAAACACTTTATTACTTACACTGAAATACATCAGCAACAAGGCCTCGTCAACTCGCTTAACCTAAATTACAAAATGTCATCAGCAACATGCTTCGTCAAAAACCATAACGTAAAACCCCCCACCTCGCATCGTGCCCGGCTCAAAGGTCCCCATAATACCAGCAGCATTGCCCTGCTGAATGGCAATGGAGACCTGTTGCACCAAATACGACCCCGAGCGACCAGTTCAACAGCGATCAGTTTTATGATCTACCACAAAAATATGAAGTCGGTGCGTTCAGAGCGGAATACCTATTCTTTGAATGAAGCACCGACTTCACATTAGTTGGTAGGCCATAAAACTGATGGCTTTAGAGGATTATTTTATGTGTTCTTAGCTAAGATTCAATAAAATCGGTTCACATGTTTTTGAAATACAGAACTTTTAAATATGATGCATATAAAAGATGTACTGTATGCTTATCCGTACATGGTCTTTTAACTCACCTATGACATCTCCCTCCTTCTCTGGAGCCTTCTTCAGCAGCAGCGCCAGCGCCGGGCGCTCCGCGAGCGCGGCGACGGCGGCCGGAGCCCCCAGCTCGGGCTCCTCCACCGCCAGCCGCCGCGCCTCCAGCTTGCCCAGCAGGAGGGGGCACTTGTCTGCTACGATCACTCCTGGAAAGGAAGGTATTTGGTTCACCATTGGTATAAGCATCAGGATATGCCCGTTGGAACATTTTGAACACAATAACGGTGGAACAAACCTAAAACTGACAACAAAAACAGAGGGCAAATCCATATGTCACGATATATCAGTATGTAGTTGACTGTGTTGTATTACGCGCGATATGGACCAATTCGAAGTAAAAGGTAGATTAGAAGCAAGGAGAATATCAACCTGCAGATGTAGCACGGCACGTTATTTTGTCGCTTGTCGCGCAGTGCGTCCTGTTCATCGTGGTGGAATCAGTGAAGGACGCACTGTGCGACAAGCGACAAAATGGCGCGCGTGCTAGCCCCCCTGGTACCTACTCGTAAGGTTTTGGAAGAGAGTTGCTTTTTACTCGTAACAGTGGAAACAGGTTAATTTTCGTATCTATGAAAAATACCCTTGGCTTGCCATCTGCTCATCTGCTTAAGGATTAATCCTTAGGAAGGATTAGGCCTTAATCCTTAAAATGAGAATAATTTGCTCAGAGTTCTACAAATTTTTAGGGTTCCGTACCTCAAAAGGAAAAACAGAACCCTTATAGGATCACTTTGTTGTCTGTCTGTCTGTCCGTCAAGACCCTTTTTGTTTGGAACGCGTGGAGGTAGCACGCTGAAATTAAAATCAAGTAAGTACTCAAACCTTTAAAGACGTGAAAAAAATCAACTTCTAAGTCAACGCAATCAAAAGATACAGTCATTAAAAAAGTTGTTTCCATACAAATTGCCGTACTGTGAAACCCTAAAGGGTATTTCCAGTTCACCTAGAAATTATAGCACAACCACTCAGAAAAATCTCTGTCTTAAATTTTTATTTCTGTCTGTACATGTATGTCAGAGACCAATATAAAATGACCCCACATTGCGTACATTTTGTTTAAAACACTGGGGAAAAGCGGGAAAATCCGTACAAAGGTACAGAGCCCTCGGTGCGCGAGTCCGACTTGCACTTGGCTGTTTTTTTTATTCTGGGGTTCAGATAAACTTGACGATCTGGGAAACGGAAAATCTGCTTATCGGTGATTGCTTACCTATCGGTTCCAACGCGTCCGACACCTTCCTCAGATGCTTCTGCGCGTGCGGCAGCAGCAAGCCCGCGCAGACGTCGGCGAAGTGCTGCTCGAGGCGACGCGCGCGCGCCTCCCGCCGCGACTCGCGCGCCGCCGCCGCCGCCGCCGCCTCGCGCTCGCGACGCTCGGCTTCTAACTTTTCTTGAGCCAGGGCTACTTCCTATTTTTAATGAATAAGTAGTACATTATTGCAGAGGCCGGGAAGACGGATTGCCGGACGAAGAGGCAGAAGCTTGTATAAAGCTTTTCTCAAACATTCTAAGGGAATGAAAAAAAAATGTTTTATCTACTGTCTGCCAATGTTGTGCTGTGAGCCAACCCTTTGTCTGAAGATGCTGTTCAAATTTACAAATATAGCGCTCCTTCATTGCTAGGTTATCTGGCACTGGAGACAGTGCTTCGTAAATTATTATGCTTGGAGTTTCCCCATGAGGCTGACATGGTCCACTAGGTGTTCCAAAGCCTCAATAAAAGATTGAAAAAAGTAAATTAAAGTAAGAAAAGGTTTATTTGGTGCGTAGGTAACAGTACAGAACAAAACATTATGAATCGGCAAAATACACCAAAAAGGTAGCCACTCAGCATGTGTCATGACTGTAATGTCTGACGCTGGTTTTCAGGGCAACCAGACAGAAACATAAAATTAATTAATTAATAAGACGTGGCTGTATGGACTTAGCTTAATTTGCCTATCCCTAAAGCTACCTGTTCCTGCGGCGTGAGCTCGTGAGGCGCTCTCTGTGGCCGCTCCCTCTCACCCTTCTTGGCTAGCTCCTCATTCCTCAGCTCCTCCTCGATGGTGCGCGCGAGCCGAGGGGCGTCGGCGCCGAAAATTATGTTGACCAGCTGACCCGCCTGTCATGCACATAGGGTGAGCTATTAGGCATTTAGCTGTAAGCAGAGCTGGTTAGGAAATTGTCTTCGTCTTTGATGAAAGGTTCTTGCTTTCAATTGCCCAAATATAGCGCAGGTCAGGGGAAATCCTGTTTATAATTGGTATGGTATCAAAATTTTTACCAAAGTACCAAAATCAAAAATCAAAATCGTGAGTAAGAAGGCGAGCGGCTTGCTCTTTTACATGCAATTTTTGGAGTCTACCAGTGCTTTTGGAAAGACCATGATTGCCAAGAAGAAACTTGGCACTTAAAGCATTTTTTTCTAAAAACAAGTTACCAGTTAAACCAGTTATTACAATTACTTACTTCCTTCTAAGGCAAACGGCTGTAAATGAGAGAGAATTATATATTTTACGGCAATTTTTTTCAGATACCTACTTAGTTCATCGCAAATATTATGGATACTTCTACTTGTTGTCTGAATTGCTAGATAGTATCTACGTACCCTTAGTACATAAATTCCTTCTGAACCCTGACATCTTCTAGATAATAAGTTACGAAAGTGCTTAGCTATCTACATGTAGCATTGGAAAGTCACATACTCGTGCCGCCCACAATAGAACACTCGTATCACGGTTTTTCAAACTAGTCCAAGTTTGGTCGATATCACCACACCACTACTACATGACACCCCTCCCAGCTACTTATGGTGTTTATTAATCGCTAGTTTTCGCCTCTGGGTTTGCGTGTACATTATTAAAAAAAAAATTAGGATAATCCCAAATCGTTTGTCTCTACATGAGAGAATTTAAGATGAAAAAATAATTTTGAAAATATTAAATTTAATTTCATAATTTGTCGTGATAGCCTAGTGGTTTGACCTATCGCCTCTGAAGGTCGAGGGTTCAAACCCCGGCTCGCAATTCTGAGTTTTTCGGAATTTATGTGCGAAATTACATTTGTAATTTATCATGAGCTTTTCGGTGAAGGAAAACATCGTGAGGAAACCTGCACACTCCTGCGAAGCAATTCAATGGTGTGTGTGAAGTTCCCAATCCGCAATGGGCCCGCGTGGGAACTATAGCCCAAGCCCTCTCATTCTGAGAGGAGGCCTGTGCCCAGCAGTGGGACGTAAATAGGCTGATGATGGTGATGATGACTTTGAAGTCCCTTTATTCAATCTAAGTATCTCCTGTATAGATCTACTGACGATAAAAAATATATATATCTATCTTCAATTTTGCCGTCTCAATAAACTTACTGTTGGTAGACAATCTAATCTACTTGATATCTGTCGATGGGATAATGGTGGGCCATCTACAGAAAGAAAATTGCTCGTCAGTTCAGTTCAGTTCAAATTAAACTAAAGGTAAAAAATCTCTCCCAGATCGCCGCCAATGGGAAGGGTGCCCAGAAGGCTGGCAGCATTGTCACGTTGTATGACAATGCTGATTCGCTGAGAGAAGTATTGGCCAGCCCTCTGGTCACGGGAGGCCTCTTTATATAGATAAGCCCAGAGATCTTTATTTAGATGGCGCGCGCTAGGCCCTTAAGGCTCCAGAGTTTCGACCCCAAACGTCTTGAATATGCAACTAGCTCCAAGGGAGCTATAGGGCTATAAAGCTATTGGCGATCTATATTATAGATAGATTGAATATCGGAAACTGCTTCTTATTGTCCAACAACGTTAGATCAGTGAATGACATTGGAAACTTGACAATTTGATGGCAATACATCCGTGGACTCAGACTCAGACTCGGTGGAGCGATGATCTTCGCCAGGCGGCTGGCTAGAGCTGGATGAGAGTGGCCGAGGATCGTGTTCAGTGGCGTGCCATGGGAGAGGCCTATGTCCAGCGTTGAACGAACATAGGCTGATGATGATGATGATGACATCCGTGTCACTCTCCGTGACTGTACATACCTACTTATCTTCGTGAATGTGAAATGTGAATACTTACAGCAATGAACATCCATGTCGGTTCGCTGCGGTTCCGAAAGCGCTTCAGGCATTCGATCGTATCTGCTTTCGCCTGTGAGAAGTTTACTTATTTTTATCAAGGTTAAGAAGGTAACGATGGCCTCATAAGAAAGCTCAAAGTCACTCAGACGGTGATGTAGAGGGCTATACTCGGGGTTTCTCTGCAGGATAGAATCAGAAAATTTAATGATGATATCCGCAGTAGAACTAAAGGTCACCGACATAGCCCGAAGAGTTGCGAAACATAAGTAGCAGTGGGCGGGGTACATTGCTCGCAGGACTGATGGCCGATGGGGTCAGAAGGTTCTCGAATGGCGAGCTATCGGTAGGCCTCCAACAAGATGGAGCGACGACCTGGTAAAGATCGCGGGACCGCGCTAGATGCGGAAAGCACAAGACTCTGAGCGGAGAGCCTTGGGGGAGGCCGCCGTCCAGCAGTGGACGTCTTTTGGCTGACATGAAGAAGGTAAACCTAATAGTAAGTGATCGCCACAGCCCACAGACACCCGCAACCCAAGAGATGAAAGAAATGCCTCTTGTGCAAGTGATTTTCTCGGCTGTCTAACTCTCCACAGAGGAACACAACAATGTAAGCATTGCAGCATGAGTAGCGAGTAAGATGGACAAGAATCTCTATAACCTAAGCTCTCTCATTCTATCAGGAAGCCTGTACCCAGCAGTGGGATTTAAAAGGCTGGTGATGATGATGAGAAGTCATCAATGTAGGTGTGCTTACCACGGCGAGATGCAGGTTATCTCCTCCTATCTCCACCTTGATTTTCTTCAGGTTTCCCACCATGCCGATGCACGGGCCGCACCACTCGGAGTACACGTCCACCACTGCACAGACACACAGACATAAAATCCTGTTTCCTATGGTAACAGCTGAACAGTCACTTTTCAAGTTTGGGTTAAAAATTGAAGAAAGGTGCCCCTCTGGACCCCTGAATCTTACAATCAAACTTTAAAAAAAAAATTAAATAATAGTGTATGAATTAATATAACACCTCACCAGCTCGAAAAGGCTTTCCGTCTTGTCCGTATAGAAAGTACCCCCACCCCCCCAAATCTGGTTGACGTGCCTCCCCCTGGGCCAAAAGTTGGTTACGCCGTACTTACCCAACAGTCCATCTCTTAGCAGGAACTTGTTCCACTCGTCATCTGTTCCCAGCTCAGCCTGCAGCTGCACCTGGGCCGCCTTCTTGCCTGCGTCGGCGGCGGCAGCAGCGTTCGCGAGGTTTAGCGCGCTCGTCAGTGACATAGGTGGTGTTGTGCCGCGCGGCAGAGCTAGCTACCGTGCCGCGGGCCGTGCGCGGCACTAGTTGAAGCGTGTGGATGGTGCAAGGTACGAGCGGAAGCGTGTGCAAATTGTAGATTGTAAGGTACACGTCCCACTCCCAATCCGCACTGGGCCCGCGTGGGAACTACGAAAGCCCTCTCATTCTGAGAGGAGGCCTGTGCCCAGCAGTGGGACGTAAAAAGGCGGGTGATGATGATGATGATTAAGAATGAAGGTGCCTACTATTGGGACAAAGGGACATTCACCTTAAATAGGTTGGGCGAATGGGAAAATAATAATTTGTCAGTAGCTACGGTGCTTAAGGTAAGGATGAACTTGAAAATTTCTTCTTTTCAGCGTTGATCTAGTTTAGGAGCAAATGCGAGAGACAAGCCTACTGGACTGATAAGGCCTGGGTGTATTTTGTTGTCACGCACATTCTACATCATTAACATGTCATCTGCATCCTTGGATTTTTTTGTGTAAATCGGAAACGAGTGCGAAAAGACTCTTAACTATTTTTAACAGACTTCAAACACTCTTTTTGTTTGGGCAGTCGTGTAACAAAAGGACAGGTTCTCAATTCGTCGGGATGTTTTTTTATCATGAAGAGTTAAGTACTTAGAACTTGTTGCAATCACAAAAATCTGTATTGGTAGTAGTAACTGTTAAGTGCTACTTAAAAGCGAACATTTTTGTTTAGAACGGAGCCGCTATAAGAATCACAGTTTACAACTCCTAAAGTAAACAGATTAAAAAGTCGCGAGAAAGAGATGGTGTATGTGATTGCAAGCAGGCGTACGATGTGCTTTTGATGTGCTCGCTATGTCACTCTGCAGCACCTGCACTGCCTTCTTGCCTTCGCAGTCGGTACAGCGCGCTGGTAAGTGACATTCTGCCGCGCGGCAAAGCGTCATGCCGTGATTTGAGGTGGTGTGAGTGTAAATACGACGGTATAAGTATAATGTGTTGCTGCTTAGTGCCATCCTATGTGGAAGCATGTGGCTATAAGATACATGTTGATAAGCTGAAGCGTGTGGGGAGTATAAAGGATAAGCGTTGGCGTTTGAATGGTACAAGTGGAACTATGGCGTTGAAGGCCGAGAAATACACAGAATGATACGCGGGAGGAAGTGAATCTGAATACTCGTACATTTGTTAATTGTTTTAAATATATTGTATAACTTATAGATTAAATTAGATTAGATTAACATATAGATTATGGAAATCTATGGCGTGGAAAACCGAGAAATACACAGAATGATACGCAGAAAGAAATGAAACAGATTCACTTATACATTATATACAAAACTTACCTAATAGGGGGTAAAACTGCAAAGTTTTGCCGCTAGAGGCGCCACCAGCACAACTACCTAAATGACATTGTCATTATTTTGAAATAGAGAACCATTAGATATCACCAATTTCTCGTTATTTGAAGCAATTGAATTTAGTTTCACAAAGCTTACGTAGTAAAATAAAATTGTGATGGCATCTACAGTCAGTAGGTACTTGGGGCGCTTCTGGCGAAAAAAATGCTGTTTCATCTACCTCCGAATATCGATTTTCCGAGCAAAATTATAATAGGTAAGTAGTTTTATATTTTTGAATAAGAATGTATACTTGTACAGTGTTTTATTATAGCTCTTGTGACTTAGACCGCATCCTAACTTCAAATACTAAAGATCCTCGCATGTGTAGGAGCTGGAAAAACCCCACGAAAACTATAATGGGACCAACTTTTCATTGCAGGGCGGACAAACTGAGAACTAAAGATTCTACGTACAACTCTATGGACACTAGCGCCATCACCAAGTGAAATCCTAAGTTGGTACTAAGTGAAGTTTATTGTAGCCTTATATTGGTATTTTTGCAATATATTTTCTTGATACTAGATAAAGAATACTATTGGTTTTATTTGGTTTTCTATGAACCTTTCTGGCACTTCGTGTCTTTAACTTTAAAATAAAATTTTACTGCCTAAGATTTTAATTGCAACTTAAACCTTTTATTGAGTAGATGTTCGTTATTTTCAATAAGGACTATTTTGACACAATTCGTCCAAATAATTATTTTGTTTCCTTGGCTCCTTCAAAGGCTTTAGCATTTACTTTTTCATTACTTATTTGGCAATACTATATTCGATAATTTCCTTTTTATTTTCACCGATGTTTTAGACTCGAGAAAAGTCATACTAACAGCGACCTCTATGATAGGTGCAATCAAACATGTTTCTACTACTCACCGGTAGATGTCAGGCAAAACATACTCGCTTATCACTGATGCTACTAGTCAATAGATGTCGCGTTGGGTAAAATACCGAGTAGTGAGTAGTACAAAGAAGTTTCAAGATACCGTCAAAGTAACGAATCCGCTTTCTAGATGGCGTTGAGCGCCGAGAAACTTAGTAATAACAGATAACAGTAATTCTCTATAGCAATTTAAAAAACCCGGCCAAGTGCGAGTCGGACTCGCGCACGAGGTTGGTTGGTTCAGTAGGTTGGTTGGTGGAGGTGGGTTCAGTAGAAATATTTTAACGCTTTTCCCCAGTGTTTTAAATGTCCAGTGTTAGCAGAGCCCTGCTCCTAAGCAAAATGTACGCAGTGTGAGGTCAACTTATATTTAATTGATCTGAGAAATCTACAGACAGACATAAAAATTTCAGATTTTGAGATTTTTCTGAGTGGTTGTACTATAAGAGCTACCTTCACACCAATTTTCAGGTTTCTAGGACAACTGGAAGCACCTTTTAGGTTTTCGGATTTCAGCAATTTGTATTGCTACCTCCAGGCATTCCAGAGAAAAAGGGTCTTGACAGACAGACAAACAGACAGACAAACAGACAGACGGACAACAAAGTGAGTCTTATAAGTCATAGTGAAATAAACGGATCACACACGTATCTCAGTCGAGTATAGCTGGACATGTTTCGGACTAATCCGTAGTCCTACTCTACACTGACATACGTGAGTGATCCGTTTATTTCACTATGATTGAGTCTCACGGTAGTTTTATGTTAAAAACTAATTCGTTTTCATTTTAAAGTTCAAGTTTAATTATCTATTCAAGTATTTTTGAGGTCATAGTTTTATGAAACAAAATAAATAAACAAGTAGCTGCAATTGCAATAATTCGGATTAAAAAACCGTTCATACGGAACTTTGACATCAGATCAAGATATTTTTGCCGTCATAGGACGGTCACCAAGGCGCTCGTGCAACTTACAGCGTGCCAGCCGCCGGCCTGCGGGTCGCTTATTCTCTTCAAGCTGGCCGAAAACCATTTAAAAATAATTTTAGAGAGTCCCGCATGCGCCCGCTCTTGACGGAACCCCTTACGTCAACTGTCAAGTCTTACCTACGTTGTGAGATTTTTGGCGGGAAACCGATGAGAGTGGATCGTGTCGTTAATTGAATTTTAGTTTCTGTGCTTAATGTTGTTTGGTGGATAATAAAGATAGTGTATTATACAACAAAATAACGTGAAAGTGCCCAGCAAATGAAGAATTCAAGTGAAAACGCGTATTCCCTCTGTTTGTGACCCTCAAGTATCCGCGGGCTGCTGTTCGCCGTAGCTCGCCGTAAAGTACACTATCGCTTTACGGAAGGCATGAGCAGCTGACAGGACGTGACTAGGACAGACTGACACAACTCTGACGGTGACAGGACTTTAATATACAGAAATTTACAAAACATCAGACGTGGCTGTATGGACTCAGTTCCTTTGCCTATCCCTTATGGGATGAATTAAAAAAAAAAAACCTACGTTGTGAACATATTGTGAACTTTGTTGTGTTTTCATTTTGTGTTTACTTTTCGCTATTTTATTTTTACTTAAGTTTTGTACGTAGAATTTTTCTGTAAAAGAACTTAGTTGATGCCGAGCACAACCCAACCTGGAGACAGTACGCCACATTTTCATTTATGTCCTTTATGCCAGAGATCATTGAATAGTATCAGAGGCCTAAACATACACAAATCAAAAACTCATAAATGTCTCAGCCAAAACTCCCCAGCTTTATTTTTAAATGATGTACCCCCTCAAACCAGTTCTCTTACCAATACACCTGCCCCACCCTTTCATATTCATCTCAGTAACTTAAAAAATAATATTAATGTAGTGAAAAGAATTCCCCGTGGCGCCCGAATCTCCGTCGCTAATGAACTGACGCGCCTGGTTTTGAAATGCACAGACAATAATAGTACCTTAGATTGGCAAAATCTCTTCCTTTTCCCATATACCACCCTCCACGCCAAACACGACCGCTCATCCCTATCCTTGACTCAAAAAATAAAAAATAACTGTTCGAATCCCATTCTCCCCTGTTTAACCAGTAAAATAGCTAATAACACCAAACCATATAATTTAAAAAACAAAGTTCAACTTAGCGACGGAGACCTGAAGGGCGCTGCGCGGCTTCTTTTCTCCAGTGACGTACTGTTTCCGGATACGAACGACACCCTTTCGGCCCTACAGACCAAACACCCACCAGCTCCTACTACTGCATATTTTTTGGACCCACCTACTTCGCCCGATGCTTGCCTGCACATACAAGAGAAAGACACAGTGAACGCGATTAATTCGTTCAAAATCGGTTCTGCAGCAGGCCTCAACATCTCAAAGACCTAACTTCTCACTAGGTGACAATTTTATTTGCTTAATACTCAAAATTTACACACCCAATATCATATTCTCTCAAGTTTTTCGCGATTCATAAGGTAAAAATATCGAATTGCTTTAAAATTCTAGAGGAATATTGCGTTGTTTGGGAGAAACGTGTCAAAATGGTGTTGTAGAGCGCCATCCTGCTCTGTCTCGTTTTTTTTTATCCCATTCTGGTTTTTCGCTTTTATATATTAGAATATTTATAAATGAGAAAGTTTGTCTGTTTATAGCCCGTTTACATGCAGCAGCAGTGAGCAGAGAAGTAGGCATAGAAGTAGGCAGAGCGAGTGTGTAAACGGGTCACTTCTTCAGATGGTCGAGCACGACTTGTCGAATTCTGCGTAACGTTACGGTTATCGTATCGAGATCGAGAAACCTCATACTAAATTTTAGTTCCAAATACGCTCACGGGCGGGCGCTGTTCCAAACGTCATACAAACTCGACAACGTTTATTATTCGATTTTACGTGACGTAGGATTCGAAAAGTCGTGCTCGACCCTCTGCTCCTGCCGCTACTAACGAAAAAGAGGGAATTTTATAAGTTTGACCTGAGTATCTGTCTGCGGCTTCATAGCTCCTAAACGGATGAACCGATTTCAATGCAGTTTCTTTCAATCGAAAGCTAGTTTAATCGAGATGGTTCTCAGCTAAGTTTCATTGAAATCGATTGACCCGTTTTTGAAATATTTAACTTTGAAATGACAATGCCGGAGGTTTTTCAACTTTTCTAAATTGCTTAGGTTATTTATTGTAGAGGAGATACTTAGATCCTAACCAATAAATATCGTATACAAATATCATGGGACAAATTGACACCAATTGACCTAGTCCCAAACTAGGCAAAGCCTGTACTATGGGTACTAGACAACGGATAAACATACTTATATAGATAAATACATACTTATATACATATTAAACATCCAAGACTCGAGAGCAAACATTCGTATTCATCATACAAACATCTGCCCCGACCGGCGATCGAACCATTGACATCATGCTTCATAGTCAGGGTCTCTAACCACTGGATTATTCGGTCGTTGCATTGCATTGCATACTACGTAAAAACCTTGTTAAATCTTAGATTTCTATAGATCTCTTTAGATCTGGAATAACTAAATCTGAGATATGTCTCGGATTAAGCTATTTCAGATCTACGCAAAGCCTTTACAAATTATACATAATCATGACATACGCAAATATAACCAACTCAACTTTGCCGTCCAACGGGGCGCCTCCTCCACACAAAAGCTACAAAATCGCATGGAGATTCGCTAGTTTTATATTTGTCCAACCGCAAATATAAGTTGGTACGCGACTTATAAAATATCATAAAAGTGTAACATGTCATAAAAGTGTAACATGTCATAAAAGTGTAACAGGTCATAAAAGTGTAACATGTCATAAAAGTGTAACATGTCATAAAAGTATAACATGTCATAAAAGTATAACATGTCATAAAAGTATAACATGTCATAAAAGTGTAACATGTCATAAAAGTATAACATGTCATAAAAGTATATCATGCATGACTAAAAACTTATTGTAATTAATCGCTTTTATATTACCATATTATGACATCATATTACTCTAGATTTAGCTTTAATTAAGTATTATTGTGTGCCCTCACAGGGCGTCATGGACTGACTTACAAAAATGTAACATCTTTATTATAATGTACATGACTATACAATGAATAAATTAATAAAATAAATAAATAAAAGTGTAACATGTCATAAAAGTGTAACATGTCATAACTCAGTGAATTAATGCAGAAAGTTCATGTTAGAGGAAATTGGCCTTTAATGTGCTCGCAAACAGTGCGTGCGGAAGAGTTAAGTTATCGATGTCATTTCGTACTTTTGGGTACTTATTTTTATTTGTGTTGTTGGCTTCCCTTACTACTTGAAGTTAGTTGGTATTATATTCATATTCGTTATGATGTTTTCTATAGTTATTTGTTAGGAAACTAGCTGATCATCATAATCATCATCATCACCAGCCATTTTACGTCCCACTCTGGGCACAGGCCTCCTCTCAGAATGAGAGGGCTTGGGCTATAGTTCCTACGCGGGCCCAGTGCGGATTGGGAACTTCACACACATCATTGAATTGCTTCGCAGGTGTGTGCAGGTTTCCTCACGATGTTTTCCTTCACCGAAAAGCTCATGATGTTTCGTTTTATTTTCCACTCGGAGCCTAGAGCACGGACTCTATCTTGTATCTTAAACAATGTTTCATCAACTTCGTTTGTGAATAGTTTATAAACGTTGTTTTAGTAACAATTATAACGTCTAAGTTTAAACGTATCGTATCTTAGTGAGATAAAAACGGATCACTCACGTATATAAGTCGAGTTTAGCCCGACATGTTTCGGACTAATTCGTAGTCCTACGAGGAGGAAGGACTACGAATTAGTCCGAAACATGTCGAGCTAAACTCGAATTATGTACGTGAGTGATCCGTTTTTATTTCACTATGATTGAGTCTCACGGTAGTTTCATGTTAAAAGTATCGTATCTTTATTATACTTATCTGCAAACAAACTTAATAAATAAAACCTAAAATGAAACTAAACTATAACAATAAAATAAACACTAATTTGTAACTCATTTTTAACCTCTAACGAGAAAGAAGGGTGTTTTAAGTTTGACCTGTGTATCTGTCCGTAGCATCATAGCTTCTAAAAGGTTTTTTTTTCATAGAAAGCTAGTTTAATCGAGATGGTTCTTAGCCAAGTTTCATTAAAATCGGTTCACCCGTTTTTGAAATGACAATGTCGGGGGTTTTTCAACTTTTCTAAGTCAGTTATTTCTTTACCAAATATAATGAGTTCGAGAACCAACAGTACCGAAAGGGTTGCGTTTGACCGATTACCAAATGAAAAGGGAATCATACATGTTTGTCCTTCCGTCACGCGACGCACACGCACGTGTAGGCTTCCGGTATCGTTTACTTAAGGGCTGCGTCCATTAAGGCGCTTCCCTGACCCAGACGCTGAAATGGCTGCTTTTTTTGCTGTAAATTATTTAAACGATAAAAACAAAATTATGTATTGATTTAAACTTTCGCGATTTTCACACATTATCATGATACTCGGGACTTTATCGCGTGAAAAACATGTATTTAAATTTGGTCTCGAAGGGACCATGGACGCAACGTCGCGTCCGAAACGTCGAGGTATTTAAATTCAAATTTAAATATATGTTTTTTACTCGATTAAGTCCCGAGTATCATGATAAAAACAACATATATAAATACAGTAAGTATCTATAATATCTTAACTTGTTTTTCTGTTTCATACTATTTTTTTTCGTATTTAATACTAATGATATCTGTATCACAAGTAAGTCAAGTTGCAATTAATATTCTGTTACTACATCATAAGCATAATTTACTTTGACTTATGACATACACCAACGTATAGAGAATTTAATAGGCTAGGATTTCTATGTTTAACATTATTAAAACACCTTTTTGTAATCATCGTCATCACCATCATCATCATCGGCCTATTTACGTCCCACTGCTGGGCACCAGGCTTTATTTATAACATAAAAAAAAAAAGTAATTTACCTGTTCGGTGCGAATTTTGAACGAATTTTTTTTTTCGAAAAGTCGCGTTATTTGTGATAACACTGTGTAAAATGAAGTTAGACCGATATTTAATAGATGTTGTCACTAAACGAAGTTGTTTAGTACAAGTGAGGTGGGGTGAGGAAGTTCGCGCCTTCCTCACCCCACCTCACTTGTGGTGCGTTCAAGGTCATCCTCTCAGGGCAGCGTCTTAAACCAAGCGTCCGCCCGTGGACTTAAAATTTAGTATGAGGTTTCTCGATCTCGATACGATAACTGTAACGTTACGCAGGATTCGACAAGTCGTGCTCGACCCTCTGGGGAATGGTATGGTATAATGGGAAACGGCCCGTGATGAAATTACTTAAGATCCCATCAGAACGGGTGCGGGTGGTAGGACCTTGTGCGAGGTCCGTCCGGATCGCTACCACCATCTTGCTGCTTAGCGGCAGGATAAGCGAGTAAGATGGTGGTTTTAAAACGGTGATCTACCCCATTAAGCAAACTAGATGCAATGCTTGCCGTAATAGAAGAAACATTAAGTAAAAACTTTTGCGGATGGTAGGACCTTGTGCGAGGGTCCATATCGCAACTACCATCTTACTCGCTAATCCTGCCGCTAAGCAGCAGTGCTTGCACTGTTGTGTTCCGGTGTGGAGAGTAAGACAGCCGGTGTAATTACGGGCACAAGAGGCATTTCATCTTAGCCCTCTAGGTTAGCAACGCATCTGCAAACTCCCCGGGGTTACGGGTAGTGCAGTGGTGATCACTTACCATCAGGTGACCCACTTGCTCGTTTGCCTTCCTGATCGTGTACTTCTTTGTCGTATAAAAAAAATGTGTAGGTACAAAGAGTACATACAGTTGGCAAAAAAAGGTAATATCAAAAATGTTTTTCTATTTAATAGATTTTTTCTTCTTTCGACATATAACTACCGAGAGACTCAATCATAGTGAAATAAACGGATCACTCATGTATGTCAGTCGAGTATAGCTGTTTCGGACTAATCCGTAGTCCTTCCTCGCTTTTTCTTCTGTTTGTAACTTCGTTTATTCTAAATTATAACCACGTTACCTTAATCATCGTCATAAGATCAATTTATTAGGATTACACGAGTCATTACCGCCGGCTGCCGAGGACGTCCATGGTGTAATAATTTATACCTACTGTTTACACGAAAACATGCTGTTATTAAAGTCGGACACTTTAAAACAATCATTCAGTTTTTCGTTTACTTTACATCATTATCACTTACGATTGGTCGTGTGTAGAAAAAGATCCAGTTACAATATTCCTTCTGATTCAAAATATTTCTATCGAGCTTTGGTTTACAATCATGTTTTCACCTTTGGGGTACCTAAGACATACTTAAATAATAATATTCTGGTGTTATGCTGTCGTTGTGGCAACGCACTTACCGTAGTTTAAGTTAGTTTTAGTATGGTTGGAGACTGAAAACCAGCGGCCTCGCTGAGTCTCATTTCCTTTTTACCACACATAATGTTATCTGTCTGTAATAAGCTACTATTATTATTATTTTGTGTTTTTGTGTAGGTAAATAAAAATGTATATTATTATTATTATTCCCGTATATTTATTATAATCTTAGGCTAGGTTTTCACAATATTCATATAAAAAGTAATAAAACAACATTAATACAAAATATAAAAACATTATAAAAACCTAACCTAGGGTGCCACCGGCAGCGAGGCGGGGCCTAAGCTACCGGTGGTCAGGGCGACAGAGAGAGGAACCTCCTGACTATCCGAGCCGTGTCCAGGAGTACCGCCTTCTGTATCTGACCCTTGACCCAACCATCTAGCGAGAGCCTTTTAAGGTGATGGTCAAGGCTCTTCGCTATTAGACCGTTCGCCGAAACGACTATCGGGACAGTGATCGTCGAATCAACAGGCCACATGGCGGTAACCTCGTGAGCCAAGTCAAGGTACTTGCTGACTTTGTCCTTCTCGGCCTTCACGAGGTTCACGTCATGGGGGATCGTGATGTCGACGAGCACTGCCTGGCGCTTCGATCGATCTATCAGCACGATATCAGGTTTATTGGCGACAATAGTCCTGTCCGTGATGATAGATCGATCCCAGTAGAGCGTGACACGACCATTTTCAAGAACTGGTGCAGGTGTGTACTTATAGTACGGCACTTCGAAGTCCACAAGACCGAATGAAAGAGCAAGTTGCTGGTGAATAATCCTGGCTACAAGGTTATGTCTGTGCAAGTACTCGCCGTTAGCAAGACTAGAACAGCCAGAGATAATATGCCTGAGTGACTCCCCGGGACGGCGGCATGCCCGACAGATGTCGACCGTACCGTCCTTCAGGATATACCTACGGTAGTTATTAGTCATGATAACTTCGTCCGCAATTGCACAGGCAAAACCTTCGGTTTCCCCGAAGAGGTCCCCGAAGCGTAGCCAGTTCACCGACGCGAGGAGGTCTACATCGGGCCCCATGAGGGCCTTATAGAACCGCCCGTGTAGCTCCTTACTCTCCCATTCAGTCTTGCGGTCCTCGGTGCTCCATACCTTAGGTCTGCGCCAGTTCTCTTTTGCCAAGGCGAGAGGAGTGAAGGATTTGTCCACCGCCACTACATCGCGATGCATCCCACACTCGTTGTTCAGGAAAAATTCCCTAAGACTGCACACCTCACGGTTGTGGAGGTCCTGGGCATTTAAAAAACCACGACCTCCACATTTCCGTGGAATGTACAGTCTCATAACAGACGAGCGCGGGTGTAGCATGCGATGCGCAGTGAGCAATGAACGAACCCTTCGATCCAGGGCATTCAGCTCAGTCTGATTCCATCTTAGTATGCCAAAGGAGTATATGAGCAGGGGCATCACCCAGGAGTTGAAGGCGCGCACCTTGTTGCCACCCGACAAAAGACTATTGAGTACTTTTGCCAGGCGGCCAAAGAATCGCTCCCTCACCGTCTGTTTGATATCCCTACCTTCAATACCCAAGGACTGTGACATACCAAGATATTTATAGGTTTCAGTTTCGGAGACAGATCTGAGGGACATTGTCTCAGAAAGTTGTAAATTCGGTGAATTTACAACTTTTCCCCGCTGTACATGTATGACTGCACACTTGTCTACACCAAACTCCATTTTGATGGCATTACTGAAGACTTCTGTTGTTTTCAGTAACTCCAACAAGTTCTTGTTGTTTGGTGCAAATAGCTTAAGGTCA
The DNA here is from genome assembly GCA_963691665.1 of Clepsis dumicolana. Taxonomy (NCBI): domain Eukaryota; kingdom Metazoa; phylum Arthropoda; class Insecta; order Lepidoptera; family Tortricidae; genus Clepsis; species Clepsis dumicolana. The sequence goes on along the minus strand of OY829507.1, from coordinate 19,067,334 downwards.
TCCATATAAAGTAGATGAGAAATGACCTCACCCCCTCTCCGGAGCCGACAACCTAGTCCTGAATCCGTCAGCAGAGTACTGAGCGGATTCAGTGCTAGGCAGAACCATAATGGACTTAGACTGTCACCCTGGAAGATCCCTCGTTCAATCCTTATAAAGTCCTGCGGACCAGAGGGGCCATCGCTACCTCCCGGTTGACGAAGGACTGTGATCCACTGCCCCATGCACGTGCTTAAGAAGGTTCTTAAAGTTGCATCAACTTTATACAGCTCTAAGATCCTCCTTAGCCATGAGTGAGGCACCGAATCATAGGCTTTCTTGTAGTCAATCCAGGCAGCGGAGAGGGTCCCTCTATTCTGCCGGACTCGTTGGCAAATGGTCATGTCTATGAGGAGGAGCTCTTTAGTACCACGGGACCCAACCCTGCATCCATTTTGAGCGGGGGCCAAGATGTTGTTTGCAACGATGTGCGCGTTAATTTTTGCTCTCAAAATGGATGTAAGGAGTTTGTACAGTGTGGGTAAACACGTGATGGGTCTGTAGTTTTTCGCTTCCGTGGTACTACCGGACTTATAGAGCAGGAAGGTGATACCAGTTGTTAAAAGAGGTGGTAGGGAATCGAGCTCGAGGGCTTGCTGGAATTGAGTTGCCAAACGTTCGTGTGAGCATCGAAACCGCTTCAGCCAGAAGTTGTGCAATCCATCCGGACCAGGACTTTTCCAGTTCTGGGTCGTTCGGATAGCACAACTAACGTTCTCGGGGCTGATGGTAACAGCGTCCATAGGTTCGATAGACTCACACTCACGTTCAACAACATTCATCCATTCGCCCTCGGTGTGTTCGACGGGTGCCGACCAGATACTACGCCAGAAGTTAATCATAGCAGTAGCATCCGGCAGTTGTCCGACAGACACACACTGGTCGGTTCCCTCCCACTTCCGATATACCTTCCTTTGGTCACTCTGGAAAAGGCGATTCTGCTGGAATCGGTCCACACGCTCTCTGTAGCGACGAATACGGCTTGCCCACGCATAGACTTTCTGCTTCAGAAAGTCAATGCGCTCCGTGACACAGGTCATATAATCACAAGGCCTGATACCAGTCCCCGCGAAGGCCTGGTTCACAAAGCGCATGACTCGGGGGCGGCTATTGCCCCCCCTGAAACAGATCAGCTTTGCAATGAGAGTCCGAAACGAGCCGATACGCCGCTCAATCCGCACTTGCCATGTAGGGACACCATCAGCGGTCCTAGGTGCACGATCAGCGTCCGGAAACTTGATACGAGCAACACGGCACGCTGCGATGGCCCCGCAGTACATGATTGAGTGTGTATCAGTTAAATCTTCGCTAGCCCGTATGTACGGGTCTAGTAAAGCGTCAAGGGCTCCCATTAGCGCTAGATTACGCCTATTCGTGGGCAAGCGCGGTAATCGTGGCCTAGAATCGCGTGTGAAGCGATACTGCGTTATCGCCTCCTCCAGAGCCCTCCTCAGTTGCTCATTGGTCTGGGTACTCACTGAATGATCCGTACAGTCATCCTCGTCGGCACGGGGACCGACCCGCGCCACCCCCGGTGTCAGGTCGAGTGCGGGCACCGGGGCCGGTGATGTGGCGGGAGGGTCCCGCGTCGAGGTGGAAGCCGCACGGGCAGAGAGCACTTCCAGTCGCAGTCTATCAAGTGTCAAGTCATCCAGCATGTTGTTGCGCCGGATGACCCGCACTTGATCCGATAGCCGCTGCGCAGTCACGGTGATGGTCGGTTCAAGCGCCTGAAACAGAGGAAGCATCCGGGCACAGTACCCGGATAGATTGGTTCCTCCCTCTGTAGCCCCATAGTAGGCGCGCATGCAGTTTTCGTTCATCGCATTCGACCATCGCATGCGGCGCACTACACCGCCGACAGCGGGAGCCGGTCTCGAGGCAGGTTGCCCCGCAGACTCCAAGCGTGCCGGCAGCGGTGGGCGGCCTCGCCGCGCTGGTGGTCGCGGCAGCGGGGCCGGCGGCCCGCTTTCATCGCTCGACTCGCTGGTGTCGGCCGCGGTTGCGAATGCATCGTCAGACGGCGATGGCGAGGAGCTCGATGAAGCGGGCGGTGGTGTTGGGCGTGCGCTGGGGACCGCTGTTTTATTTCTTGGCCGTAAATTCATACTTTTGTTGCCTCATTGGTGATTTTAGGCGGCATTTTGTTGTAAGTAAATATTAAAATGCAATATAAAATACGAGACCCGACATTGTCAATGTCAGCGGTTTTTTTTTTTTTTTTTTTTTTTTTTTTTTTTTTTTTTTTTTTTATTATTATTATTACTTAGACAGTCTGTAATTTTGTTGTGGGTTGAAGTATTAAGTATTCTTTATTAACCCCCTACAAAAAAGAGGGTGTGTGTGTGGCTGTGTATTTGTGTATCTGTGTGTCTGTGTATCTGTGTATCTGCTGTGGCATCGTAGCTCGCAAGCGGTTGGACCGATTTCGATGCCGTTTTTTTTATTCGAAAGCTAGTTTAATCGAGATCTTAGCTAAGTTTCATTAAAATCGGTTCACCCGTTTTTGAAATATTAAAGTTTGAAATGACAATGTCGGGGGATTTTCGACTTTTCTAATTTCAAGTATTGAACGAGGTCCTTAAAGTGTAAACATCACATGTATTATAGTGAAACAAAAACGGATCACTCAACGGATCATAAGTCGAGTCCGAGTCGTGTTTAGTCCGAAGCATGTCGGGCTAAACTCGACTTATATACGTGAGTGATCCGTTTTTATTTCACTATGATTGAGTCTCACGGTAGTTTCATCACATGTATTATAACGACGGCCCGACGGTCCATAAACACGTGGAGCAAATATATTAATAACGAACCAACTGCATTTCCTAATCCACCCACAGTTAAGTAAACTCCGGCACGTTTTAACCCGGAGTTACATCCGGGTCGTTCATAATTAAGCACGCATTACCCGGCCAAAATCCGGATCATTTTATATGACTTCCTGGGCTCCCCCAGGCCAAGGGATTTTTGCGAATTTTCCACCCGGTTTTGGCATATTTATTAGGGTTTTTAAAGTTTTGGCGGAATGATGTGGAGTTTTAAGGTTCAGTAGGACGGTTTATTTATTTACTTATTTGATTAAGGTTCACCAACAATTGTTAACACTAATACAATCAGAATTTGCTACTTGCGTAAACATGTGAAAAGAGTGTCACAATCACTTATAGGTAAACACCGCGTGCGAAACAAAAGTGAAGCTTAAAAACTAAATTTACATACTAAATTATGTTCTCAAGTTTGTAGAGATACTAAGTTAATTACTTGAGGCGATTTTAGCGAGTGTTCTACCCCCTCTCTCCCCTTGGTGAGATTACGTGAGATTTGGCTCGATCCTCACCCTACCCCTCTTATCTCACAGGAGATTTTCCAATGGCATTTTTAATAGTAAATACGATAATCAGCGAAGAATACAGTTTAGAGGTGAAACTTTATGATTTTTCCTCTCAATTGTACAAACTGTTTCTTGTGAACGAAACAGTATATGATATTTGCTGATACCCCCCTCTCCCCCACGTGAGATTGAGTGAGATTTGGCTCGACCCTCGTCTTTATAAAACCGCCTCTCTCTCCCCCCTCTAGGCTTCCCTCCGAGGGGCTTGAACTTTTAGTATGTTTGTCTCCTAACTAATCCAAAGTTCCGAAATCAAACTTTCTACTTTCAACCTTTCCTTCGTCGCCCGGACTAATATACCAAGCCGTACAGTATATTGTAGACGTTAAACATCGGATAAGCAGACATGGCGCAAACTTTGCTTCTGATTAACCCAACAATCTTACGATCCTACAACTTCCAATAAGTCCTTTAAAGTTTTCAAATTATGTTTCGGAACTCCTCCATTACTATTCAATATTGTAGATAACCTTTCTAAATAACACCCTGGCCCCGAACCCGGGAAGTTGCAAATCTTCTGAGTTAAAAGGTTCATGTCCCTTCCGTACAATCTATAAAACTACTGGCAGGTAATTCCAATTTTCCCTTTGGGATAGGATTGACACGTCCCCTTTGGGTCACACCATCCCGTTGAGATGCAACTCGATTTTTTATACTTATACTCATTTCATTAGGATGTGGGTCACGGAAAGCTTAAAAACATTTTATCCATTGAGCTTTGCTTCGGTATTTTTTTAAGGAAGGCAAACTAGCAAGTGGGTCACCTGATGGTAAGTGATCACCACTGCTCAAGATAAATCCTTGGCTGTTGGCACCCTAGAGAGCTAAGATGTAATGCCCCTTGTGTCCGTAATTACACCGGCTGTCTCAGTCTCCATACCGGAACACAACAGTGAGTGCACTGCTGCTTAGCGGCAGGATTAGCGAGTAAGATGGTGATAGCGATCCGGACGGACCTCGCACAAGGTCCTACTACCCGTAAATTTTTTTACTTAAAAGTATCTGCTTTGATCTCCACCAATGTCCAACAGTAGACGCCTTTCGGCTGACATGATGAAGAATGATCTGCTATTTTTGGTTTCTACTAAGTATTAGGTAGGCGTCTAGCTTGCTTGATAGGGTAATGCACCGTATTTAAAAATATGCCTATTTGTTGACTTAAGCATTATGATACTAGAGCAATTCCAAAAAAGTTTATTACTATTAAGAGTCTTATCAAACTAGCTCAATACAAAGCTCGCTAGCAAATCGCCTGCCAGTGTGATATGGCTGTAAGACTTCAATAAAATTAAGACATTGTTATAATTTTCCTATTTTGTTACCAAGTTTTTAATAATTTAGGTAATTATATCCATTTTTTTATTGATAATTTTACGTTTCTGTCTGTTGAATACTTATTTACTACTTACTTAAAAATGTTTGATTACATTGAAGAAAATGTTAACCATGTCTTAATTTTTTATGTCTAATTTTGTAAAAACTTTTTTAGAATTGCTCATTAACCCTGCGTCGGTTAAAGTAGCAAAACTCGCATTCAAGCGCCGATGATTTTCTAAATTATGTACTTATGAGTTTTACTGAGTAAAATAAAAACAGAAAAAACAACTACAAAGACTGACCAATGCTTAGACATACCAAGGGTTAATTAACTACTACATATATAAAGTGTTTAGTTTTTCATCTAGGTATAGCACAGGATAAGCTATGGATGGAAAGTTTAACCGTTTTCGATCACTTTAAATAAAGCGATTTCATAAGTAAAAACACAATACCTAAAAACGTAAACAGGAGCATTGGAAGCAACTAGACAACAAAGCAGATGATTTAAAATTTAAACACGAAGCTATTTTGATTGCAAATGCAAGCGTGCTATCTAATATTCGTGCTGCGCCGCTGGCGAGTACTAAACAATACGACTAAATACTTAGTTACTGACGAGAGAGCCTCATGATCCAAGGAATTTAATCACGACGGTAACTGGCAAAAATCACTGTCACTTCACTGGTATTTTAATATTTAATTTGGTTAAATGTCCTTGTTAACAGTTTGGTGGGCTATTATCATATGATAACGTTGTTAATAGTTGTAAAAGTCAAATCAGTTTGGCTGAAGCAATCGAAAGTTGCGACGGTTTTAATTGCGGCCCGCTAATTATGAAAGATTAGTTTTTAGTATAGTTTCACCTAGTTCCTAATTATGCATTATAACCCATTAAAAACTTGTAAACTTTCAGGGGTTTATAAATTAAAGTGAATTAGCACTGATAAGTTGTTGGCGTTTGTTGTGAGCCGTCGAAAAACAGCTGCTGCGCTTCGACAAATGAATCCTTTTTATTATTAGAGTTATAGTCAACAAGAATCCGTTATAATTTCGCCATGTCTTGGTGATAAATATTTACAAAAACTGAAATAAACCTAATATTTCATGGATTTGTTTCTTGCTCCGAACTGCTTTAGATTAGAAAACTTAGATTTGTCATTACCATTTCATCTTTAGTGACATAAGTATAAAAAAAAACTGCCTCATTTGATTCTACGGCAAAACGGCAACACCTCTTGTTTGGTACGATTTCTATACATTGCTATTATTAATCAGATATTAATCATATATCATCTTAGGACAACTGCAGTAATTAACGTTTACGCAGCGCCGAAACGCTCGCAAGAACTCTTTCGGATTTTTTCAACTTATTTATACACCGAAATCAGCGTAACACTCATCACTAAGTACATAGTTTCTTTGTTAATTCGCCTAGTTTTTGAGGTAGATATTTATTTACTAGCGATTCAGACGCATAGTCCAGTTGGAAGACCGCCTGACAGTGTCACGTGAACGCGTTACGTTAACGAATGTATTTTTTGGTTAGTTAAAATGTTTTCAGTATTCCGGTAAGCAGTCAGGCCTCCGCGGGCCGCCCCGCCGTACTAACGCAGGCCCAATTAAAGGGGTTACCGAACACGCGATTTGAGATGGAGGCATGCGACGCTAAGGTAATTTATATTTAACCGGGTTCGCCTAAAATAGATAGGTCATATCTTCTGGTAGAGTCTTGGACAGCAAGAGCAGACAACTCAAGGCGTGGCCCTTGAAATCTTTGCTGGTTTCATTAAGTTTATCCTATTGACAGGTCGAATGTCATATCCCTAATAAATTTCCTTGTAATTCTGAAATGTGTAGGTACAGTCAGCAGCAAAAGTTGCTAAGCAACCGACGCGTTCAGAATGATCTAAGCAAGCCTCTATTGTTATAGACATAAGAGCTTGTGCAGATCATTGTGACCGCTTCGTCTGCCTAGCAATTTTTGCTGCTGACTGTACCTATTTCACTCAGAATGAGAGGGCCTGGGCTAAAGTTTACACTCTGGCCTACTTAGCGGATTGGGACCTTCATACACATAGTTGAATTGCTTCGCAGGAGTGTGCGGGTTTTCCTCACGATGATTTCCTTCACTGAAAAGCTCATGATAAATTACAAATGTAATTCCGCACATATATTCCGAAAAACTCCGATGTGCGAGCCGGGGTTTGAACCCAAGATCCTCTGCTTGAGAGGCCATAGGTCAAACCACTAGGCTATCATGACTTAAAATAAGCCGTTCAAAAGAGCATTTTTAACCGCCTACTTAGCAAAGTTTTGATTTTTAGGGTTCCGTACCTCAAAAGGAAAAAACGGAACACTTATAGGATCACTTTGTTGTCCGTCTGTCTGTCAGGACCCTTTTTCTCTGGAACGCGTGGAGGTAGGATGCTGAAATTAGTATCAAATACTCAAACCTGCGGTCCCTTGAAGCTGTGAAAAAAAACCAAGCATCTAAGTCAAGGCAATCAAAAGATACAGTCATTAAAAAAGTAGTTTCCATACAAATTGCCGTTTTTTGAAAACCTAAAGGGTCCAGTTGTCCTAGAAACTTGAAATTTGGTATGAAGGTAGCTCTTATAATACAACCACTCAGAAAAGTCTCAAAATCTTAATTTTTTAAGCCTGTCTCTAGATTTCGAGGACCAATATAAGTTGACCCTACACTGCGTACATTTTGCTTAGGACCTGAGCTCCGCTTACACTGGACTTCTTAAAATACTGGGAAAAGGGTTAAAATCTTCCTACGGAACTCTCGTGCGCGAGTCCGACTCGCACTTGGCCGGTTTTTTATTAGTTTTGAGATTGTAAAACCTAAAAAATAACCCCTTTTGCATCTAACACAACAGATATTCCTAATCTTTATCAGGCGATGTCATTCGGTCGGGCGACCGGCCGTGTGTTGTCTGAAAACCGGTTGAGCGATTGGGGTCCACAGCTTGATTAACAGTTCTTGGAGCTTCGAGATCGGGTCTAGAAAGGATAGATGCTGCTTGAGTGGCCTGCTGAGAGCTATCTTATATATCATGGGACAAATTGACACCAACTGACCCAGTCCCAGACTAGGCAAAGCCTGTACTGTGGGTACTAAATAGACAACGTAAAAACACTTATACATAAATACAGATAAATACATACTTGTATACATATTAAACAACCAAAACCCAAGAACAGTCAGCAGCAGAAGTAGCTAGCAACCTAAGCGGTCACAATGTTTTGCACAAGCTCTTATGTATATAACAATAGAGCCGTGCTGAGATCATTGTGAATGCGTCGGTTGCTAAGCAACCGAAGTGCTCACAATGATCTGCACAAGCTCTTATGTCTATAACAATCGAGCCGTGCTTAGATCATTGTAACCGCTTAGGTTGCTAGCTACTTCTGCTGCTGTCTGAACAAACATTCGTATTCCTCATACAAACATCTTGCCCCGGCCGGGGATCGAACCCGGGACCTCAAGTTTCATAGTCAGCGTCTCTAATCACTAGGCTATCCAGTCATCATCATCATCAGCCTATTTACGTCCCACTGCTGGGCACAGGCCTCCTCTCAGAATGAGAGGGCTTGGCCTATAGTTCCCACGCAAGCCCAGTGCGGATTGGGAACTTCACACACACCATTGAATTGCTTCGCAGGAGTGTGCAGGTACAAATGCAATTTCGCACATAAATTCCGAAAAACTCAGAGGTGCGAGCCGGGGTTTGAACCCACGACACTCTGCTTGAGAGGCCATAGGTCAAACCACTAGGCTATCACGGCTTCAGGCTACCCAGTCGTTAGTTGTTAAAGAGTATCTTCTTATAGTGCCACTTCATCACTGAAGGTTGGCAGTCAGCTTTTTAAATCTTCCTCTGTCCTTAGCCAGTCTGAATAGCTGCTCCACAGTCTTGATGCCAGACCACTTTCCAATGTTACGGAGCCATGACATGACATATTTTAACAGTTTTAAATGAGTCACGGTTAATTGCATTAGACATAATGAATCTTACAATCAATCCCCTATTGTCTTAGAATTATAGTCGCCGCGCAAGAATGCAGGTAGCCAGAGCCCGGTCTGCGCAACATTAGTATCTTAGTTCTTAGTTACTTTTTAGTCTAGTTGCAATTTCGTCGAGATGTTTTTAGGACGAGTTGGTGCCGTAGACCAGGGCTGTGTTTTATAAAGCTACAAGTTACAATTTACAAGCGGAAGTCTCGTTCTATCACCTCTTGTTAGAAAGAGACTTCCGCTTGTAAATTGTAACTTGTAGCTTTATAAAACACGGCCCAGTTGCGTTTACGACCATCAGGCTCATGTTTCACCAACTTTATAAACGTCAAATTCGGTGTCAATTGCTGACTTGAATAGCTTTTGTTTTAGCGCGCTTCATATTAGCAATGAAAAGTACGAATTGTCATTGTAAGCTGACATTTTGTAAAGTTGGTGAAATAGGGGCCAGATACTAACCCAATTGAAATTAGACATAGTACTTCGCACGTAAATCCCAACAAAATGATCAGACAAGTGAATCATCTGTCTCCTTTCTCCATGGCGCTGCAAATGACACAGCTGTCACCGTCTCGAGTGACTCCGCTGCGGTGCCAGCTAATTGGATGCCACTAGTAGCTTGAGTACTCGTATTGCTAAGCATAGATAGGGATTAGGTTCCAAAGAATGACACCTAAAGTCTATATTGCCGACGCAAGAAAATATAAATAGTAGACTACAAGAAAACAAATTGATTCCTGACCAGAGAGTCATTAAGAAAACAAACTTATTTATATACCAATCATTAATTTTATTAAAACTTCACAAAATAGACCAGACCAATACAAACTTAAATAAAACGCATCATAACAACCCTGAGTACGACAGACTAGGCATTTCCTAAACAAAGAGTAACATTAAACATTTCGATATCTTAAGCTATTTTACTTACACGATTACCAGTTTGAAAAGAGATCTAACTAATTAGGTATTCAATTAAAATTATATTAACTGCACTTTTGACAAAAATATGTAGTTATGACTACAGTTACATTACTTACACGTTGAACCAGTTAAAGTAATTATTTATTTCATTATTATTGACATTATAAAACAAACTCCGCCCTTTACAACTTGTAATGAGTATTTTGCGAATCAAACCATCTCGGCGTTAAAAAAGTCAAATATTTTACATCGAAACTGAAATAACGTTACAAAATTCAGTCTATTGCCATACATTGTGATTTTTATAAATAGATAGATAACTGAACATTTCTATCGGCAAAGTTACTAAAAGCCTTCTTAATATCGGGTCTTTAATAATGATAATTCTTTTGCTTTGGTATACTGTCAACGCGTGCGACGCCGACGACTCCCGTCCCAGTTGGTACTCTGTAACAAAAACAATACTAGATTTAGTAAAATATTTATTTACATAATAAAAGCAATTTACGATGACATCAAATAGAAACCAACTAAAACTTAAAACTAAATTAAATCTGGCTGGCAGCGTTTCCTCGCTGAATAGCGATGCCGATTCTTTCAGACAGAAAACTGCCAGCCCTTTGGTCAGAAGTTGCATCTACCAAGCGCTTTTACAACTCTGAAATAAACTGGTAAGCGCCGGGACCCCATGGACGCAAGGTTTCAAATCCGAAACTAGATTTAGTTTCAATCAAATCAATAAATAATTATCGTGGAATGGTAGGTACACAACGATTGACCCAGTCGCCATTTAAATAGAGCTTAGTTATGGGTACGGGAACTAGGCAACAGGTATACAAACTTGTAATTGTGTACACAAATACGAAAGAGAAACTTCCAAGACCCGAGAACAGATAGCACCCGGTAGTACATATCTCAAGCTCCTTAGCCAGGTTAATGGATCAAATATTAGGTACCAATATTACCGGCGAACGGATGAAATAAATACCTTTAACCATTTCACAAAAAAAAGTCAAGAACTGGTGAACTGTTTTTTTTTTCCTTTGATTTGTTGGATATGATTCAGCTCCAAATAGCAGAATAACTTCTTAAAAGGGGGAAAAGTTAGAAAAAAATCTAAGAAAATTCATTTTCGTATATACATTTTGTATGGAAAGCCTATGGCGGTACGAAGTTCGCCAGGTCGACTATTAGTTATTATGAATTCTAGGGAAAATTTTAAACTATTGTTGTGTTAACCTTATCCTCTGTCCAAACAGAATGTCTGCAGACAAACAATCAAATATGAAATGTGGTCAATTATAATAACAATAAGTGCAATTTGAATAAGACGGCAAAACAATAATGGTTTGATAACGCACGGCCACGACACTTTTGATAACCATTTGTTTACATTGGTTCCCGCAGTCGCGACTTTAGATAAGGGTTCAATACTGCAGCGATAACATCAAATATTTGTTTGACATTTCTAAATTCAAGCTTTTGGCAAAGAATGTACTAACGTAACAAGAAACGACACTGACGCATGTGTGCAGTAAACGACCACGCGGCTGAGGGTCGAGCACGACTTTACAAATGCTGCGTAACGTAAAATCGAATAGTAAACGTTGTCGAGTTCGTATGACGTTTGGAACAGCGCCCGCCCGTGAGCGTATTTGGAACAAAAATTTAGTATGAGGTTTCTCGATCTCGATACGATAACCGTAAGGTTACGCAGCGTGCTCGACCCTCTGTGTGCGTTTCGGGACGTGAGCGGGGGTGAGCGCGGGGCACACGGGGTGGGGAATGGCGATTAGCGGTCGCCACGGTACCGCAGTGACGCACCTGTGCTTTTTGGTGTTAAGTATACGATTTTTGTCTTTGGTTTAAAAAATACACGTAAGGCAAAATTGTCCTCCCTTTTGGAGTCTATTGTGGCTTAGCGGTAAAACTAAGTAGGTATAGGTACGTAGACTTTAAAAAGTTTCGGTTAAAAAAATATGAGCTTTTTGTTGACTATACTTGCATTGTCATCCAATCAATGTCCATACCAAATTAATTTCAAGTCAATGCGAGCACTGGAAGAAATAAATAAATAAATATCATGGGACAATTGACACCAATTTGACCTAATCCCAAACTAGGCAAAGCCTATGTGTGTGTGTGCCGCGGTGAAGTTTTAATTATAACCCTGCCATACCTAGACAAACGGACTCTGGGTAAGCGTTCAGGCGAAATTGAATAAAAATGACAAAAATTCAGACAGAATTGGAATTAATATTATTATGAAACTGGCATTCCTGTTTACCTCCCGCCAACATTTTATGAAGGATTGTAGGTATGGAAAGTGCGATACTTAATTGCCTATCGTTCAATTACTGCACGTATGTATATCACACAGTTAACCAACAGCAAGTCAATCACACTACATTACGAGTAGGCAAGCTAATAAATTACGATACCTATCCATAATACAAAATGACAATGAAAACAGCGTATTTTGCATGTTGTTTATTATACAAAATATGAAACTAACAAATTACAGAACCACACACATGTACAGACAGCGTCAGAGAAAACGACCCCCCTCTGGTAATGACATGAAAGCGTTCAAGTTTTCTGTCCGCTAACGCAGTAAGCAAGTTAGTCTAGTCGTTAGTCGATCGGCCTCGCAGTACTGAGGTCCACGGTTCGAATCTACGACAGGTAACTTTTTGCTTTTATTTTTGTTTCCGTTATTTAATCATTGACTATTATTTAAGAGCTCTTTGCTAAAGTAGGTATGAGGTAAACTATACAAGAAAAGATAGGCATGTTATAAATACAATATTTGTTTATTTATTTATATTTGTAGGACTTTAATCCATGGATTCCTGGTTCAGTATACAGATTTCCATGTGTTAAAATATGGCCATTTACTTAGGTTTTGAATCGAACTAAATTTACTAACAAAACAAATGGATACATGAGTCACGTTTCGCTTATTCATTTCGTTTCGCGTATTTCTAGAAACATAGTTACAACATTTATTTAAGCTGCTAACATTAGCTAATTGTGCCTGTGAATCACTGAGAAAGAACCAACATGCTAAACTGTTATAGTATAGCAATTTATGTCTTTCTCTTTTATCACAATTTCACAACACTTCTAACACAACATTAAAAACAATACCTATATGCAGATGGTTCATCATTAACACGCGAATACTCGTAGGTAAACAAGTGTAGCCTGATTGATAATATTAATAAAGGTTTGTCTATTATTAATTAAAAATTAGTAAATATAACTATTTCGTTTCTCCCGTCGAAATTTAAATAACGAATTTAATTTTTTCTGGGGGTTTATAATTAAGTATGGATGTTCGCCGCGTGTAGATGTCGTCGAATTGTGCTAAGAGGCACCCTAAAAGTTTCGGCACTTGAGCGTATAGATTTGAAGGGACTTGCACTTCCACTGAGTGAACTTGCACTATATTACGGTGTGAGCTCTTCTTCGTCGGTGTATGCCATAGCGAGGGACAAGGGCCTTTTGGCGATCACATTACATATCACCCGTCGCTTGATAAGTTATTGTATCCATCTACGAACTGTTTTTCTCTGTAAATAAGAAAAAAATAGCATGAATAGTAATACATGAATAGTGCAATTTGTAAGAAATATTGCAACAATGAATACAAATATTAAGTATATAAAGAAAATCTGACCGTTATTCCCATTACATAATTATTTCGTGCTATTTTCTTTACAGATTGTTCTTATTCCCAGAGAACAATAATTTTAGTCTTCAAAAAAGCTGTTAATCGAACTATAATTAAAAAAATCGAGAACTTAACAAATTGGATAATATTACGACGTGAAGATTTACACTAGGAGATCGACACGAAACGTAACGACTTGTAGTCATTATAAACATTACCTACCCTCAGTTTAGTAAATGAGACTCATAATAAAATTGTGGTAGTGCAATAATCTGCAATAAACACAATCTAGCTATCTATATCTTAGCAATATCTAAGTCGTTGCTTCTTTGAAAGTCGCTATTTGCTGTGCAATAAGATTGCATTTGCTTTGCCGCCTGGCATATACTGAATAGTAATGGCACGCAACAAGCAACTATTAAATTTACAGCCAATGTCAAGTGTTCAAATGGCCTAGCGGCAGATTGAATCATACGACATGGCACTTGCTGCAGTGAATCGAGTTCGATTCCAACCCAATTAGAAAAAAATGTGACATTTGGTAAAAATATATTTTTGTAAGCTATCACGGACCGCTTGGCGAAGACTGTGAAATGTGACTTGCAATGCGAGTATTGAATCAAAAAAGAGTTATGTTACTAATGTAAGTCGTGGAATAATAATAAAACGCTGTCGGGTAACAAAAAATACAATTCGGATATTATTACTAAGGTTCTCTTGTCTCACTCAAACCTACGAAGATTGTGTTGTATCGATTCTAGTGTGGCTAAAAAAAACATTATCGACGAGCAAAACTTTTTTATTTATTTTTTTACTTACCTAACTAAATGGTCAGAAAAATGCTACGAAAAATTAAAACAAAAAGTCTTCGTAGAAGTGGATTTGAACCCGCGAGACCTCTGATTCACTTGTCACGAGAGGACATTTTTAAATGATTCGCGGTCAATTACATTAGACATAATGAAAACGGGATATTGACCGCGATTACTTAATAGGTTTGATGAGCTCCCGATATTTGACGCAGTTGCATGCATCATCTAAACATCGGGAACTCTTCAAACCTATAAGGTAATCGCGGTCAATATCCCGTTTTCATTATGTCTAAAGGCCCACTTATCCCTTAAAGGGATCGCTTTCAGTTGTACTGTGACGATTGTCGATTGAAATGTACCTAAATAAATAATACGTTAAAAATAAAACATAGATACAGTCAAGGAATTTAATTTACTACCCATTTCGTTGAAGCGTTGTTTGAAATTCGCAATACATTAAGGTCGAAAATTCTATTAAGTCGTGCTCTAACTAGCTCTTATGGTGAATGTTTGCTGTACGATATTGAACCACCTAGGGTTGGAAATTACATTCCTTGACTGTACAATAGAAATAATAACTATACACCCACACCTACACGTATATGAAAACCAATATACTAAGTAAATAAATATAAAATACAGGTACATAAATTATTAGAAACCATCAGGTCAGACAGCTTAAAGATAATGTGCGGCATTCTAAGAACGATTGTCTGCGACTTCTTGGAGTCCACCATCAACCCGAAATATTACCAGATAATACAAGTTAAGTACCAGATTTACATCATTTCCCTTATGAATTCCAAAAATACCCTGACGCCGCAAAGGCCGTTTTAACTATTTGTTAATTAATAAAGGGTCGGATGGCTGATCTGTCGTCGCTAGCTGACCACCGATCGATGATTCGTGCCCGTAATCTAATGGTTATTTCAGTACTTGATCAAAATAATTAACATTTTAACATTTCAGTCACAAAACCGACGATCGGATGGCTTAGTGGTTAGATACCCTGACATGAAGCTTGAGGTCCCGGGTTATATCCCCAGTCGGGGCAGATGTTTTGTATGATGATGAATGTTTGTTTTCGGGTCTTAGATGTTTTTATGTATTTAAGTATGTATTCATTTATATAAGTATGTTTATCCGTTGTCTAGTACCCATGCCTTGATATTGATTTATTTAAAACAAAACCAGAATTTACAGCCCAAGAGTAACGTCGCCGAATGGAAAACCAAACTTAACTCTACAAGGATTTCTTTTCAGTTTAGATTTCGATGTGTTTGTGAGCTAGAGGCAAACCGGGTTTGGTCGATCTGCGCTAATTATGGTAAACGTATCACCATCATCACTCAGTTTTTTTTTTACTTTTACCTTCTTATACGATACCACGTCTATTATCCACGTCTCTATCGTCTTCTTTATTTCATCTAAGATCTCTATGTTTGGCCTTCCCCCTTCTCTCTTTTCCCTTGTACTTTTTTTTACTTTTACCTTCTGATACGACACCACGTCTATTATCCACTTTATTTCATCTAAGTTCTAAATAACTATAACATCTAAATAACAACTGACTAAATAACATCTAAATACTGGGCATTCCCCTTTCTCTCTTTTCCGTTGTATAATGTTTGGTATCAGATCTTTGTGTTGTATCTAAATTTCCACCATTCTCCTTCTAGTCTCCACCAAAATTCAGTATATTTCCTTGTGTCCCAACTCTTTCCAGGACCTTCTGGTGGCTCACAGGCGAACAAGTCAATAACACTTTAAAACGCATAATAACAAAATTATTAAAAAATAAATAAACAAAAACTCTACTGTTATAAAGTATTTACTGTGCAATTCTATGGAGGTGCGGAATCTCGCACGATATTACTGCAAACAACCCAAATACTGGTTATAAATACCAGTTCAGTTGCGAGTTTCATATTTCCGTTATGATTGGAAAAGCCGTTACAGCTGAAATGTCAAATGGAACGTAACAGTGCTTAATTTGAATTTTCGAAAATTTAATGACTTGTGAAACAGTAATTCCACAGAACTGTACCCCGATGTAAGTTTTACCTGTGTATCTGTGTATCATTCTGTGGCGTCATAGCTCCCAAGCTAATGGACCGATTTCGATGAGGTTTATTCTGATCAAAAGCTACTTTAATCAATAGGTATGGTTCTTAGCTAAGTCTCATTAAAACCACCCGTTTTTGTAATATTGAGTTTTGAAATGACAATGTCGGGGGTTTCTATTTTGGTTAGGTATTATAATTATCAAACTTGTTGAGTACGATCGGCGCAGCGCACCGTACAATTTGTCTTTCTACCGTGGTCTTCCGATGCTTTTGGTTACGGCGCCGGCGCTCGACGGTACCGCGGTAATGAATGCTAACTGAACCTTCTTTTTTTAAAAACGTGATTTACTGACTGAGCAAACGGAGCGAGCGAAGCGTCTCAGTTTTAGCTTGGGCGGAAATTCTTTCGTATGTCCGCTCGCCGTCTGTCCGTCTGAGGGTCGAGTACGACTTTACGAATGCTGCGTAACGTTACGGTTATCGTATCGAAATCGAGAAACCTCATAGTAAATTTTAGTTCCAAATACGCTCACGCGCGGGCGCTGTTCCTAACGTCATACAAATTCGACAACGTTTACTATTAGATTTTACGTGACGCAGGATTAGAAAAGTCGTGCTGCGTGTCTGTCAATATCAAGTAGTCAAAACCTAAGTATAGGGTAGGTACTTCCCATTGACAGAAAACCGCGAAATTTAACAACGAGTACAGGAAAACATCCGGAAAACGTTACATGAATGTACGGAATCCTCTAGGCATGAATCTGACTGGCACTTGACCTGTTTTCCAGTATAAAAATTGCACATTACATATTATGAAAAATTACAAATGAACCCCAATTATAATTTTAACCTATCAGCCGCATTGCGAGGCCGATCCAAATTTAAACTGTCATTTAACTGACAGTTTGTTCCACCGGGCCGGCGTTAACTGCAGTTTATCACGACTCACCGGCCCGTTGCCGGGCTAAGGCCGTGGTCTTTCATACGCGGTCTGAGTGCTAAAGCGCGCGGTCATTTTATGCGATAACTAAACGCTTATGCGTTTGACACACATCAGTTTACATTGTAATCAACGACTAAAAAATATGTCATTTTCGCGTCCGCGTTTACGTCTGAATTACTACGGGCGAATTGGCAGCGAATTGGCAACGTGTCGGCAACAAACAATTCTCATACTATTTGACACTCGTAACGCGAACGCGATCGAGTCGTATTTTCGGTCGGAGATCGGTTTGCCAACGGACTTCCAGGCGAGGGGAGCGTCTTCACCCATACGTTGTTGGCATTCCATTGGACCGCACTAGACGGTTTGCTTCATCGTTCCTAATGCGAACTGCTAAGGAATGGAATTCGCTCCCATCGTCTGCATTTCCGGACGGGCACAATCTAGGGCTCTTCAAGGCTAGAGTGAATAGGCTGTTACTGAACCAGTGAGTTACACCTTAGGCCTCATCTGCACCTTCCATCAAGTGAGATATCAATCACTGGCCAGTTTATAGTAAAAAAAATAGACTACACCAGAGGCTCAGGTAATCTAGTGACCATACATTATTTACGCGGTGAACGCATTGAACAAACGAGGCAAAAGTTGATCACATGCGCCGAACGCTGCGATTTCCGCACAAAACAACCGCGCGCGTAAGAAGTAAAAGTCTTGCCTGTGATTACTATACTATAATTAGGATTTTTTATATCAATTCAGAGGTGTTTGAAATAATTTGAATTCACCGAAGCGAGAGCAAGGTGTTTCCGTTTACCTAACTAGTGGAGACGAATTTCACTGTCCCAAATGATTTTTTATCCTATGCGAAGTGTGTCACGTATCATTAAATATTATGAGCAATGCAAGGTAGAAATGCCTGGAGTATATGCTATTATCAACATAGATATTAGGCATTTCAATTATTGTGAACTGTGATAATAGCACTTTGATTCTTGTGAACTGTGATACGTAATCTTTATTTTATTATTTCGAGATTCTATTAGACAGGTACTTCCCCAATAAAAGGTTTTCCGTTTTTGGTTCTGGTGGTGATAGACTTCCATTTTTAAATAAATAGGTTTATGTAAAAGTTCTGCTGAACAGAATCAGAAATGATGATATCCGCAGCAGAACTAAAGTTACCGATATAGCCCTAAGAATTGCGAAACTTAAGTGGCAGTGGGCGGGGCACATTGCTCGCAGGACTGATGGCCGACGGGGTCAGAAGGTTCTCGAATGGCGTCCACGGACCGGGAGACGAACTGTCAGTAGGCCTCCAACAAGATGGAGCGACGACCTAGTAGGGATTGCGAGATCGCGGTGGATGAGGAAAGCACAAGACCGGTCTGAATGGAGAGCCTTGGGGAGGCCTATGTCTAGCAGTGGACGTCTTGCGGCTGACATGATGATGACGAAAAGTTCCTTGATTAAAATGTGTATTGTGTGTTTGATTATCGAAAATATGTTGTAGTGGGAAAACCATACTGTAGCTAAAATGAAAATAATCGATTTATTGATTATTTTTGTTTTTATTTTATGAAACATTCATAGTATGAAATTCAACATACAATGACAATGCAATGAAAAATGAAATCGGTAATCCGTACCACGCTCCACTACGGAGCCACTATGGTACGGATTACCGAGGTTGCTGGTTCAAGTCCAGCTGCTTAACGGATTTTTCTTTGCATTGTCATTGTATGTTGAATTTCATACTGTCTGAGTCTTGGGGTTGCAGGGGAGCTAGTACGCGTGCCATTTTGTCGCTTGTCGCTCAGTGCGTCCTGCACTGATTCCATCACTATGAAAGGGACGCACTGCGCGACAAGCGACAAAATGGCGCCGTGCTACATGTGCTGGTTCTCAAGTTTTTTTTGGCCGTCGATCACTAGAGGCTGTGAACTTAATTTTCTCGCTTCTACTGAGACCTCGCCTTGCAAGTTTAGTGGTGCCCTGTGCCGACGCTCGCGTGCGGAGCGCGGTTCATTCAGCACTCAGCGAACAGTTTTTAATTTATTACGTTTATTTTGAACTTGCTGTAAGCCTAGCTCACTGTGACGTTTATGTCCGCATTTAGCCTAGGCAGCCCCCCCCCCCCCCCCCAAAACGCCTCCGAAACGTCGAGGTATTTAAATTTGAACACATATATGTTACGCGTGAATAACTCCCGAGTATCATGATAATAATATTATGTATTACTGCGACGGTAAGGTTGATGTATACATACTCTTGCAACTTTACGCGGATCCATGTCTTTGACTTTGACTGTACTTTAATTAGGAACTGTGTCAACTTTTGCGCAGTCGGGTGCCGTCTTTTTGTATTTGTAGGCCCTAATTAAGTACCTAAGGCAGCCGACTGCGCAAAAGGTAAACCTACAACTACATAGCTACGCTTGTGTCTCACCTCATATGATGTAGTTGCGCTCAGGCAGCCTCGTCGGCAGCGCGAACGGCCAGGCGCGCGCACGCGCCGCGTCGACGTCGCCCCTCAGCAGCGCTAGGACGTCGTCCAAGAAGCGTAGCGAGCGGCACTCCGCTTCAAGCGCGCGCGCCGCCGCCGCGCATCGCCCTGCGCGCGCGCACGACGCCTGGAAACGATAGGGCACAATCGTCACCTCAATGGCAAATTGGCAAAGACATGAATCTGCAATTTGACAAAAATGAAATTTTGATGCCAAGTGGTTCCAAATATGTTAATCCATATTCTGTAAAATTTTCGTATTTTTAGCATTTTTGCTAAGCAAGTTATTCAGAGTTGAAAAAGCGCTTGGTCGATGCAACTTGTGACCAAAGGGCTGGCAGTTTTCGCTCTCAAAGAATCAGCATTGCTATTCAGCGAGGCAACGCTGCCAGCCTTTTGGCACCATGCCACGGGATATCGATTTAATTTAGTTTTAAGTTTTAGATTATTTTGGTTTAGTTTAGATTAATGTCATTGTAAATTGCTTTTATTATGTAAATAAATGTAGTAAGTTATTTATTTCACGTTCGGTTCGGCGTCATGGCTTTACCCTTTTTAACCAAAGACGCAAAAAGAGGGGTGTTATAACTTTGACCGCTAGTGTGTGTGTGTGTCTATCTGTGGCACCGTAGCTTTTAGTCCCTTCACCGAAAAGCTCGAGATAAATCATCATAATTATCATCATCATGTTGGTCGAAAGACGTTCGCTGCTGGCCGGCGGCCTCCCCCAAGGCTCTCCACTCAGACAGGTCTTGTGCTTTCCGCATCCACCACGGTCCCGCAATCTTCACCAGGTCGTAGCTCCATCTTGTTGGAGGCCTACCTACTGTACAGCTCGTCTCCCGGTCCGCGGACGCCATTCGAGAATTTTCTGGCCGCATCGGCCATCAATCCTGCGAGCAATGTGCCCCGCCCACTGCCACTTTATGTTTCGAGATAAATCACAAGTTAAATTTCCCACATAAGTTCCGAAAAACACAGAGGTATGAGCCAGGGCTCGAACCTACGTCCCTCTGCTTGAGAGGCCATAGGTCAAACCTAGGCTACAACGGCTTCAACAACCATTTACATTCAACGAGTGACGCAACGACCAAGAATTAGGGCGTAAACTATTAATTAATACGTGTAATTATCCTTAGATGGTAATATGTTGCTTCGTAATTCGATACGTACTTTATGAAGCGTTCAGTTTTTTTTTATAACTTTTTGTTCTACTCTAATAAACTAAGAACAATTAATTTGCTCACACGCGACCACACGTGTAAGATAGGTACGCCTATGCGACAGAGTGTGTATCCATGCAACAACTCCACCTCCACTGCTACACGAATCTACACATGTCACACAGACTCAACTATCACGAGCACTACACGTACGCTGACACGTTTTGGAACTCTCTACGAGCCCATTATCAAAGCACCAAGGCCACCGTTCAACGTGCGATCAGTTAGTTTAATTCAAATTGCAAATTGGTTAATTGGTAGCACGTTGAACGTTGTTTAAAACTGTTTGTAATAAATATGTTATGAATGTTACAATTACGAGTATAAATAAGTATGTTTTGAAATCTGAATACCATGCCAGTAAGCTCGTAAACAAAACAATTATAATAATGCAAATATTACGTATGACTAATGAAGCTACTTTCATTGTATGCCGACGAACTCTGTTATCAGCCAATGAAATGCACTCTTGATAACGATGATACCTTACAAAGCTGTTATCGTTACGATTGTTTTTTTAATTTGCATATTGGCATCTCATTGTCGTCTCACCTAAAGTTCATAGTTCTACTAGACTATGCCCCGCGGCTTTGCCCCCGTGAAATATTTCAAAATGTGACAGTTCCCTATCCCGTGGGAATTTCGAAAAATCCCTTAGTGCACTTCTAGGATACTCAAGGTATATGTTTGCCAAATTTCAAGTCTCTAGGTCCAGTTGTTTAGGCTGAGCGTTGTCTGTCAGTCAGTCAGTCAGTCACAGTACTGTTTTGCAGTATAAAATATTTTTCCCCTCACTACCTCGGAAAGCCGTCTTTTATCCTTTAATACAAGCGGGTAAAATCGTGTTTTATCCACTAGTGGGGAAAGTAATTTGACCTTGAAGTGGAGCGTGTTTAAGTAGCTTTTTTACAGATAACGAAACGTAAAACGCTCATAATAATGGTTCGTTCGATATTAATTATCATTAAATAAATCATAAAATAGTTTGAGAATTTAATATAAATAGAAAATTTAGCTTTATTTAATGTTCCTTAAAATTCTATACATTGATGTTGTTTTTATATAATGATGTTGAATATAATTCTGAACGTGCAAGTTGTTTGGATGCAATTCAAAACAAAAAAATTCTCACCGACTCCGACTCACGTAAAAATACACAACTTCCAGAGTTTTCTGTTAAAACGTAGTAAAAAAAATAGTGATTCCAGTGATGGCGATTTATTTTTATGAGCTGTTTTTTTGCATGTTGCGCTTTCCTCGCTACAGTGAGGTGAAAAGTTTTGTGTTACACATGGTTGCAAATGTATTTTACTTCTCGTGTGTTGAAACACTCGCTACGCTCAGGATTCTATTTTAGAACCACTCGCTTCGCTCGCGGTTCAACTATAGATACCTTTCGCTTGCTCGTGTTTCAATTCCACATTCGCGGGTAAAATACAACTTTGCACCCTTGTATAACAGCTCGCAGAACTGATGGCCGTTTGGGACCGCAAGTTTCTGGAGTGGCGACCGCGTACCGGAAGGCTAAGTGTTGGTGCCACCCGCAAGGTGGACGGACGATCTGGTAAAGATCGCGGGACGCCATTGGCTGCGGGTAGCACAAGACTGATCGTCCTGGAGACCCTTGGGGAAAGCTTACGTTCAGCAGTGGACGTCTTCCAGTAGATAATGATGATGATGTGGCAAACACGCATGTGACTCTATTACTATGGGCCAATCGGCAGCGCTTCTCTTCAATCGACGACCGGATAGCCTAGTGGTTAGAGACGCTGACTATGAAGCTTGAGGTCCCGGGTTCGATCCCCGGTCGGGGCAGATATTTGTATGATGAATACGAATGTTTGTTCTCGGGTCTTGGATGTTTAATATGTATATAAGTGTGTATTTATCTATATAAGTATGTTTATCCGTTGTCTAGTACCCATAGTACAGGCTTTGCCTAGTTTGGGACTAGATCAATTGGTGGTGTCAATTGTCCCATGATATTTATTTATTAATCTAAAAAATCAATATAACCGGCACCTGCTTTAATCTAACTCTTATCTCAGGCTAATCAAATTAACGACCAAATACGACTATCTTCTGAAAAATCTTCTCTTTCCGACCAAACCTTCAATTTTCCGGATTTTAACATCAGTCTGCGCAAGAGTGTCTAATCACGCATCATTGTTCCGACGATTGGTATTATTAGCGCATGACAGATGCACGGCTGCAATGCAGCAAAAACAACTGCTCACAAGAAATCGTCATGCCATGTAAAATCATTTTTCTAGAATGCTTGTAAATTTTTTAACATGAAGCTACCGTGAGATTCAATAATAGTGAAATGAAAACGGAATGTCGGATGTCGGGCTAAACTCGACTTATAATAATATAAGCGAGTGGTCCGTTTTTATTCCACTGTGCTTTTAAAATGCCGTAATATGAAAGCGCTTACAAAGAAAATAAAATGACTAGATATGTAGAAACTATAAGAATCCTCAACGGTTTACTAATGATTGCCAAAAAACTTTTGCCAATCTTTTTCATTTCTCAATATGCTTTTTTCCGAAACCGTAAATAACTCAGGATTTTCATAAAACAAACCTAACATAACCTATACGAGATGGCCCTGAAATAAACCGTGAAATATTTAGTTTCTATCCCTTGTTATCCCTAAAGTAAACCTTTCAAGTTAACCGACTTTAAAAAAGGATTAGGTTCTCAATTCGTCAATATATTTTTTTACACTAACTTAGCAATTAACTCTACATACCTAATTACAGTAAGAGGAAGACTTTAAAGTAAATAAGGTTAATAACGCTATTTTCCTCTAATTATCGTTAGTTAATGCTTGCGTTTTATACACGAAAAGTAATTTAAAATAAAAACCTCATGGACAAATTGTAACAGTGACCGAAACATTAATGATACGTAATCGATAACGGAAGAAAGTGTACACGTTTTACTGGACACGAAAGTTAATGTTGAGGAAGTTAATATACTTGAGGAATAAAAATCTAAGTAGGAACCAGTAAGTAACTAAAGCGTTAATAGTGCAAACGACAAGCAACCAAATAAATGTGCTATTTAAACTGTGCTAGAAACAACTAATTAATAAGAGTGTCACAAAGAAAAACTGTGCAACCAGTTCCCTATTTCACCAGAGTTACACAATATGTCGTCCACAATGACAATCTGTGCAAATTGCTGACTTGAAGACTTTTTAGTTCTAGTGCGCTTCTTATGAACTATGAAATGTAGATCGAACTATTATCATAAACAATTGACATCTGAAACGTTGATGAAATAAGGACCTGGGCCCTTGCTTCACAAACTTGACAGGTAACAGATGACAGTGACGGTATCCATTAGATAGCCAATATGAAGCGCGCTAAAGCAAAAACTCTTCAATAGTAGCGATTTACAACCGAAATAACTGATCTTTGTCATTTTAGTGAAACAGGGGATAATAAAAAAAGAACAGTGCACTAAAGAGAGAGAAGTGTGGAACAATCGTCGTGATTGTACGAACGCTAGGGGTCGCGGCGAGCCACGCGTCGAGCCAGCACCTGCATATCCTGGTGGATATCCTGGAGTTCCTTATGCAGCCCTCTGGACTCGGCCAGCAAAGCATCCAGCCTCCTCGCAGCCACCGACAAACTGTCCTCACTCTCACTATCACTGTCCTCTTCCACTGACAAAGCTAACTTCCCTAGTCTCTCCCGTTCCACTGCTTCCTTAACACCACCACCACGTCTTATAAATTCCATGTAGATATCCTCCCGCGTCTCACCGGTAACCTCATCTTCCTCAGCCTCGCGCAGCTCGTCTGCTAGAGACCGTTCTCCTTTTGTTCTTGAATTTTTCTGTGGGGCTTCTATTAAAGGTTCTGGGCTGGTTTGTTCTGGAGATTGAGGATAAGGCTCCGGTGTAGGGGCAGCTGAGGACCCATAGGGACTCGGGGAAAGGAGAGCTCGCTGTAGAAATCTTCGGGTGTCTTCGTCTAGCGGCCGTGTAAGACCTCTCCTTGGCGCCGGTCTTACTATCGCTTCTAAGGAATCCCTGCCAGGGTCATCTGGCCTTAGCAGTTCTAATATCCTCGCTCTGGGTGGTGAGATGGTGCTGCACACGTCAAACTTTGACACTAACTTCCCTTTTTCCGGAGACGTGTGGATATCACCGGTTGGGGTGTACGCGCGGAGGTTCTCGTTCAGCATTCTGTAGTTGCGATGTTTGACGTTTCCTTCGGGGGGTAGGGCGAGGGACGGGCAGTTTTGGGGGTCGGGTTCGACGACCTCTATGAGACCGGGCGAGGCGCGCGCGCTCATATCGCCGGCCACGGGCGCACTGCCGACTCCCGCGCACGCGATATTGCCGATTTATGAATTTATTAGTATTACTGAATTCTCCTCGTTGCGTAAACCGCGGTGCTGAAGCCGGGCTTGAATGCAGACGGCCCGGCGCCGCGCTGTATGTTAATTCAATTTGTTTCTATTTGCGGACTCGGAAAAATCACGCACGCGCGTTTTAAAATTAACTTTACGACGGATTTGATTTTAATGCCACTTAAAAAAAATGTGACACTTTTATCTTTTTTTTTTAATCTAACACATGGCCCGAAATGTAAGAGAACAGCTTCAATCTTCAAACGACACTATTTGTGGCGAACACGCGAATAAACGTAAACTTGATTTGACCTTAATTATTGACAAGGATACAGATAACGAGCCTCTAATAAGACCGGTTATTAATTATGCATAGACTATTTAAACATACAATGTCATTACGCGAATTCTCGAGGCATACTTACTCGCTTTCGTATATATAAAAGGTTCCCACAAACGAATCCAGCAAATAGTTTACAAATAAAATAACAGTACGTTGAAACAGAAGCTAGGAAAAACAGGTGGAGGGTTACGAGGCTGGCTACCCCTTTAACGCCGAGATGTGTATTGTATAGTGCTTTTCTCAAATATGCAATGCAATAAAAATACAAGAAATCATATTTCAATTAAAACTTAATGAGTCTTAAATTATAACGAGCACCTAGCACCTACCTACTTTGTACACGTAGGTAAGTACCTTGTTTTGTTTTGTTTCCAACTTTAATTACTTTTTTAATCCCTGAGCACATACCTACGATGGTATTATTATTTATCGTATGGCAATTTTTTCATGTTCTGGATGGTATAAGATGGTATTCATCTTATACGATGGTATAAGATGCTGTGTCACAAATTGACATTCAAACAAAAGGCGATCATTTTGCAATCACCAAATCAGACCTCCAATTTTGTATGACATTCCATTATAGACCTCTCGTCTAACCGCGTCAGAAAGTCTATTATAAGGAACATAAAGTTAATATTTCATTGCGTGTTTGAAAAAATAAACATCGTATAATATATAATAATAGAGACTAAGCTACAGACAGGTATAAGTAAAGTAAATGAATGACCAATTACTAGTCGCAAATTAATTCATAAATAATTTAATGAAACTTTTACATTCAGTGATCAAAACATAAACAACACTGCCCGTAGACACCCACAATCCCGGGGGGTTTGCAGATGTGTTGCCAACCCAGAGAGCTAAGATGAAATGCCTCTTGTGCCCGTAATTACACCAGCTGTCTTACTCTCCACACCGGAACACAACAGTGCAAGCACTAAATATATCTAGATTCATATCACAACACGCTTCTTCATTCTCAATGAATTCCTAATAAAGTGAAACAATAAACTTCCTTTTCTCAAGGCCACGAGAACCACACCGTAACTCAACATGATACAGCTCAATTTTACTTGAGGGAATCAGTTACTAGAAATCGTAGTGTGGAAGAATGCGGACGACCATCAAATCGATTCAGAGTGCTTGGTGTAATCAACGCCCAACATTATACGCTTCGATCGTGTTCGCGTTAACGTGTTAAATATTATGAGAATAGTACGTCGCCAATTACGTGTCGATACGAGCTGTCGGTAGGCCTCCAACAAGATGGAGCGACGACCTGGTAAAGATAGCGGGATCGTGGTGGATGCGGAAAGCACAAGACCGGTCTGAGTGGAGAGCCGCGGGGGAGGCCCCCGGCCAGCAGTGGACGTCTTTCGGCTGACATGATGATGATGAATACGTACCGCTAGACTGTGGCGCTGCGGATTTGCCCATAGTAATTGTGATGTCAACGCGATCGCGATCTAGGCGTTTTCTTGTGTCTAATAACATTACACGCACTATAGAGCTAGATTCTGTGAGCTGATATGTAAATCTTGCGACTTCACCTTTGAACCTTTCTAGATTTTTTTTAATTGAATTGAAAAAAAATATCACAAGGATTGGATCATTTTTGAAAATTTTTCGTTTATCTTTCTTAACCACAAAAATCTGTTAATTGAGGTGTTTTCTCGTTAAATTACGTCAAAATACCCACGCAAAATGTTACACGTTCGGTTCCCGTGCAAATCAATGAAGTCTTTCCTTCTATTATTCTGAAACAGTTCTGTCGACTACATCGTCACACTATGACCCACAAAGCCCTTTACCCGTAAGCATTCGTCAAATGTATTAATTAGACGATTCGCTTGTCTGTCCGATTTATGGGGATGTTAATGGGGCAATTTAAACGACCGGCCGTCAGTGGACGGGATTGATGTATGTTTGTTTGTATGGTCCGCGCTGGAGCCTAATTTGATGCTGGGAGAGAGAATACTAACGCACGACGCCAATATGTTTTTTACGGAACCAATACAGGAAAATGCAACACACTGATTCTAAATGATTCGTAAACTCAGACATTAAACTAACTTTTTGCATTTTTATTCTTACAGCCATCCCGTTCGAGATTTTTTTATTTATTTCAATCTGATGCGTAAATATAGGTACAGAAAAATCAGAAAAATTAATTCTCGAACTGGGGTTCGAACCCAGACCTTCACCAAACCGTGGTAACGCACTATAAGTATATATAAGTTAAGGAAAAGTTTAGGAAAAATCCGGAAAACGTTAGGTAGGGAACCCTCGGCGCGCGAGCCGTACGGACGAGTTAAATAAATCTGGTAACCGTTTGTTAATTGAATCACCTATTACCCTCAATCGGTTCATTTTCATTATCGTTGGCACACCATTGTGCAATCAATGGAACGCCGAGGAAATGTTGTTAACAAACCATGACGGATTTAGCATAATACTATTCTGTTGATTCGTGATCGAAAATTCAATGATAAATCTAGGACTGGAATACGTTTTCCCTATTTGGTTTCTTGTTCTAACTCTATGTTCTGATTGATGGCCTAGATCACAAAACTAATAAGTAAAATAATCGGTGCGGTGAGAGCAGAATACCTATTCTTTGAATGAAGCACCGACTTCATATTTTGTGGTAGGCCATAAAACCAATGGCTTTAGAGTGAATTTTTTTTTTTTTGTGTTTTCGAAGGCGGTTTTACTTTTTGTTAAGAGCATTTTTATTTCACAATTTTCAGTTACCTTAATATTTAAAAAAAATATCCTCCAACTCTTAACCGTTTAGGAGTTGTACCTTCCATCATCACCTCATCAACACGATATGATGATTACCAGACGCAAGTACTTGAACAGCTTTCGAGAATATATGAAACATGATACGTGCCTATAAAATTTGAGGGTTGCCCTCGATTTCCCTGGGATCCCATCATCAGGTCCTGACTTGGTGTCAATGGGACCAACTAGAAAGTTACCCTTTAAATATAATCCTCTTAAGCCAAGAGTTTTATGGCCTAGCACAAAATGGAGTCGGTGCGGTGCGAGCGGAATAGGTATTCTTTGAACGAAGCACCGACTTCATATTTCTGCTAGGCCTTAAAACTCATGGCTTTAGAGGATTATTTCATGTTTTTTTTTCTGGAGATTCTTTGAAAACGATTTTTCTTTGCGTTAAAAGATTTTTGTACTTATTATATTCGCTTTATCTTTGCATACCGCTGCATGCGTTATCATAGGGCACACCAAATCACATTGCTAATGATAATGACAACACATGTAATTGTCACAATCAGTGATAACGCACGTCATTATCAGATAGCGTGGCAAAACAACTGATACGTACAAGTAGTCTCGATTTTCGGCGGATATTTACCATCAGCGGTGGTCTAGGGTACCTGAGGGCAGCCTGACTGCTTAGGGCTGATTGGTATTCGAGACCTCTGCTGATCCTGGAGGGGTCATCCTTTTATCTAATTTTTATTTTTAATCTTGATCGATTGGGGTAATTAATCGGCGGATTGGCCGAATTCTTTGGGCGGTGATGCATTTTTTGCTGCCGCGGGTTGTTGGAGGCGTTTGTCATGTTTTTTTTTACACGACTGCCTGAAGGAAAGAGTGTATTGTTTTCAGGGTTCATGTGAGTATGTAATTATGTTAGTTTTTTTACTAGTGAATTAAGTAATAAGATGTCAATAGCATTAAATCACCGTTGAGGGATTTCGAATATTTTCTTATTTATTCTTCTTCTTTGTCCGGCCTTATCCCAAAGAAATTATAATTAAATGTTTAATTTATTTGTGATCTTCATATTTCTCTCTTTTTTGTGAATTTAGCCGAAATAAATTATTAAATTTAACACTAAAGATTTACTTGACTTTATTACTATTTGGGTGTTTACTGCTTAGCTACGTCTTGATTTGCTGTGAAAATTGATAAACCTAAAGATTTTACCCTAGTGTCTAAACTATACGTTTTTACGTAATTATGTCGAATTAAAACCCACGGAGATCTACACACAACTCTATAATTTTGTCAAACCACTTACACTTATTCCACCAACATTTCAACGTCAGTTTAAAATGTTTTTTTTTGCCAATATGAAGTGCACTTTGAAACAAAAACTCTTCAAGTCAGCAATCAACACGGAATGAAGGCTATCGCGAGACAAAAATCCTCTACAACCGCTAATGTGAGGTCTATCAGTCAAATTCCACCAATCATAGGCCAATAGCTTGTCTCTCATTGGTGGAAAATGACTGAAGACCTCACTCGGCACTGGCGATGGCGGGATTTTGACTCGCGACAGCCCTCATTTGTATTGTAATGTTGGTAACATAGGGGCGTTCAGCACCTACACGTCGAGACAGGCCATTCAACGCAACCTTACTCGTTCAAATTAGTTTAATTACAATGCAATAGTCGAAGCAATTAATCAGGACTACCACGACAGCTGCCTCCGCTGCACACGTTTAAGGGTGTTGCTGTACCGGACTTTGTATGCGAAGCAGCAAGGCGATAGGACTTTGTGACAAAGTCGAGCCAGATCACTCGCTACCATCATCTTTCGTGCACCCTTAAGGCAGTCGGGGAAATTACTGGTGAAAAGTGGAGTGAAAAACCGGACAAGTGTGTGTCGTACTCGCGCGACAAGGGTTTCGTACAAGGATTTTCCCGCTTTTCTCCAGTGTTTTAAATTGTCCAATACAAGTTGACCCCACACTGCGTGCATTTTGCTTAAGAGCAGGGCTCTGCTAACACTGGACTTCTTAAAACACTGGGGAAAAGCGTTAAAATCTTTCTACGGACACCTCGTGCGCGAGTCCGACTCGCACTTTGATGGTTTTTTTTTCTAAAAACAAGTCATCTTTGAGAATAACACATCAGCTTAACTTTCTCGCACATCCAGTGGCGAGCCGCCCTAACATGTCTAAAGCTAAAGACATACATGTCATGTCTTAAGCCGGGATCTGTGTACAAACAGCTTTAATCAGAAGGGTTGGTAGCAAAATAATATCCATGAGTTGAATCGACTTTGGGGCCACAATGTTTATTATTATTGTAGGGGTTTCTTAATATGTACGGTTCTAAACATGTGGGTTAATGTTAATCTTTGTAACAAGGGTTCGCTGATACCCAATGATATTGTAAGTAAAGATACTTCATATGCTCACAAAACAATCGAAAAACATGTTCCGAACATCTTCACATTTGGGCGCAGGTTTGGACCTTATTCGAGAGCGACTGAGGCCAAGGAGGCTACAATTGTAGCATTTTCAGAGATATAATCAAGTGACTGTCAATGTTTATACAATGTCGAGTGCCTTTAAAGTAATAAGCCAGTTGTAGGAAATTTTATAAAGACCTCTTCTGAACACACAATATACCTAGTCGGCGCTTTTTAACCGACTTCAAAAAAGGTGGAGGTTCTACGTTCCACTGTATGTATTTTTTTTATTTTTTTTTTATGTATTACTCCGTCAATTGTAGACCGATTTTTAAAATTCTTTTTTTATTCGAAAGGGTATACTTCTGAGGTGGTCCCACTGTCACCAAGTCATGATCGGATGATGGGATCTCAGGGAAATCGAGGGCAACCCTCAAATTTTATAGGCACGTATCATGTGTTTCATATATTTTTTAAGTCTATTCAAGTATTTGCGTCCGGTAGTCATCATCTCATGTTGATGAGCTGATGATGGAAGGTACAACTCCTTAACGGTTAGGAGTTGGAGGATAATTCTGAAAATGTTAAATCAACGTAAAATTATGAAAAAAAAATCTTTTAACAAAAAAGTAAAACCGCTTTCAAAAAAAAAAACCTTCGACAAAAAACGTAAAATAATGATAAATAAATAAAATAAAATAAAATGCGTTTATTTCGGCCAACAGAAACTAAAGCCTAAACCTCCGACTTCATATTTTTGCTGCTTAGTGCTAGGCCATAAAACTTTAGACTTTAGTTTCTGTTGTCCGAAATAAACGTATTTTATCTTATTTTATTTATTTATCATTATTTTAGAGGATTATTTTACGTTTTTTTTCCAATGTTTTTTTTTGTGTTAAAGCAGATGTCTAAACAAGTACCATACGAAACGGATAGTACAGAGTCAACTTTGTAGTGAAATTAGTTCATGATTTTTATTAGCTTTATACCTAAGCGTTGATTTACCAACACCATGGTAGGGTTAGCGCTTAAAAACGTCCGAACCAAAAGACCACTAACTTGCAAAAAAGACCATTAATCGACCGTCAGTCACTAGTTTGTTCAAACGACAGCGCTATGACGTATGGCTGTCATTGCTAAATACCGTCTTGTACTGGGATACATTTTTCGTGAATTTTGTACTAGACCCAAAGTCCATGGTGTTAGTAAGTCAATGTTTACTTATAATTGTAAGTTACTTCAGGTAATATTATTTCTTGATTGCACGTTCGTTAAAAACCGAGCCTCTGTTGTCATGTTTGACTCAAGAAAAGCTCGGAGCGCCTAGTGTAATCAACGATCAAAAATAACGCGTTTGGGTTAAGTTGTCAAATAGCATGAGAATTGTTTGTTGTCGATACGTGCCACTAGTGGCGCTGATAATTTGCCTTTAGTAATTCGGACGTAAACGCGAACGCGATTGTGACGTTTTTTTGGGTCAACTACACCAGCGCGCCGAGTGTAATCGCCGATTAGGTCAAGAAAAACGCCTAGATCGCGTTCGCGTTTAACAATTCTCATACTATTTGGCACTTTAAAGCAAACGCGATCGAGACGTATTTTGTGCTTTTTCATTACGCTAAGGGCACAGAGGCTCACATTGTATCGTCCGAATCAGCGTCATTCCCAAATAGTGTCACTCATCGCTCAATATACCTACAAATAAATACCTATGTACTTACATAAAGTACTCAATCTTGTAAGACACACCTTTACGTTTCAAGGACACTTCAGCACTCAAGAGCTCTTCCCAAGAGTTCCTAAGTGCACCGGAGGGGGGTGACGCGGGTGTCACACTTTGAGAAACAGTTCCAAACAGTGACATTTGACTTGAATACTGGAAGCAAATAGGACCTTCTCACTTTTAACTTTGCGTTTCAAATAGACTAATTCTGTTGGTAGTAGTATCGTTGGTATCAGTGTATGTGAATTGCCGAGTTAAAAACAAAAGAATATCGTTTTATAACAAACTAGCTGTTGCCCGGGCCATCGTCCGCGTAGATTTCGGTTGTCGCTATCCCGCGGGAACTATACAATTTTACGCAGTAACGTTACGCAGGATTCGAAAACTTCGTGCTCGGCCTACTGGTGATGATGAACAAATGAACGTGGAATTATCTATCGATTGAATACATATTACACATCATCAACCTTTTGCGTCCCACTGCTGGGCACAAGCCTCCTCTAAGAATAAGAGAGCTCGGCCTATAGTTCCCACACGGGCCCAGTGCGGATTGGGAACTTCACACCTTTTGTACTTTTTCATAGGAGTGTGCAGATTTCCTCACAACCGACTGACTGGATTATTTTTAACCCTCGACAAAAAAGAGGGGTGTTATAAGTTTGATCTGTGTATCTGTGTATCCATATGTGGCATCATAGCTCCCAAACGGATGGACAGATTTCGATGCGGTTTGTTTGCTTGAAAGCTAGTTTAATCGAGATGGTTTTTAGCTAAGTTTTGTCAAAATCGATTTACCCGTTTTTGATATATTGAACTTTGAAATGACAATGTCGAGGGTTTATCAACTTTTCTAAGTTGGTAAGGTTATGTTTGATTTATCTGTCACTAGCTTTCGCCCGCGGCTTCGCTCCCGTGGCAGAACTCTCTATCCCGTGAGAATTTCGGAAAATCCCACCTCACCCGGGCGTACATTATAAAAGAAACCTCTATGCCAAATTTCAGCTTTCTAGGTCCAGGGGTTTGGGCTGCGCATTGATCAGTCAGTCACGTTTCTGTTTTATATATTTTATGTTTAGATTTCGTTAAAACCTAAATGGACCGAAGCCGAGGCGTATCGCTAGTTCTCTGCCCATTCAAGTGCTACTTTAAATGCCACCAATCCTGTCATAATTGTCCGCCACTCATAATATGATTACGTCCTGTATAAGTAGTTGGCCACTCATGCGCTGATTGTGGAAAGGGTACGACTGGTACGTCAACTTGACGAGGTCCGTGTCGGTCTAGTGCCCATCCGTCGCTGGTTCGAGACTGCCTCAGACTTTAGGGGTGATGAGACTCTTATCTTGGGGTGGAGGTTTTTTTTTTGTTGCTATGGCGACTGCAACTGGGTTCATGACTGATGCCAAAATAATATCTCGAGCTTCCGAAAATAAGTATTCTTAAGAAGATAATTTATTTACATAATAAAAGCAAATTACAATGACATTAAATCTAAGCTGAAATTAAATAAACTAATAATTTAAAACTAAATTAAATCTAAATAAGGATCTCGTGGCATGGTGCCCAAAAGGCTGGCAGCGTTGCCTCGCTGAATAGCGATGCTGATTCTTTGAGAGTATAATATTCTTAATATATTTAAAAGTTAAAAACCTATTTTTGCGGAACTATACTTTTTGTTGTGTTTATTTGTATTGTCATCCAAAACATATGTTAATAAGGTCAACCTGGGGTAAAAGCGACTGTGGGGTTATTGCGTCCATTTGAGTTATTTTTTCAACAACGTGAGCTGTTGTTATTCAGGTTGTTTAAAAAACGACCTTACCAAATTTCAAGTCGATTCCATTAACCGTTGAACGGTTCCCTCCTGCGGAGACGATCCTGGACTTCAGAACTTAACTAACAAATTCTAAAATCCGTACTTGAGCAGCATGCAGCATAACACTGCAAGTGCCATTTTCGAAATTTTACAGGAGAAGCGATTTTGTGCCAAATTGCAGCATACACGACAATAAGGGCGGTTTAAAATAAAACTGATCGAATTTAAGTTAGAAAATCTTTTATGAATCAAAGGTTTGGTACTTCGAGATCAAGATTTATCATAATTATTAGAAAAAATTCTAAAACCTAACACATATTATTATAAGAAAATAAAAAAACTAGCCCACATACCGTGTTCTACTTCCTAGTTAAAAATCAAACTTTTAGAGTTACCTCAATAATAATATCATAATTTGATAATAATTAACGATAGGCCATGCTATTGTTCAGGAAACTCTAGAGATTTGTTTTTTTTCTTTACTTATTAATCAAAAACCACAATATAACCCCTTCCTGGCGCACCCGCTTAGCTAACATTTGGAGCACAATAATGTAAGTCCACACTTACATTAAAATGCCTAATAGCATGATGTTGTAACACAGCTATGATCATTCATAACACTGTAACTCCGGGCATACGATAAAATGTAATTCACGTAGATTGAAATGCTTCGCTGTGATAAATGATCTTACATCAAAATACGTCTGAAGAACTCCAAAACTATGACGATTTCTGCAGATACAGTGTTATGGTTCGATAGAGCTCAAAAAATTATGTATGGTACAGTAAAAAACCGAAAATCGTAAAAAGTGGCACTTGCAGTGTTATGCTTCTTAGGTACGGAAATTCTAAAATTCTGACGTACAATCGATCGTACTCTTTTTTTTTCAGGGAAAGTCTGCTACGAGGAGGCGATGGAGTTATGTGTCGGTCCTTTTTATAAAATAAATGCAACCTAACCTATAGAGTTATACCGGAAGAGGATGATAAATTTATTCTTGATTTTTTAAAGAAATGTTATGACAAATAAAAAATCTACGAAGCGAATGGACCCGGATTTTAACACCCCATTTTCATACAAGACAATTAGAATTAAATGTGCAAATCTATCAATTCTTGAGCGTTCAACGGTTGACATAAATAACATAAGAGAATTAAGTATAGATATCGTTGAGTGAATGGATTCGCATCTGGGCTCGTGTTACTCGAAATTAATCCTGAAAGGGACTCACTGAACGAGTGAGTCATTGAGTGAGCGGTATTCGGCCGATAGTATTTTGTTACCAACTTTATTTTACCACTAACCCTACCATTCCATCCTTTATTTACTCCATCTTACGGGTAAACTTACAATGGCTTTTATTTTCCAAAGTGCACGTGTTATTTTGTTACCAAGTGTACGTTGCAGTTGCGTAAAGATGCAGAGCATCGTTTGGTGAAGGTTTTAAAGTGCATTTTACATTGCATTTCAGATTTTGGGGAGAAGATCGGGGTGGGGATGAATACGTTGCTGAAGGGGGTTGGTGTTGCCAGAATTTGTGTTAAAAGGTTAAGGCAGTTGATGTTTTCCATTTTTTTAACCAATAAAATATATGGCAAACTTCTTTTTTGGATTTGGTTTGCAATTAGGCTTGAAAGTAAAAGTTCCTAAACTTCTTTATTCACTCTCCCAAACTAAACCCTTTTACCATTTACCGAAAGGAATAAGCGTTCAATAACGACATGCACTTAATGTACTCAGATATACCTACCTACAATGAGGACAATTGCTTGTCAAAAATCCAATAGGATCTAGTGTCGAGTGGGGTCTATCTGTCAATTTCCACCAATCATAGGCCAGTAGCTTGTCTCTCATTGGTGGAGAATGACAGATATACCTCAATCGACACTAGCGATCCTAGTGGATTCTTGACTCGCGATAGCCCTCATTATACTAAGTTTTGTATTATATTTTATGTTTATATTTTATTGAAAGAGGGAGGCAAACAAGTAAGTAGGTAAGCGGGTCACCTGATGGTAAGCGATCACCGCCACCCAATGAGAACCAGCAACCCCAAGAGAGTCACTAGTCCGTTACCGGCCTTTAAGGAGAAAAAGGGGTACTCTACTCCCCACTCTAAAAAAAGCCAACCGTTTTCCAAAACAAACGCCGGACGCCAGTCAAATATCCCCAACGTTCCATTCCACGTTCAATTTTCCACTAGGGTCCGTGTGAGAGCTAGCAACCCTTCGCGCATGCGCGCTGCGCTGGTCGATACGCTGGCGGCGTCATCGCGCCAGTCAGCGGCGCGCCGTCCCGCGAGCGCGCCGCCCGCCACCATGCGAGCCTTGCTCGTACTCGGAATACTGGCTGCTGTGAACCTCAGCCATGCAGAGAAGAGTAAATTCTGTAAGTAGACCATTCTAGAACCTTTTTGTATCCAGTAGCGTTGGGAGCCGCTGTTTTGTACCACGGCTCAAGTTGCCGCGTTTGACGGGATTCTAAGAGCGTTAAGTGTTCCTTTCAATTTGGGTTCTTCGGCGCTTGTTAATCTATATTGTATCCTTGGACGTGTGGAGAAGTTACTTTTGATGGTTGCTAACCAGATATGTGTTGTTGATTCAGTAACGGCAAATGAAACAGTTTATGTGTTTAGACAACCCGAGGATCAAGGCTTGATATTTAAACGGCTTCAAAACAGTTATTTTTAGAGAATCTGTTATTTTAATAAAACACTTTACTACTTTAAACAGTTTAATTAACTCGTAAACAATACAGAAAAGTTATCTTCCGATGATAAAATTACAATTTCAAAAACAAAAATAATTCCCGATAACCTCTTACCTAGTAATCTTACATCAACATTGCATCTATACATTACTGAAATACTTGTTGAGTTTCTGCCATCCTTCGCTCAACTTATTGGCAATTTTGTCCACGGGACCTGGCCCGCCACAGTGCCTCGGCGCTCCAGCCAAGAGTATCGTCACCCCTGGCCCAAGCTTAAGAGTTTTCTCCAAGTTAATGTGAGACCCAGAAGAAAAACTAGATCCAGCAGAACTGATAGCTACAGTCATTGTAGTAGGGAGCCCTGGCATCATCGACAGTTGGGCTTCAGTCTGGTCCTTGCCTAGATTGGAAACCACTAGGAGAGAGCCGGTACCACCCCATCTTAAGACTGCTAGTGCATCTCCGAGACGTTTTATCTGCAATATGTATTACTTAGAATTTTAGAAATAAAACCACTTCTTATTTGCTCATCAATTCCTCATAACACAAGCTGAGCAATCAATAACTACATCTATATTTCTGAGTGGTCTAACGTTATAATTACCTCAGCATGAGGCCCAATAGCCGGTGATTTCCTCATTGCCGCTGCGACCCTGACAACTCCAACATGGCTGCCTTCGTTTGAAAACTGAGTTTTAGCATTAGCATATCTGTAGTTAGGAGCTAAAGGCAACCATGGCTCTCCAGCTGTGAACCCAGCGTTTGAAGTATCATCCCAAGGGAAAGGCGCAGCTGATGGCATGACAGGGTTAGGGTAGCAGGTATCCTTCGAAGCCCATTCGAGGATAGCATCAGCAGCACCAAGCTCGTCTCCTTGCTGAATTATAGCAGCTCCAGGGAGAACAAGACTTAGAAGATTGATAGCATCTATCATGTCACCGCCGTACCTTGTTGTGATGCGGTTTGAGTCTGGGGAACTTGTCTGTAATCGAAATAGTATTTAGTATGACTGGGTCACTAGGCAAAGGCTGCATTGGTGTTGTGTATTTAGCGGGAATCGATATCTAGCTCGCCTGATTACGCAGGCTAGACTAAAATCGCTCAGCCACAGACTACGGCTGACCTGTGGTTACTTCACAATCAGGCCGTTTAATTAAGTTTCGCCTAACATGAAAGCGATACGACCTAATTAACTGTTAAAAGTTCCAAAATCATATTATTTTTTTTATCGTCTTAGCCGTGTAAAGGTTGAATTGGGGACAGTTCTATGCCATATTTTAAATTAGATAACCGCCTTGGTGATAACGTCTGTCTGTGTCTATATATTTGAAACTTTGTAATTTAAACATATTGGTGCCTTGACTGTGCTACAAATCTTCTTGCCACACTGTTTAACATTCTGGATATTTAAGGATATAAGGCGCCTTAGCTGGACGTGAGAAAATTTCCAACAATAAACAACTTACTTGCCAGGTAGGAGACATGTATTGAGGAGCGTTGAGCATATCAGCATAGAATGCCAGGGCGAGGTTCGGAGCTGACCTTGCTGACGTCGTCAGAGCTGAACTTATCACGCTGTTGGCCCCTATACTCTCATCGCCGTAGTATTTAGCAGTCTCTTCTTGAGTTAAAGAAGATTCTACTAATATTACCCTGGAATTAAGAGGATTTTTGTGGACTTTTGTTGGAATGTTTGTTCTCGGGTCTTGGATGTTTAATATGTATATAAGTATGTATTTATCTATGTATGTATGTTTATCCGTTGTCTGGTACCCATAGTACAGGCTTTGCCTAGTTTGGGGACTAGGTCAATTGGTGTCAAATTGTCCCGTCATATTTATTTATTTATTTTAATTATTTCAAATAATTTAGGACAAAATAGACTTTCGAGATATTTACAAAGTACAGTAGGATCTATGTATTAAGTATTATTAATTAACATAAATTAAGACAGTTGATCATAGGCAGTTCAATGAAGGTATGTTTTTTCATGCCTGAAGAAAAAAGTGTATTGTTTTAAAAATTGCCTTCTCTATTACATAACTTAACTATTCAATCAAAGGCGAGAAACAACGCTTGTGGTTAGCGCCACTTGTGACTTAATTAAAAGGTATTTCATTCCCAGTATAGATACCTACTGATACTACCATGCTTGTGTCAAATTTGTGTATCTTTATCTAGATTGAAATTGTAGCGATTTCTGTTAACATTACATAAAAAAAACCTCCACAAAGTCATTACTTTGACCCGATTTAATCAATTATTTGTGATCGCTAATGATAGTAATGAGCAAATTAATTGTTTTTATTTCATGAACGTGGATCCCCCCAACTCAATTAATTCAATCAACTATTCTACAAAGTCGACTGTTGAAAGTCCCCAGCTGACATTTGAGCTGATCTTACGGAGTTTCCAAATTGGAGCCACGTGCGCACGAAATAGCTTCAGCCACCAGTTTCCTGAGCAGCTTCAGTCCACAGCTTTGCTGCTTGAAGTCAGGGTTCAGTACCACTCCATCAACTCCTCGTCGCAGCCAGGCACACTGAGCTGACGCCAGAGCCACTGATAGACCTTCAGAGCAGAGGTTGAGTAAGGACTCGTTGCCACGGACAGCGTGGAACGCTTTGCGGGTGTCGTCGTATCTCCATTCGTCTATGCCTTCATCTAGCTGAAATGAAAATTAATATGGAAGTTGTTTGCACTTAGATGGCACTCATTTGTTTTTTGTCATTGATAAAAAATTAAACATCCAAGATTTATGTTAGGTGCTTTCTAAGTAATGTAAACTGAAAACTCGTATAATTATTGTATATTGTGTAGTGTGTGTGTATTATGAATTATACATAAGTCTTATGTCTACTTATTAAGCTACATCATGGGAGAGTGTGTTTGTGACGCAACACACTCTTTTCTTCTTAAAGTGCCACTCCACTACTGGAGGTTGGCCGTTAGCTTCGAAAATTTCCCCCTGTCTTGAGTCATCCGGAACAGTTGGTCAGCACTGCTGATCCCGGTCCACTACCTAATATTCCTCAGCCATGATTTCTTCCGCCTTCCAGAGTGCTGTTTCCCCTGTATTTTACCCATCAATATTAGTTGCAGCAGCTGATATCTTTCATGGCGCAACACGTGACCCAGATATACTACAATTGGGTATATGTATAGCGTGCACAGCGTGCCCTGTCAACTACAACTACATGTAGGTATGACTAATTACACCTCTTACCGGTGGAGGCTGTTCCGGCGTTCCATCAGCCCATACAAACCAGTCTTCAAACCCATTCACCCTGCCAGAGCTGGACGCGAACCATTCAGACGCCAAGCTGGTTGTTTGAAGCGGTAGCGTTGACACCACTTTTAGATCTATTAAAAAAAATGTCGATGTACTAATATCTAATGGACGTTAGCTTGGTCATGAGTGCGGAAATTGTTAATTATCCAAATATACTTATGGGATGTTTTGTTCGACATCCGGTAGTGTTGGTAGGTCTCCTGCAAGGTGGACAGACGATCTGATAAGACCGCTCGAAGCCATTGGCTGCGGGTAGCACAAGACCGATCGTCGTAGAGATCCTTGGGGAAGAGGCCTATGTCCAGCAGTGGACGTCTTTTGGCTAATATGATGATGAGAATGTTTTTTTAGGCTAGGACAGGATTAGAATAGATTCAAGGAATGTAATTATTAATTGCTAGTTTATATGTCCCTAACGTGTGTGCACATTTACTGGGAAATCATAGTCATGTCGTCTCTCTTTCATTTGTCATCTGAAAGACGGAGACGGAATGACAAATATATGTCCAAAATGCGGCCAGCATTACATGCAATGAACGTGGTTAATAGATGGAATGTAATTGGTCTTATTAACGCTATAACCGTCAATTTCAGGGCAAATATAAAGAAAACGTTAAGTACCTAACTTCTTAGCCTTTTCTAGAAGACCACTGAACTGGTCTAGGCCTCCGTAGCGCTGGTCTATGCCTCCCAGGTCTATGGTCCCAGGTTTGGAGCAGTCAGTGCTCTTGGCACTTAGAGGGGACAGGAGTACAGCATCAGCTCCTAAGGCTCTGACGTAGCTGAGCTGCTTAGAAGCGCCTGAAATTTTAATTACATGGAAAACAGGTCGAGTCATAGACTTGCCTAATATATATCGCGTATGGACGTCCACTAGACTATGTACGTACGTGCGTAGACTTACGTCCTTTTGCTGAGAAGCGCAGTTATTCGGCAATAACTCAGAAACGGAAGTTTTAAGTTTTAAATGTTGTTACATACATTGTGAAATGAAAAGTACTTATACTTACCTAATTACCTAACTAATAGCTGATGTGTTACTAGTTAGGCAGTGTTAGCTAGTTTGTTTAGATCTTACACATCTTTGTGGCAGCTTCCACGCAAGCGCAGCATTAGCTGAGCCTGTCCCTTTTGCCGCAGTATGGAAAGGCTATGTTTTTAGATATAGAATACTCGCTATGTTTTTAATTTTAAATGTTGTCTGTATTTAGTTGTATCTTTATTGTTATTGTTGGCAAATAAATCTTATCTTATCTTATCTTATCTTATCTTTATCTTAATTGTTACCTGTAAAGGTACAATACTTATGTATAATTATATTGCTACGCCCTTACAGGGTAGTACCCAGGTTAACTTAAGTTAATTTTATGTACTGTGCCATAAATAAATAACGGTGAATCCGAGCATGTTGAAAACAATTTTCGTTGACAGTATTTATGTAGCGTTACCTTCGTAATTTTTTTCACATTTTTTGGACCTACGGCTTAGAAGATAAGAGGGACACACAACACACACAATTTATGCAACTTACGGAGCGATTATTTATTTGCCAAATCAAAAAAAATGCTTAAGAATCAAAAAGTGTTTTAAAAGAGCTGTCGAGACATGTACTACACGTTGATGATGTGATGTTCAGATCGTTCTCACAGTAAGTGTCATAATGAGTTTCCTTGTAAGTCCATGTCACCTTGACATTTTCCACGAAAATGTTGATTCAGTTGGTTCGTCAGTACATAACATTTCGCAACTTTGAACGTTAATCCAGACTCACCCTGTAAATCTCCAAGTCCATCACCGTCAGAATCCTTGAAGGAGTCCACCAGGACCCTGTAATACACAGCGCTGCCCCACCACGGGACCTGCTGACCCAGGGTCGTCCCCAACAGGAGGACCAACACGAGCGAAGGCAGCCACATCGTCATGGGTAGTGAGCACTGATTGAATGGTTGTGACCTTGCTGGGACTGTAGTGATGTGTCCGTGGTATTATGTGGTATTAAAATGAAGTTAAAATGATATTTTGGTTTTGTTCCGAATTAAGGAGTTGAACGGCTAAGCTGCTGTGGGTACCGCAATCGTGTTTTTAGGGCTCCGTAATCATGAAGCATGAGTAATCCTTATAGTTTCGCCATATCCGTCTGTCTGGGGCTTGTTAGGTCAGATAATATTGACACTAGGAGTCTGGCAAACGAAAGTTAAACCTCGTAGTTATTTCACTGCTGGCAACACTTTGTCTCTATGTGTGTCTATCTGAGGTGTCATGTCGTGTGTCAAATTGAAATTTATCTGAGAAAATTGCGACTGTGTGAGTGACCCTGTGTTACCCTGTCATGATTTTTTGAATTTGCTGCGTTTTTCCTTGTTCAGCTTTCGTTGGCCAGACTCTAAAAAGCAGTAACTTGGCATGGTTAAACATGTTTTAATCGCACTGACAAGGGGATAGATTAAAATCTTCATGAAATAACTTATCTATAGTTAACGAATTAACAAAAACCCGACTGCAAAAACAATTACCTACCTTATATTAATATAATTATACTATGTTACTCCCTCAACTGAGACGAATATAATGACACCTCATATGTTGTAAGCCGTCAAACGGATTAAGCCGCAGAGCATACTAAAGAATTAGATATACAGTATACATTTTACGCTCGAGAAACACAACCCTCCTTTGGCAGTCGGGTAAAAAACATTCACAGCTTTGTGGTAAATAAGGTTAGTTATGTTAAAAGCTCATTAGACTTCATGTTTTATTGATAACCACAACTACATGAACAAATTATAATACGAGATAGAGAAAACGTGTGCTTCAAATTCAAACAATGCTTCAGGTTACAAAATGTAATTAAACCGAAAATAACTTCCCTCCCTAAAAAAATACCTCAATGATTCGTTACCCAGTTTTTTCTTCAATTTCAAAGTTACCAAAAAGTTAATGATATTACATATGAAACAGAGGTATCTAAGTCACCAGCACGCCGAAAATGAAGCGCAGAAAATGCTACAATTGTAGCCTCTTTGGCCTGACGCTCTCGAATAAGGTGCAAACTTGCGCGCAAATGTCAGCACGTGAGTAGTATGCGAGTAGTATGGCAGTATGTGAGCACATGACGTATCTTTACTTATAAATCATTGCTTTAAAGTTACTAATTTTCTATACTAGATAATTATGACAGCAAATTTCGACACGTTCGACACAGCGCACGTTTATTAAAACCGACACAAACAAATCCCTAATGCAGTCACGGTCGTTAATAACCCCCTGCCAGAACCTTGCGTTTCTTGTGGACTCACGTCAGCCCCGACCCCCCACGACCCCCCA
Organism: Clepsis dumicolana; assembly: GCA_963691665.1. Taxonomy (NCBI): domain Eukaryota; kingdom Metazoa; phylum Arthropoda; class Insecta; order Lepidoptera; family Tortricidae; genus Clepsis; species Clepsis dumicolana. The sequence goes on along the minus strand of OY829507.1, from coordinate 19,023,657 downwards.
CGACCCCCCACGACCCCCGAAAGGCCCATTACCCCGGGTCCGGTCAAAAACAATCGACGAACGACAGAACCCCGATGAGTGATGACGCCAATCTACTGTCACCAATTTTATGTTGTGGCTGAGTAACGGCAAAATTGCTTTTTAATAAAGTAAGGCGGTTTTCGAAGCTTTAATCAGTAATTATAATTATCCGGTAACGGAGCCATTAATGTAAATTTCATCAAACGTTGCGATCGCGTTCGCGTTCGTGTCAAATACTATCAGAATATGAGAATGCAAGAACCAATAAGTAACCAAGCAAGCAATGCATTCACAATGATCTAAGCACGGCTCTAATGTTATAGACATAAGAACTTGTGCAGATCATTGTGATCGGTCGGCTGCTTGGCTGCTTCTGCTGCTGTACTGTACAATGTTAATGCTTTGAAAGACCTAGCCCGACTGACCTGAACTGCCTCCGAAAGCAAAGACTGTTGCTTTATTCTAAAACCATTCTAAATTCAATACAAGATAGATATTATCAGTCTAGCTTGCCAGACCTGCATCATAATGCAACCTATCTCTACAGTACGTTGCCAATACATATCACTAATTACTAAGAATCGAGTAGCATTGCCACGGGGGGCGCTTTTCCAATCCAAACGTCATGATTTTTTTCTCGATCGCGCTTTATGTTGAGACGTTCGCGAACGCGATCGAAACGTTTTTTTATGTCTAAAATTGCATTAGAGGTTCGGGTCATCAACAAAAACGTAGCAAAAATATGGGACCACAATACATACCTACATTAATACATAATTATGAAACATCCAAGACCCGAGGGACGAGCACGACTTTACGAATGCTGCGTAACGTAAAACCGAATAGTAAACGTTGTCGAGTTTGTATGACGTTTCCAACAGCGCCCGCCTGTGAGCGTATTTGGAACTAAAATTTAGTATGAGGTTTCTCGATCTCGATACGGTAACCGTAACGTTACGCAGCATTCGTAAAGTCGTGCTCGACCCTCCGAGAACAACATTTGCATTCATCATACATACATCTGCCCCGATCGGGATCGAACCCGGGACCTCAAGCTTCGTAGTCGGGTTCTCTAACCACTAGGCCATCCTTTCGTATGCACATAAAATTGACACTTCAATAGTAGTTTATGCAACTGCTACATAATGAGGGTCCTTAAAACACGAGTGTGTTTTTATTAAACGAGGCGAAGCTGAGTTTCATAATAGGATCACACGAGTGTTTTAAGGCCTAATTATGTGGAGTTGCATAAGTACATTACTTTATCTACACACATATTAGAAGTACTCTAAGATGGGTTCAGAAGCCGAAGGCATATATCATACCCATACCTGTCACGAAATTGACTATTTTTTTTATCATAGACAAACATACCGAGCTGACGTTTCGTAAACTGTTATTTTTATGTAATTGATATAATATATATATATTTTAAGTTACAATGACATTTAATCTAAGCTTAAACTAAATAAACTACAACTTAAAACTAAATTAAATCTAAATAAGGCCCCCGTGGCATAGTGCCCAAAAGGCTGGCAGCGTTGCCTCGCTGAATAGCGATGCTGATTCTTTGAGAGAGAAAACTGCCAGCCCTTTGGTCACAAGTTGCATCAACTAAGCGCTTTTGTAACTCAGAAATAAGCTTGTAAGCGCTGGGACCCCATGGACCCAAAGTTTCAAACCCGACAGGAACAAAATTATAATTCGGACCGAGAGATTGATACTTAGATTTTTTTATATTTTCAGCCGTTTCTGCCGCCGCACCAGCTTTTTGTGTGGTTCCCTGGAGATGTGAGGGTGCTACTGTATCGACACAGGTCGCATCCCAAACCAGAACCCTACCCATTCTCCAGGGAATCAGAGACATACCGTCCGGCCTTTTGCCATCGTCGCGGGCAATGCCGCTTGGCTCCAAAATGGCCGGCACGTTCGCAGAGGCAAGAGCCCGGCGGATTATGTCATTGAGCGCGGCATGACGGGAGAAACGGCCGGCGCTCTTTTGACAGGAAAGACCATGGTGTCCCGTTTCGTCCACATTGGTGCCACAGAGGCAACGGTGTGGTGAACACAGCGCAACACCCAGTCTTAGCCCGACTGCAATTCTCAGTGTTTCAGGCTCAAGAAAGGTTCCGGTGTTAACGGAAGGATAAGCATGAAGCCAGTCACCGGATTCCTTTCTTGCCACAGCCAAAAGCCTTGCGCGGTCTGGGCCTGAACTGGAACTGAGAATATTAGAATAAGTTAATTTGGATAGTGTGTCATCCCAGCTCCGTTGGAAATTTGGATAAGCGGGAGGATTTTCACCCGGACAAGCCATTAGCCAAGCATTCCTAGCATCGACCAAACCCGTCGTCTCGTAGTTTGAAGGACAATCCTTTAGGATTTTACCTACGAGGGTGGACGTGCTGTGGACATTTATTGTATAAATATCACATTATTATTTATACATGTCGGACTGAACTCGACTTATATACGTGAGTGATCCGTTTTATTTCACTATGATTGTAAATTACGTTGGTTTTCAAATTTGAAACATTGAAGTCGATATCGAAAAGTCATTACGATATAGAATTCGATGTCGTAATGACTATTACTTTACTGCTGGTGATGGTGGGTGGTGCTGGGGCTGGCGCTGTTGGCGAGAAGGCGACGGCGTACTGCAATGCTGGTCATTTTCTACGGTTTCTGAACTCATTATAGAGGACTTATGATATGTGTGTAGATAAAGTTATATTACCGCTTTTGTCTAGATAAAGCGAGGGTTATAAAAAAACTTATCCGTGTTACATGATACCAACAAAACATTAACCGGTATTAGATACGGTATTACCGGTATCAGTGACGGACCGGTAATTGCTGTAATGACAGCGGAGCTAATACACGTGTGCGCTCTGTAATTTAGGCTGACGAGCGCGGCTTAGCGGCTAAGGGCAGACGCAGACGATACGGTTTTACTATTTGAAGGGTACACTGAAAGAACAAATCTAGTCATCTTAGCAACTTTTTGAGTTATCGCGATTTGGAAGTATGGCACGACGTAATTTAATTATCCGTGTAATTTTCGTACACATCTTTTTTTAAGTGATAATTACCTAACCTAACCTAACCAACTTAGAAAAGTTGAAAAACCCCCGACATCGTCATTTCAAAATTCAGTATTTCACAAACGGGTGAACCGATTTTAATGATCCTTAGCTAAGAACCATCTCGATTAAACTAGCTTTCGATAAAAAAAAACCCGCATCGAAATCGGTCCATCCGTTTGGGAGCTACGATGCCACAGACAGATACATGGATACACAAACACACAGATACACAGGTCAAACTTATAACACCCTCTTTTTCGTCGGGGGTTAAAAAAGACAAGTTACATGAATATTTGTGTCTGTAACTGAGTGGTAACTTATAGTCTACTGAGGGCTCTACATTTTGAGATTAAAATCACGTTATAAAATAAAAGTTATTACATCTGTTCTTTCCGTGTACTTACCCTCATTTCTATTTTAGCATGTCGCGGCTGTACCAATTTTATTCTGTCCACTCAATAACAGTCAGCAGCAGAAGTAGCTAGCAACCGAAGCGGTCACAATGATCTAAGCACGGCTCTATTGCTATAGACACAAGAGCTTGTGCAGATCATTGTGACCGCTTCGGTTGCTTAGCAACTTCTGCTGACTATTGGGTAGGTTCACACTTAACAACTCAGAACTTAGCAGAACAGACTTAAACATTAATATCAGAGCCCCTAGTATAATCGTCAGCCAAAAAAAACGTCTCAATCACGTTTGCGTTTACTTCTGAATTACTATGGGAAAATTGGCAATGCCTCTACGACAACACACAATTCTCAACAGTAATACGTAAACGCGAACGCGATCGTGACGTATAGATTACACTAGAGGCGCTCGGATTTGGCTGAAAACCGGCCCGGACGAACACATCCCGACCGGTTTTCAGCCGTGTCGTGTGCAGCAGGCCTGCCAGTCAGTTTAATACGTAAATTGTGCGTCATTAGGCAAATAGTAAGCGACCGGTAAGTTTAGAAACCATTTATTTTATTGTATGCTTATGTGAGCCCATTTGGATTGGGAAAATTAGATAGAGGGGTAATAAAACTTCGTTAATGTTACATAATCTGAATGAAATGTGCCGTTAAATTTTGCACATGATAATAATCTAATATATAAAAGCGAAAAACCAGAACGGAATAAAAAAACGAGACAGAGCAGGATGGCGCTCTACAACAACATTTTTACACGTTTCTCCCAAACAACCCAATATCTCTCTATAATTTTAAAGCAATTCGATTCTTTGACTTTGGGAATCGCGAAAAACATGAGAAAATATGATATGATGTAAGGGGATATTATTTCCCACTTCGTCTGTTCGTATAAAGTCGTACGTGTTTTTTAATTGGCAACACTTAACGATTCTATCATACTGCTTTTCAATTTTTAAAAGAAGTACACCTCCATCGATACTATCGATGATTCCGCCAATGTCGAGGTTGAAGAAGACACTATCGGTAATTATTGAACCGTTGTTCGGTAGCTTTGACGCGCGGTGCGGTACTCAGATGAGAATCTAAAAACGACAACACATACGAATACATTAATTTATTAGACTACCTACAAATACAATTTGTTAATTTTTATAAATTTACATAGAATATTTACAAGGGGAGTGTGTATTAGTGTGAGAAGAAAGTTTATATTAACTTAAAGAGGAATTTTGAAAGAGAGGAGGTCATATAAGGGTGTAGCGATTTTAGAGCAGTGGAAGAACATATGATCGAGGGTGCCCTCGTCCATGCCACATTCACACAAGGAATGGTCTCGAACCCGTATTTTGGCCAGGAAGACCGGAGTACACACGTGGCCCAAACGTAAGCGGATTATAGTTGACGTGATGTTTTTGGGAATCGATCTACATACGAAGAACCATGGCTTTGAGGGCAGATCTGGTTGAAGTTTCCCATAATGCTTGCCAACACAAAGTCGAGCAGCCTGCCAGCAAGTATTCCATTTATCACGCATTTGATCATACTGCTTTACGGTTTTGGTAAGTATTAGCCTTCATTTTGCTGGCAACACCTTTCACTCAAACTTCATCTGTCAACACACGTCAATGTCAAAGTCAAAAGTTGTGATAAATTCGTAAATAACGGTGGTTTTTGGCAATATGTGGTCGAATTCATAAAAAAAAATCTGGTAAGAGGATTTTTATGGCAGTTATGTAAAGTTATGATTATTGTTTGGTATTTAGCATACAAATATCTATTTGGAGCCATTGTTCTGTCCAACTAAATGTCTCCTGAAATCATAGGGTCCAAGTAGGAAAATAATTCCCTTTATTTATGAACTTAAAAAAATCACGTTGCGAACTTCTTATAAATTTATTTTATAAGGTTTACAACACAATAACGAGTTGTGAGGCTCATTTCTATAAAATATGTAATAAGTATGTTATATTATTTATTTAAGTTTAGTACACAGTAATTACTTTTCAACGCATATTTTGTGTGAAACAGCGGGGTAAGTCCGCAACGTTTTCGAACGTGCATAAGATACATCTTAATGTCATTTTCCATACCAAAAACCGACATAGTGCGAGTCGGACTCGCGCACCGACGGTTCCGTAAAAAAATTTAGTTATGTATATATCACGGGAATCCAGTCTCGAAGTCTTTTCTCGCTTTTCCCGAATGGTTAGTTAATGTGTGCACTGTAAGATCATAGCCTTTTAGCAATAAATAATTTACATTATCATAATGTATAGGCATCATACGTCTGTCTGTTCGTCTGCCCGAAGCATAGCTTCAGACATGGTACTACTTTAAATAATGTTTAAATATCACTTTTATGTTGGTTTTACAGGTTAATGGCTAATAGTTGACCATTAGATCTACATAGTAAAAAAAAACACCTATCAAAATTGTACGTACTAAGTAGGTACGGCTAGCTACGGAGCCCTATTTAATTCTGGGAGTGTCCGACACGCTCTTGGCCGGTTTTTAAAGTATTATAGTGAAGGCCCCCTAAGGACCAGAGCTTCGCCCGCTTGCAATGTAATATCACCCAGAGGAACCGATATCCTGAAAGCAAATAATAGGACATTAAAATCCTAGGGTGCAAAACTCACTCTGTTTAACAATAAAACGAACACCTCGTGCAAAACATACATAAAATGAAATATGAAAACTACTATGAAATTTAATTGTAGCCCAACATGGTTCGGACTAATCCGTCGGCCTTCCTCTAGGAGCTCTCGCCTCGGCGGCAGCGAATCGAACACTTCGGGACAACGCTTTGCTCATTCTGAACTACGAAGTAGTCCGAAACAAGTCGGGTCGGGCTATACTTATACTTTTTTTTTATATCACAATAATTGATACCAATTGACCTAGTCTCAAACTAGGCAAACCCTGTTCTACGTTTCCTTGTAAGGGTGATAAAAACGTAATTATGATTCACGGGCTTTACAGTTTCTGCTAGAACCTCATTCGTAATTCCTTATTTATCGCCCTTAATACACAATGTCTACTTTGCTTACCCAGTATCTCGACTCGTATGCACACTTCCCACCAGGACACTCAGGGGTTCATTCAGCACGTTCACTGCCCCCAAATCAATGGTATCTGCCACAGTGCCAACATTGAAGACCAGAGCATACGTGTCGAAGGTCACCAGATGACGGACCAAAATGAATGTGTTCTCTGACAGAGCCTGGATGTGATGGCTGCCATGGGAGAGAGTAGGCTCCCTCCGGAGTCGCGTGAGGGCTTGAAACACCTGGAAGATGAGAAATACTGTTGTAGCGATCGGCGCCATCTGTGATGCAGTAGGAGAGCTCGTAGCGACTCCCAGCGCCATCTAGTCACCGAATGTAATAACTTTTAAGTGCTGTTCCAAATCGCGCTGACGAAGTTTCTCAAGTCGGTTGCATAAACAACTTCCAACTCTCTTCCTTCGGACTTCGGTCCCCAGGCGTAACATCTGCCTGGAGAGAGATCTCTCTATTGTAGCCTTTCTCTCACTCTTCTTCTCACTTTCTCTCACGATAAATGTATAATTGAACGAGCGTAAGCGAGTTTTTAGTGTCGAGAAACGGGACGAATTGACGTTTGTATGTGTCTAAACTTCATGAGGTAGGCTCGTAGCGTAGTAGAGATAAACCATTAGATAAATCCAATTTTTAAGTTCGAACATGAGCTGAGCTGTTAGACTCAATCATTACTTATAACCAGTCATCGTGATCGTGAAGTGGTTGTTACACATCAATTTCAATAGATTTTGCTCGCATTTTACGATCCTTGCTTATAACCTACTACTACAAACTAACACTAAACTATAAACTCTCTACGAAACCACCTTCTACGAGAACCACCGGTTTATGAGTTATCAGTTCTATGCACATTGAACAGTCGTTTTGGTGCTTTGACATGGGGTATGTGTGACATGTGTTGATTCGTGTGGCAGTGGAAGGGGAGGTGTTGGATGAAAACATACATATTTGTCGCGTAATCGAAGCTGATACAAGTGTGGTGGCGGGGGAGGAAATCAATCGTTTTTATTTCAAGGCTATTTATTATTTTGCCCTCTGCTCGGACGGCCCACAATCTTTGTAATTAAGGACTTACGCTGATACACATCGAACTCCATGATTGCGGCAATATATCTCTTACGTACAGTCCTGACATAGAAATAAGGAAATAGGCCGTTTAGATGTAAATCTTTAGATACGCCCCCCGTGAAGTCTCTACTAACCTTCTACGAATTGGCTTTTAATTAAATTACTTTCCATGTTTTCATAACGATTTTATAATCTTGTCCACTATTATCAATATTTTTGATTAGCTTTTCTTTAACCAGTTTCCTTCGATCCCACCAAGATGCTACGTCTGTTTTTCCTACTTCTTATGATATGATGCTCACCTTAAAATGACTCCGTTCATCTTCTCTCTGCTTCTGCAAATTAATCTTCACGTAATCTTCAGCAACAGGCAACCAAGTAGTGGCATTGGTGGAAAACCCGGCACTGATCGAACTGTCCCAGTGATAGGGGGTCCTGGCAGGGTCTCGAGAATAATCCATGTAATTGTCCGGATTGCCCTGGTTGCAAGCAGCTACATCCACTGTGTCTTCCCAGCTGACGTAGCCATCCCTCATGCCAATCTCTTCACCTTGGTAGGTGACTGCTACTCCAGGAAGCATCATGCTTAAAGAGTTCAGTCCGTCAACCATGTTCTCTCTGAATCTTGACGGCATTCTGTTGTTGTCGTGATTTCCGAACTGAAATGGTAAATTACAAATTATCTTTTTTAAACAGAAGTTGACGTGTTTCTTTGAGACAAGTAAACAAAAGTCCATTTTCATCAACTGTAGAAAATGGACTATTGTTTACTTGCAGAAATTGTTCTGTAAGTAAAAGTAAATCATGAAACAAACTTCAAATGAAACTGACTACTGGATAACAGTCGTTCCCAATATTCAATATCTCTTGTTTTGATCTACTAAAGAAATTAATAAACATAAAATTCAACTATTAGCAATCTGTAGACGGCCCGCGGCTCACCATCCTCCCAGCAACAGAAAGCAAAGCAGAGATTAGATTACCTACTGACAGTAAGTTTATTGAGACGGCAAAATTTAAGATAGATAAATGTTTTTGTCAGTAGATCGAAACACGAGATAGACTGAATATTGAACCTTCACCCTTAGACAAAATGGTCATTCGTACCATCCAATTAGCAACTTCTCCCTGTGGCATGTACGTTAGCCATCGCAGCACAACGTACACGAAGTCCCTAGCATTGGACTGAGCAGACAGGCTACCGATGAAATCGAAGTTGAATGGGAAATGGGCCCCCACACGGCCACGCTCGTCACCGTAATATAGCATAGTCATGGTGATGTTGGCATATGCTTCTGCCAGCAGGATTCTACAAAGACAATGTTATGGTCAAACACAACAGCTAGTTGTAGAAGTTTGAAAGGGAGATGCCATAAAAACTTGATCATGGAAACGTTACATCAGAAAAAAATTACAGTGAAAAGGAACCGTACTCACAGTTAATAAAAAGAAACAGGCATAAAATACTGAATACACTGAGTCAAGTTCATTTCATCACCGCCAAAGTGAGAGCCTCCGAGGAAGGACCACGGATTTGTCCGAAACAAGTCTCGACTCGACTAACATTAATTACGCAAGTGATTAGTTATTTAACTATGATTGAATCTCACGGTAGTCTCATGTTAAAATTAATGTCTTACTTGGTCTCCCCTCCATTTTTCTCCTTCCACTGGTCAGCGAATGCCCTCCACTCGTAAACCACATCATACAACTCTATCAGATCCCTAATGTACTCCTGCGTGGTGTATCCTGGTTGGTCAGGAGTCAAGAACGCGTTGCCAGTCCACGGCTCATCAGGGTATTCACCCCATGGTCTTCTGGGTTAGCTTCGAAGAGATGAGGGATAGCGTCTACTCGGAACCCATCGGCACCCTTTTCGATCCAGTACCGCATGATGTTGATCATCTCTTGTCTGACCGTGGGTTCGCGGAAGTTGAAGTCAGCTTGCTCAATAGCAAATTGGTGCAAATAGTACTGTTGGCGTTCTTCGCTCCACTCCCAGACTGTTCCACCGAATTGACTTAAAATTAAAAGTAATGTTATTCACATCCTTTGGCATTAACTACAAATGACTTATTTTGACAACCCAGTAGTGTAGTGGTCAGAGAACCTGACAAAAGAGCATGAATTATTTGTGAAATGAATACAAATGTCTGTTCTCTAGTCTTGGATATTTAATAAGTATTAAGTATATGTATCCGTTGTCTATCATATCCATAGTACAGGCTTTGCCTAGTTTGGGACTAGGTCAATTGGTGTCAATAATGTCCTATGATATTTTTTTATTGATTAATTATTCAATTCCAACTAAAACAATCTTATTTCGTGTCGTCAGCAGTCGTGACCTACCCAGTTTGAGGGCACGAGTCGGTTGGTCTCATTCTCGGGGTCTATCTGCGGATCGGCCCATACGAAGTAGTTGTAGAATTCAGGATCGCCGGCCTCTGAACGCTGGAAGTAGTGTGACTCGGTGCTCGCGTGGTTAGGTACGTAGTCCAGAAGAACTTTTATACCTACAGAATTGATATAATAATATAATTATGATATGGAAATGATGATGTTAAGTAAGTGGAACTTAGCTAAGGGCCATGACGATTTCATTTGCATGGACTTTTATGATCCCAGTTGGACAAAATAAACAATTTTATTTCATTTATCGACGACAAAGCGAAAATCCTTAGAAGATATCAGAAATAATGACAGCATAAATAATGGGACCTAGTAAAGATTGCGTTTCCGCGGTGGATGCGGAAAGCACAAGACCGGTCTGAGTGGAGAGCCGCGGGGGAGGCCGCCGTCCAGCAGTGGACGTCTTTCGGCTGACATGATGATGAATAATGGGAAAACTGAGACGCGGATACTAGATTGACAATTCTAGGCACTTGGTTTGCTGAATTACAAATGATTTGATTAAAAGAACAATTCATCATCATCAAAAAGAAATCAAAAAGAAATGATGGCTCTTACCCAGTTCATGAGCTTTTTCCACCAGTTCCTCAAAATCATCCATGGTTCCATACTCGGGCTGGATATTGTAGAAGTCGCTGATGTCATACCCGAAGTCAACCATAGGGGATACGAAGATTGGAGACATCCATATTGCTCCAACACCAGCGTCCACGAAATGCTCTAGTCTACTAGTAATACCTAAAAAGATGATGCCAAGAAGATTATTTTATTATTATTTTCAGACCGATCTGTCTCACTGCTAAGCAAAGGGTCCCCCTAACACTTCCACTGCTCCTGGTATTTCACAATTAGCGGCAAGTCTTCAAGAGGGAGATTTTTGAGAAACGTATTCTATTTGATAATTGTTACTAATGATAAAGTAAAGAATACGATACAGATACCTTTTAAATCTCCTATGCCATCACCATCGCTGTCCATGAAAGATCTCGGGTAAATCTGATAAATGACCGTATGCTCCCACCAGTCCAAGGGTCTCAACTCTGGAGGCGGTGGCGACGAGCTACGATTGGCCAGCAATGCCCAGGTTATGCTGCCCACTACAACTCCTACCACCAACACTACTCCAACAACAATCCCAGTTACTTTTAAAGCGGACGCCATTTTGTCTACTCAGTGGCAAGTAGGACGTAGTTGACTGAATTAGAAATAAGAGACGTATAGTTAAAAACAAAATCGCTAGAGACTGAAGAAGTATTTGACGACTGCGAATTTGTATAAGACAAAGCACTGTCGGGAGCGTAATGCGCGTGTACGAGGAAAGAAGACTGCCTTCTTTTTCAACTAGCGCTGAACTTCAAAGGTTTATTTTAAGACTTATGAAGAAATAAGATAGCCCACTATCATAATGATATTATCATAACGGAATTGCAAATTAGTTTATTGTCTTAATATGAAAAATATTGATTATGGATAGATTAGTGGTAGTTTTATATGATTCATGACGAAGATACGGCAGATTAGCTACTAATTTGAATAAATTAAGTAAAATCTATTCAAATTTTCAAAACAGAACAGTACATGTAACCCGCTTTTATCTGGTTTATATCTTCTCGCTACAGAGGTATTATCCGCTTTTTAAGTACGATCGTCCTCTTGGTCATAAAAAACATTACCTTTTTCCTCAATGATCCTTTCCCACCCCACAATAGATCCTGCGTCCTCAAAATAAACCTCTATTGGAATTCGAGGTTGTCAGTTACTGTTATAGCTGCTTTCATATTTTCGGCTACAACTTTAGGGAGCGTATCAACATAGTGGGCTTCACTGATTTCAGAAAAAACTTCCCAAGCCCAGTCCAAAACTCGTTGCGGTAACTCCCAAGTTAAACAAAGCTTTGAACAAATTACTGAAATGTATCAAAATATGAAATTTATGCCGATTTCGCGAATGCAGACCACAGGGTAGTGCCAACAAAAATACTCAACTGTTACAAGCAGTTTGATACTCTATAGGTTAAATGTGGTGATGGTGAATCCAAAACGACGAATGTGCACACATTTCAATACGCACACGTTTTAATGCGTCTCTTAAGGCTCGTGTTACCTGAGTAGAAGAGTTCATATTTCGCGCTTTGATGTGGTTTGTGTAAATCCGAGTTCAGTTTTGGAAAGGATCGTTTTGGTACTTTCGGTATATTGAACTTAGGTTATTGTAGGGCTGTCTTTATTTGCGATATAGTAAATTTTTATACACGAAATGGGTTATTTTTAATAAAAGGATCTTTGATCAGGCAGATCCACTTATTCTTTAGTGACATATTTAACCCCATCCGTTCATATAAAAATTTAGTGTTGCAATACAAACGGATCACTTACTTATACCAGGGACCGGAAAACCCTATCATTCGGCTAAGCCGTTCGAAACGGTAGCCCGATGAAGGGGCTACCGCATCGATACGGTAGCCCCTTCAACGGGCTACCCTAATACCCGTATAACCCGTACATATTCGGGTAGCCTTAATCGTAACAAGAGGTAACCGCTTACCCGTATTTATTAGGTTTGGGTTAATCATATGCTAAGCGGTTACCTTCGGCTTAGGGTAGCCCTTAGCCCTTAGGTAGCGGCTTAGGGTAGATAGGGGTTTGTGCAAAATCGATATGGGTGTCATATTCTAGTTTTCCTGGGGTGCTGATTACGAAAATGAATTTTTAAGAAAAAATCATGTCCGTCACCTTGGATTTGAAAATGGGTATCATTTTCGTAATCAGCATCCCCGAAAAACTAGAAAATGACACCCATATCAATTTTCAACAAAAAAATCTGTCCGCCATCTTGGATTTGAAAATGGATGCCATTTTCAGAATCCGCACCCGTGAAAACATAGAAAATGATACCTATATCGATTTTGCACAAAAAATGTGTCCGCCATCTTGGATTTGAAAACGAATGTCATTTTCATAATCAGCATCCCTGAAAACATAGAAAATGACACCCATATCTATTATCAACAAAAAAATGTGTCCGCCATCTTGGATTTGAAAACGGGTGTCATTTTCATAATCAGCATCCCTGAAAACAGAAAATGACACCCATATCGATTTTCAACAAAAAAAAATGTGTCCGCCATCTTGGATTTAAAAATGGATGTCATTTTCAAAATCAGCACCCCTCAAAACATAGAAAATGACACCCATGTTGACTTTTAGAAAAAATTACGTCCGCCATCTTGGAATTGAAAATGGATGTTATTTTCCTAGTTAATAACAAATACCTAGTTCGCACCGAAACTAACAATCCGACCACAACATTATTAAAAATGAGTTTTAAAAGGTTTGCAGTTGACTTGAGGTCTTGTTTTGTTTCAATAGTCGGCGACTTACAAAGTCTTTGACAAATGCCGCCTCCTCCGTGTTAGGGTTTTTAAATAGGCGAAACAATATAAGCCTTATGCGCTGGAAGTAAGATTCAAAATAACCTGCACGCACAGTCAGCTCTTCAAGCGGCTACCCAATCCTGGGGTTTCGATACGCTATGCGGTAGCCCGGGTTAACCCATTGCAAGTGGTTAATGTATTAACCGGTAAGCCGTTTAAAGGGCTACCGTAATATACGGGTTTTTAATACCCAGCGTTATAAGAAACCCGTTCAAAACCCTTGGGCTACCGGGTATTAAGGTAACCGGTTCCGGTCCCTGACTTATACATATAAGTCGAGTTTAGCCCTACATGTTTCCGACTAATTCCTAGTCCTTCCTCTGAAGCGCACGACTCAGCGGCAGTGAGACTTACACTAAACTCGACTTACATTACGTGAGTGATGTTTAATTCATTATGATTGAGTCTCATGTCATGTTCAACGTCTTTCCCAATATTCAATCTATAATATATCTCTTCTTTTGATCTATAAATTAATTGACAAATGTAATGAATATAAAATCCTACAATTTGCTATCTTTAGATGGCCCATCATCCTCCCATCGACATATAGCAAGCAGAGATTGGGTTGCCTACCGACAGTAAGCAAAACTGAAGATAGATAGATGCTTTTGTAGTCAGTAAATCAAAACAACAGATAGATTGACGGAGCAGCTGTAAAACTGTTACAATAATTACAATGCTTTACAGGTAGCAATAAAACAGTCAATGCCACAATTAACTCACTTCCTCAGCAAAAGTACCTCTACAGAAGAAGAACTGCCTCTTAAGAATATCACCATTACAATAAAGGTTATACCAGAATCATAACACTCCTAAAACCAATTAACAGTCAAGTTTCTCTGATACGTCACAGTCAGCCGAGTAATTAACAGAATGTTCCGCCCCAGGGGGAAGGGGGGGGGGGGTTCTGACAAGAACGCCCAATTGCCCAATTATATTAACACGGGAACTACATTTCAAGTGACGGTTAGAAGCATCAGGGTGTTTAAGGGTTTTACAATTTGTTGGCGTAGGTATAAACTGACTTTAAATCATCATGTGTTTCATTACCATCACACTATTAACGTCCCAACAGGCCTCTTCTCAGTTTGAGAGGGCTTGGGATATTATAATTCTCACGCAGGGCGGATTGGAAACTTAACATACCATTGAATTGCTTCACACGAATGTGTTGGTTTCGCACATAGATTTCTACAAAGACAGAGGTGTGAGCTGGGGCTCGAACCCATGACATTTTGCTTGAGAGGACCTGTTTCCTCTCAAAGAAATCTAGGAGGAGGTGGATCTATATCAAAGTGATCAAACCACTATCCTACCACGGCTATGTTTGCTTTTCTTTCTTTTCGAAGCATCACAGAGTGCAATAATAAAACGTAATTTTAAATTAGGGTGAACCTTGCACTTATAACTTTCAACTTATCAACTGTCATATTTTTGCCGTAAATGATTACTTAGTCTTTCATTCCTTCCTTTATACACGTTATTCTATGACTCAGTAGTCAGTGCCTAAGAACTTGCTTTGTGTTGTTGAATATGGAAGTATAGTCTGACAACTGTACTAGTTACGCTTTTGTTCGCATGTTCTTGGTAAACATAATGAACAGCACATCGAATGACAGTCACTTATCTCTATTCCTCGATCAAGCAAAGATACTGATGTTGTACTTGCAAAGACTTCCCGTTAAAGACTAAAGTGCTGATTACAATGGAACTATTTCCATAAATGTGACTTTATTAATATTGGCAATGAATTTGTCCCTTTCAGTATTTATTTATTCCACATAGTCTCTCAACAGATGTCTTTAGCGGTATTATTGTATATCATGGAACATGGAACGCCATTGCAGCAATAAAAAAAAACTTGAAACATAACATGGCATATTCCCGAGAATAAAGTCGTCTAGCCACTCCTTACCCCTGCGTCCCATATGCCTCCGAACTGAGGACGCGTTGACGGGTCCATTATGAGAGCTTCCGGCGTCAACTTCACAAAGTTAGTGCGTCGACCCCGTTACTGTTACGGCGACGGTTTTATTCAGGTGTTGCGGATTTGGGACACGCTTTTCGAATTCGAACTTTTGTGAAGGTGTGTGGGGAAGTTGGATCCAGAGCGATGGTTACGCAACGTGGATTTTTATTGTAGAGGGGTTTTAAGCATTTTAATTTGAATGTTGTAAGAGAAGTGGGCTGTAATATCAATATCGAGACAATGTTTTCAATAGGTATCCTCTACCTAGTCACTTATATGATAAACGAATTGCAAATTTGATGAACTAAAAGAAACTCATAAAACAAGAGCTCCTTCACTTAACTGTTATTTATTTAAGTTATAAATTACAAAAAAAAAAAAATTACAAATTACATTTAATGAACACAAAAGTTTTAACTAGAATATTTATCAAGCGCAAGATTTTACATGGGCGGCCCTTGCAACACCAAAGCTTCTCCAGGTCCCAAGGTAACTATATTGTTGTCAATTACAGTTCTGAAACAGAAATAATATTTTTAGTCAAAAGCTGTGAAAAAAATTAAGCTTCTGTTAACTTAGTGAAGTGTAAAGGCCAAAGGAGTACGAACGTTGAGAAAGCAAGTCAAGATTAACAATGTTTCAGTGAAACTTACGGTTTTGTGTAGCTACGCCGAGTCGCAGCCATTAAAAATTATATGATAAAAAATTGTTAATCGATACTTCTAATAACGACTATGACAAGCTAAAATTTGTGAAATGTTATAGGCAAATTGATGACAGGCCGTTATTGTATTACGAGAGTAATGATGCTCGAGCGTTTGGACCTGATTGGTCTCTGAAAAATTTAATCCACTGACGCTAAAAATAAGGGGTCAGGTTTTCGTTCGCCTATCTATCTATGGATCTTTCTGAGGCGATGTATTAATTTGGATTACTTTCTGGTAATTTTTATTCATAAGTCGGCTCACCGATTTTCGCTATTTCCCGATGCCGTGGTTAAAGAGTGTAAGATATTAATTCAGTCCTCCGTTATCCCAAACTTTATTTTCTAGAATATCGGTAACACAACAGCCTAATAGCATTCTGGGGCAACCCTAACTGTACTTCCTCAAATTAATGAGTCAAGGTGAAATTTACGTAGCGTTTTTACAATCTCGTCCAATTAATCCCCCCCCCCCCCTCACCCCGTGCTCTCTACGAGAAATTCAAGATGGCCGCTACTTTAATTATAATCCCGCGTTAATAAAATCAAAGGAGTTTCCTTAATTTGAGCATTTAATATGATAAAGGTTGAACCATTTATGTCCAGATTGGTCCATTTCGACAGGTTAATTAGGTGACTGGGAATTGTTTGTAATAAATGCCATTATTTCTTTTCAGAGGGCTTAGTTGTTGTTTTTTGATCAGATGAGCTGTCTTAATAAAATTTTGAAGTAATGACTTTCTAAGATATAAAATAATCTGGAAAATCTGCTTGGCAAACAAAAATTGCGATGTTATTTAGAAATCAGCAACGGTTGCATTTGCGAATTCAAAACTACCAGGGCAACATAAGTGATAAGGCTACAAACGTAAAAACAAGCCTTACCCAGAATCTCGATTGGAGTGGATACTGGCCACGTAGACCGTCGCTGGTAGTCGTAGATGCGGAACCGTGTTCAAGTCAATGGTTTCCGACTCTTCGGCCACATTGAAGACCAGTACCAGGGTATCATAGGTCTGTAGACTCCTCACTAGGTAGAAGGAACTGTCCGAGAAAGCGCGGATGTCGTATTCGCCGTGAGAGAGGGTTGTGTGCTTGCGAAGGCTTGAGAGGGCTTGGTAGACCTTAAAATAAAAACAAAAGAAGATTTTAGAATCTAGAATGATACTAAGTATTTTTTTGTCTGACAACAGATTGTCTTAGTCTAATGTTTGGTCAGATGATTGTTTCCTTTCAGTGTTTTTTTTCTACATGACAATGGGACCCAATTTAGTTAAGCAGAGACCATGATGCCGGAATATTCACACGCTGGAGCTGTTTGCTTTACTTTAAGAAAAAGGGACAGAGCGTTTTCTTAAATTGTATTTCGTGCCCACTGCCGTGAGTTTATATGAGTGGCGTCCTTCCTTGAGTTTAAAGTTTTAAGGAAATTGCCAACGTACGTGAGGAGTTTCGCAAAATTTAAACTCCAAGTAATATTTAAACTGCTTCTTACATAAACCCTTCATTTCTTGAGAAATGTGACGCTCACTTAACAATAAAAACTATGTGCCATTAGTTCAACATAAGGACTTAGGTACTCTACTTTTCTAACCTAGAATTAAATAACATGTTATCGTTTTTAAGCTGATAAGAAATTTAATGACATACAATTACTTTACAAGGACGTTAAAACTAATTATTTAAAGCCCGCCTTTGTGTGACATACTTCAAACAGATACCAAAGTAAACCAATGCTATCGTGACTCAGATCCCATCGCGCTAATGCTCCCGTCGTATTTGCGCAGTCCCCGCTCCAAATCAATTTCAAATTTGAAACTCCGATAAAAGCTGTCACACGGATCCAATCAAGCTCAAACTTCGATTTATTTCCAGACTACTTAAGCAACTAGTGAGAAATTGAACCCTTCCTAACCTTTTTAGGACTCCGTTACAACAGATTAGACGTTTCTCTGAGTGCCTGTCTTCTTAATTTAGCAAAGCTGCTAAAGGTTCCCGAAGTTATTAAGTATATTAAGGGCAATTTACAACTCAAAGAGTGTTCGGGATTATAATGCTTCCATCACAAAGGTCCAGACAATTGAGAAAAGTTTCGAAAGGCTTTGCTTGCTTAGGATACGGCCATTGAAAATTCTTCATCTTTATTATATCACCTTTCATCTGTGCGAGCGGTCATAGAGAGACATTATCCGCGAATCTTAAGACACTTGAAACCATCCCCTCCCCTGCATAATCCCTATTATTTTCACCTCACAAAGGAAATTGTACAGGCAGGTGTTGCGAACTCCAGACGTATTTAACTTTTAGTGTTTATGATTTTCGACATATTCTTTTTCTGTATGATTATTGTCAGTTCTTTTGGTTGTCTGTCTAATAGTATCGTATTACGAACGGCTTGAGATTTTTATTAAATTGTTTCATATTTTAAACACTAGTTGTAATTTACAGTTCATTTCCATTTATCCCCATTTCTAGTGTTAAGAACAAGTATTAATCAAAATAGTAACTGGGTAATCTTTGTGAAGGTCAACAGTCTAAAGTAGGTAGATACCTGTATTACAGGTCTCCAGGCCCTCACTCGGAAACATGTGGCACAGCATTTCATTTAAGTGATTTTTCACAAGTGATTGTTAAAATTGTGTGTGCTTACGTCATATTACACCTGTCTGTGTAGCACACACATCTTATTAATCCAGAATCAATTTTAGGAGCGCTTAGGAAACCCACCTTATAATGACTCCTAGCATCTTCCTTCTGTTTAGCCAGATTCAGTTCCCTGTAATCATCGGCCACTGGTAACCACGTATCTTCACTAGTGGAAAACCCTGCACTGGTACTATTGTTCCAGTGGTACGGCGTTCTTGCCGGGTCTCTGGAATACAAGTGGTACGTGTCTTCGTCTCCTCGGTTGCAAGCTTCGACGTCGACCGTGTCCTCCCAGCTGACGTAGCCGTCTTTCATGCCGATCTCCTCGCCTTGGTAGGTGACTGCTACTCCAGGGAGAAGCATGTTGAGCGCGTTGATCCCGTCGACCATGGACTCGCGGAAGCGGGTTGGCATACGGTTGTTGTCATGGTTGCCGAACTGAAAAATAGTTTCAAGAATACTGAATGTTTACGAACTCCAGGACGATTTTGACCCAGGCGACTTCGTTCAGCCACCACCACTATAGCGCTCACGTGCTTACATAATATATTAGGGCTTTTTACTGAGTAGTGATGTCAATTTGAGACGCAGTACAAAGTCTCTAGTTTAATTTTTGAGACCAGAAAACGTCGCGATCGAGAAAGGGTAAATCGCAGAACGCTGTATTATTCTCATTGTATATAAGTACTTCGAATATGCAATGAGTACTTTGATACATTTTGGACCAAGAATTTAATATCTCGTCATCATCATCAGCCTATTTTAGTCTATTGTTGGACATAGGCCTCCCCTAACGAGCGCCATAGCCACTTCAGCTTGCTAAATCTTATCTCTATTCCATTTTAATTATCATTCTTTTGCAAAAGATCTTTAAATTAACTCACCACCCAGTTAGGGACACCTCCATACGGCATATAGGTCAGCCACTTCAGGATCACATACACGAAGTCTCTTGCATTGGACTCTGCTGACAGGTCAGTGATGAAGTCGAAGTTGAAGGGGAAGTGCGCGCCAGTTGCACCCGCCTCGTTCCCGTAGTACAGCATGGTCATGGTGATGTTAGCGTAGCCTTCCGAGAAGAGGACGCTGGGGACGTGAGGTATACATAATAAGACAAGGCCAAAAATCGGTAACCGTCAAGGCAAAGAAAAAAATTGAAAAACGTTAGGTACGAATCCCTCGGTACGCGAGTCTGACTTAGCTGGTTTTTTCCTTATTACGAGTGTAAAGCCAACGCTCTTCAGTTGATAGATGTTATGAAAACGAAGGTTGTATCTTATCGAATCGGTACCCCGAGCACGAGTTTTCTTACCAGAATCGAGTATTAAAGTTTTTTTGAACCACTTGGACCATGTCTTATCTACAGCAAAGCAAAGTTAATTAATTAATTTAATTTAACTTTTTTCACTTCATTCATTTCGTAGAGAGACAGAGAGAGAGAGAGAGAGAGAGAGAGAGAGAGAGAGAGAGAGAGAGAGAGAGAGATATGCATTCATTAAGAAACTTGGATTATGAAACACACAGTAAATTCATAATCTTATTTATTTTATTTATTTATTGATTGTATAGTCATGTACATTATAATAAAGATGTTACATTTTTGTAAGTCAGTCCATGACGCCCTGTGAGGGCACACAATAATACTTACCGAGTAGCTCCACCATGCTCCTTTTGGTACTCATCGGTGAAGTCCCTCCACTCGTACACCACGTCGTATAGTTCTATCAGATCCTTGGTATACAGGGGGATGGTGTACCCCAGTTGGTGAGACTCAAACTGATTCAAGCCGCTGAGAGGGTCGTCGGGGTAACGACCCCCGTGATCTTCAGGAGATGCCTCGTACATGTAGGGAAGAGCGTCTACCCTGTTGGCAATGAAAACTTAGAGGTCAGTTGCCGAGAATTTTTGGAATTTATTTATTTTATTGATAGAGGGATGCAAACGAGCAAGCGAGTCACCTCATAGTAAGTGATCACCGCCTCCCATGAGAACCAGAAACCCAAAGAGAGTCACTAGTTCGTTGCCGGCCTTTAAGAAGGAGGAGGAGGTATAACTAGATGTTGAACATGAGAAGCTGGTTGCTTTTGACATTACAAGGAGAATGCAGCTTCATCTCGAGAATCACGGGATGTGTCATATTTTTGCTATGGTTTCTACTTAATCCAAACAAAAAGCTATATACATATTCACATACAAATTTCAACAATCGTCGTGTGATGAAAAAGTTTTAATCAAGGTGTCTAGTTTCATGGATATTTCGTTCTATTACATATCATTGGCATCCACATTCTAGGTTTAAAGGATTATTTCAAAAAGAAGTATATCAATTAGGATTATAACTTCTATTCGTACCTGAATCCGTCAGCACCCTCGTCCAGCCAGAATCTCATGATGTTGATCATCTCATCCCTCACGGGTTGGTGTCTGAAGTTGAAATCGGCCTGTTCCACAGCGAACTGGTGGAGGTAGAACTGCTGGCGCTGGGTACTCCACTGCCAGGCAGACCCGCCGAACTGGCTGACCTGATTGATAGTTGCTAATATAAAGTTTTCATTTACCTTGGCAACGAATATGTGACCTTTACCTAGATTTACTAGTAGAGTGTAGCGCAGGAACTTAAAACATGTACCGATCCTGTGAGATGATGCTTAAGATGATGAATATCCTACTTGTGTTTTTATCCAATTTTTTTGTACAATTAAGTGTACTTACTTAATATTATGAATTACCATTAGTGATACGCCATATTAAAAAGGCGTGATACTTAGCCTAGTTTCTTAATCCATGGCCTCTCAAGCAGAAAAGCCAGTGCCCAGCAGTGGACCGTAATGATGGTGGTGTTGACAGTTTTATTTCATGCTGATTTGGTTGTTGGTTCAAACTATTGGTTACACTTTTGTATCATAATGTATGTACTGCCAATAAATTAGGTTTTGTAACCAACCATTGGTTTAGAGTTGCTTTGTCGTGTCTTATGTTTGGACTTGTTGTGATTTTTGTTCCTGTGTTAATTAATGGATTCCGTCTAATCAAATTTACTGATATTAAACTGACGATAAAGTGTCTAGACAGATTTCGTTTCATCGTCATCAAAGTTTAGTGCGTCGGTTTTGCCTGAATCTCTTTTTCAATATTGAGAGGTCATTTAGACCACTATAAGTCTAAGTTTTAGCGAAAAAGCTAGTGGTGATGGATATTGTCTGAATCAGCATTCATACCCAGTTAGAAGGTGGCAGCATGTTGGTGTCATTATCTGGATCCGGATATCCGTCCGCCCAAACGAAGTAATCCACAAACTCAGGGTTACCAGCTTCTGATTCCTCGAAGTATTCAGAGAAAGTGCTTGCGTGATTTGGCACGAAGTCCAGTAGAACCTTCAAACCTGCATACAGAACAAACTGTCAGCTGATGATTCGGATAACGGAGAAAGAGTTTAATAAGACTAGTTTTTTTTATACGACAAGGAAGGCAAACGAGCAAGTGGGTCACCTGATGGTAAACGATCACCACTGCCCATAGACACCCTCAAACCCGGGGGGTTGCGAGATGCGTTGCCAACCTAGAGAGCTAAGATAAAATGCCACTAGGTGCCAGTAATTACACCCGATCTGTTACTCTCCACACGAACACAACAGTGCGAGATGGTTTTAGCAATCTGGACAGACTACCCGCTAGTGCAAATGAAATATTCCACGAAGAAGTTATTAAAAGGGATAAATTATTAGAAGAAATTCTCATTTTTACGATCATTTATGTAGTTTCACCTCCATCACCGTTTTCATCAAATCAATTGTAATCAAATCTTGCAAGTTTAATCTGACTCACACTGTCAACAAAAGTACAGAGGGCAACAAGCTTAAGATAAAGTTCTTTCGTTTAACAGAAGCTGACAACAGTTGTCATCCCAGTCGGTGACATTTGTTCAAGACTAGCTGAGTAGGTACTTAAACGACATTTTTAAAGTTTCAGGTTTAAAAATGTTGCCCTCTTATATTCCATCTTCCAACATTTAACTTTTAAATGCAGGTACAGAAAGAAATGAAAAGGAATTAGCCAACAATAAAAATGATTCGATTAAGCATTGTCAGGAAGCTAGCGACGTGGCGGGCGTAGCAATCGAACGCGACGCTGCTAATTTATTAACGGCACTTGGCGAGGCCGTAAATATCAAGCTATTTGAGGATCTCGACTAGAGTGAAGATAGGCTGGTTAACGGTGGTTTGGATTTCGGATAGGCTTTCGATGTAGCGAGAAAGGATGTAATGGTTTAGCTGAAATTTGGTTACTGCTATTCTAGGACTGAGTGCCATCAGTAATGTTCTGCTGACTACCATTTGCTATTTCACTAAATCTTCCCACAATCTATTCTTAGCTGACTCCAAAGATAATTTGTTGTATATTTTTAGGCGCTGAAACTTTTTAATATCGTTTATTACTCATTATTGTCATCGATCCTATTAACGAAGCCTAGTGCTGTGCCCTAACGGCTTGTCGAATCCTGCGTTACGTTACGGTTATCGTATCGAGATCGAGAAATCTCATACTAAATTTTAGTTCCAAATACGCTCACGGGCGGGCGCTGTTCCAAACGTTATACAAACTCGTTTTATTTTACTATTCGATTTTACGTGACGCAGGATTCGACAAGTCGTGCTTAGGGCACTGATATTTAGTTTGTTAATACGGAATTGTTTTTTGTGATTGGTTTGTTTTATTCTAATCCTAACTAATAATATTATAAATGCGAAAGTAACTCTGTCTCTCTGTCTCTCTGCTTGTCCGTTTGTTACCTCTTCACGGAAAATCAGCTGCACCAATCTAGATGAAATTTAGTAAGAAGATAGTTTGAATATTGAGGAATAACACAGCCTAATTTTTATTCGGAAAAATTGTATATAGTTCCCGCGGGACAGCGATAACGGAAATCTACGCGGACGAAGTCGCGGGCAACAGCTAGTTATTAAATAAGTGAAGTACATTATAATTTTTAACTCGTTTCAGTTATTTCAACCAGTGTCTTTGATAAACATCAGTCACGTCTTCGTCCGCGTAGAATTCGGTTAATCTTCGTCTAAGTCAATTTAACTTGTAGGGTAGGGTGTGACTTTGGGCGGAACAGAAAGCACTAGACCGTGATTTGAAAAAATCTGCTGTTTCTACTAATGCGAATACAGAATAATTGATTATTCAAATCAGTGCAAATGCACCTTTTGCACAAAATAAATATTACGTATAATTTACAGTAAACAAGTACCTAGTAATTAAACATCTGTAATTATTTTTCAAATAAAGCAAGCTAATATTGTAACACAAAATGATATTAGATATGAAAAAGAGGTAGATAATTCATCAGCATGCCGAAAATTAAGCGCAGAAAAGGTTACAAATTATAACCTCTTTGGCCTCAGTCGCTCTCGAATAAGATTTAAACTTGCGCGCGAATGTCAAAATCTTCGGAACATTTTTTTCTTTATCTATACTTATAATATCATTGGTAACACACGCGAAACTATTTCCGAGTTACACCCCGGTCCGTCTACAGGCGTTGCTTCGTCTCATTACGTATTAAATTGGGCTATATTAATAGCCGTTTACTTTGAAATATGGGAGGTTGTGTAAACTTATACATATAGGTAAGTAAGAAGTTTCCGACATCCTGAATTATTAACTGATGGACGAACTTTCAGAAACTCCACCTCATATTCTTGTTTGAGAACGTTCATTTTATATTAATATTGTTTTTGTTGATAGTTGTACATAATGATCGGTCAATTTTGTGAGGGAAATGATAACAACGGATTTAATGACAGGTATGTTTAGATGTGTAGAAAAAAATTTGGCTTTGTAACTAATACCCATTGAAAAAGATAGGAAAGACAACGTTGATTGTATGTCTGGCAATAATAAAATAGTTGTAAAGTCTAAAGTGTGAGAAGAAACATTCCATCTTGGTATATCGTTTACTTAGCTCTGCTAAGATCATGTAAGTTCCTTCCTGTTAAGTCCCTATAATTACAAGTCCTTGATTTTTACTCATTTCCTAAATCCAGTGCTGTTTTTTTTTACCAAAATCAAAACGTAGTGCGTTCTATACATGCTTATTAATTTAATAATCCATAAGAAACAGCAATTACTCAAAAAGTTCCCCTTAGCTGAGACATTCCAGCTGATAGAAATCAAATCGAGCATCTTATCAGGCGATAACAGAATTTATCAAACAGTAGTTAATTATTCAGATATCAGTTTTTTTTTTATCACGAAGTTGTTTATTTCCTGCTTTAGGACAGTCGCAAACATAACCTTTTTGATACATTTTCTTTACGGTTTTTCTTCTGTTTGCGTATGCCAATTGAACAACACAAGGACAATAATTATTTCGTCAATTATTCACCAATATACCTACTGACTATTTATTTATTTATTCAATTTACAATCCGAAGTTCTATCCAAAAAAAGGATCCTTGCGGGACCGCTTATTTTGGGTAGATCTTAACCACAATTTTTATACAAGTCGGTGGCAACCGCGCCATCCAAAAGCGCTTGCAGCACCAGAGGTATCACTCGCACGTTGCCGATCCTACATATACCTTTATAAACTACTTTTGAAGACCCTTGTTGCGCTAATATTGTGAGAAACGCTAGTAGTATGAAAGAAAGAACAAACTTGTGCAACAGATCAACAGGCATTACTACTATTATTCGACTTCTGTATTAAATTAATTAGACGAAGCCTTTGATGGTGTATTATCGAATGGACTTATAGTTACCTAAGGAATGTGCTTTCTCCAGTAGCTCTCTGAAGTCTTCAATTGTTCCGTACTCATGATGGATCTCGTAGAAGTTGCTGATGTCGTAACCGAAGTCAATCATTGGAGACTCGAAGATCGGAGACATCCAGATGGCGTCAATACCAGCATCGGGGAAATGCTCGAGCTCACTGATGATGCCTTAATAGAAAAAGTCGATGATCACAAAGCAATTTGTATTCGTAATGCTGGTTTGATGATAAATCATGTTAATTGTCTGTTAGAGAAAAAGCAAAGAAACAATATTGGATAGAGAATAACAAAACATTGAAATGATTCAAAGATGACATGACTGTGAGCTATGATGATGATATACCATACTAAGGAAATAATGATTGTATAATGATACAAAATAGTAAAAGGCACAATGTATTAAATGAGATATAGAATTTAGACAGTTAATTAATAACCTTTCTTATCCAACTTAGAAAAGTTAAAACCCCCGATATTTTCATTTCAATCTTCAATATCTCAAAAACCACGCAACCGATTTTTATGAAATCTAGCCAATAATCATCTCGATTAAACTAACTTTCTTTTAAGAAAAGCCGTATCTAAATTCGTTCATCCTTTTAGGAGCTACGATGCCACGGACAGGTACACAGATCAAATTTATAACACCTCTTTATGCGTCTTGGGTTAAACAAAAAGCAAGAACTCACATTACTTCTTTTGAAATCATGAATGCTTACTTTTCGTACAAATGTAAAATTATAGTATCACTTGCCTTGTAAATCTCCTATGCCATCTCCGTCACTGTCCTTGAACGACCTTGGGTAGATCTGATACAGGACACAGTGCTCCCACCAGTCCAGAGGTCTCAGTTCTGGAGGATCAGGGCTTCTGTTAGCCAGGACCGCCCAGGTTATACCACCTGGGACAAAATTGATGAATATTAGCTTTCAGCTTTCTCTGTTGAAATATCAGATACAGACAGTAAACCATCTCTTAGGAAAATATTTATAGGCATTAAATTCGCATGAATCCGATTCTTGTGCCATTGCTTTTCATATATTAACTAACTGTCAAACACCTTAATAATTTTGCCGCTCCAGCCTTACGTAGCTTTTGGATTTATTCAAAGCCCCGGGCTTAACATCAAATTCAAAGTCGTTTCGAGATCAAAGCATTAAAGCCAATTCAAAACTATCAACTCGGTTTAAGATCAAACATTGCTTTTAATATTGACGTTTCTACTAGCAAATAATAATAATAATAAATAGCATGTTTAAAGACTGATTAATACTGTTGCCGAATTTACTTGGTTGTTGCGAGAACAGAAGTGCACATTTGAAATTCTTCGACCAATTCTTATTCTAAACACTGTTTTTCTAGAAATTTCCATTTGATTTTGATACTTTATTTCTATCCATTAGCATTTTACTTATACCTGCAATCAGTCCCAGCACAGCCAACACTCCAATGGTGATTCCAATAACTTGCAGCACTTTCCCCATATCGAGCGACGCAGTACTGACCCCTGTGATACCTCCAGGTTGGTCTCTACATGTTGGTAGCTCTATCACACACTAATCATTACTGATAACACTCATTATCGTAAGATTATCGGAGTTCTGACATATGTATTTGCATGTGACTTCTACGAAGTTTGGATAATCTAGAATTTACATAGGTACTAGTAATGTGGTTAAAAAATTATAAAGTTACTTAGAGTGGGAACTCCAATTGTACCTTTGCATCTGCCGTATTTTTCAAAATCTGTTGAGGACGTTAGTCTTGTAGTTTTGGCATGTCAGCACTTCTGTAAGTTGTGCTCAAGTATCTAGCTAACATTCAAAAATACCAGAAAAAATAACATATTAATCAGTAAACGCCGTTTTACATATTATAATCACACCTTGTAACTTATACAAATCAATGTTTTTCATGACGCAAAAAAAAACTCGAACAACCACTCCCAATATTTAATCTATCTCTTGCTTTCATTTATTGACGATTTATTTGACAGAACTGACAAACAATCTGCTATCTGTAGATGGCCCGCCATCCTCCCATTGACGGATTATTTATTTATTTAATCGTATGGCGTATATACATAAACATTTCTAAAACAAAACAAATAATAATCAATTAAAGATAACTATAGATCAACACTCTAGCACTCTAGGTCCCTAGCCACGAGATTGTGTCAGGTGTTAAATCGTACAGATCTTCCGGGGGGCCTGGGTAGTAGTGAAGAGGACAGCGCTGTATAATGTGCTCTATGGTTTGGGCTTCTTCGCCACAGTCGCAGAGGGCAGAGTCACGCCAGCCCCACTTGTGGCGGAAGTAGTTACAGCGTCCATGACCTGTCCTCAGTCTGTTTAAACGACACCAGAGTTTTCGTGGCAGGGTGAAACCGTCCGGTTTGGCTGTGGGATCTATAGCTTGCAGGTAAGATCCAGCCGTGCATGTGCTCCACTCATCCTTCCAGCTCTGTCCAAGGTCAAAATCACTCAACTTTTTTGCTAGCAAGCAAAGATAGAATTGCCTACCCACAGTAAGTTTATTAGTGAAACGGCAAAATTGAAGATAGATAAATGGTTTTATCGTCAGTAGACCAAAACAAGAGATAGATTAAATGGGAATGCCTGTTAATAATACATGAATGACCATTACAATGGAACTACCCGTTTATACAAGTACCTTAAAATCAAAGGTAGCGTTCTAAATAAACCAAAATCGATTCCAATCACAATAAAAAATTCACGAACAAATGTGAACGCACGCGTTTTTTCGTACATTAATCAACTGTGGGGTAAATTAATCAGCGACGTGGGGTATTTGGCCGGGCAATAGGGTTGCCGTATCTCATCAGCGGAAAAAAATACGGGGAGAAATCTTGGCGAGCGTTCGAATTTTGAAATTCGAAGTTCGTGTCCAACCGTCCCGCTCAAGCCAACATGGGTTAACAGGAAAGCGAGAGAGACGGTCGGACACGAACTTCGAATTTCGGACTTCGGAATAGGGGCTCTTGTTGTCTAAAGCGCTTGGCTTCGCTTAGGCTGCACCATCTCTTTCTATTCTTCTTCTTATAATCTTATACACTGTACAGAGAGCCTCTAGTGTAAATTTTGACACAAGAAAACGTATCGATCGCGTTTGTGTTTACGTCTCAAATTAGATCTATTGGCGAATCGGCAGCGCCTCTAGCGACACGTATTGGCAACGTTCTATTCTCATAGTATTTGACACGTTAACGCGAACGCGATCGAGGCGTGTTTTGCTTATCGTCGATTACACTAGGCTACACTATTTCAGACAGTTCATCTTAACTACGCATGACACTCTAGTTTAAAAAACCGCCTTCAAAAAAAACGTAAAATAATCCTCTAAAATAATGATAAATAAATAAAATAAAATAAAATGCGTTTATTTCGGACAACAGACCCTAAAGCCTAGAGTTGTATGGCCTAGCACTAAGCAGCAGAAATATGAAGTCGGTGCGGTGCGAGCGGAATATTCTTTGAATGAAGCACCGACTTCATATTTCTGCTGCTTAGTGCTAGGCCATAAAACTTTAGGCTTTAGGGTCTGTTGTCCGAATCATTATTTTAGAGGATTATGTTACGTTTTTTTTCTAAGGTTTTTTTTTGGAGGCGGATTTACTTTTTTGTTAAAAGATTTTTATTTCACAATTTTACGTTGATTTATCATTTTCAGAATTATCCTCCAACTCCTAACCGTTAAGGAGTTGTACCTTCCATCATCAGTTCATCAACATAAGATGATGACTACCGGACGCAAATACTTGAATAGCCTTAAAAAATATATGAAACACATGATACGTGCTTATAAAATTTGAGGGTTGCCCTCGATTTCCCTGAGATCTCATCATCAGATCATGACTTGGTGACAGTGAGACCACCTCAGGAGTATACCCTTTCGAATAATGATTTAACATTTTCAGAATTATCCTCCAACTCCTAACCGCTAAGGAGTTGTACCTTCCATCATCAGCTCATCATCATGAGATGATGACTACCAGACGCAAATACTTGAATGACCTTAGAAAATATATGAAACACATAGTACGTGCCTGTAAAATTTGAGGGTTGCCCTCGATTTCCCCGGGATTCCATTATCAGATCATGACTTGGTGACAATGGGACCACCTCAGGAGTATACCCTTTCAAATAAAGAAAAAAAATTGAAAATCGGTCTACAATTGATGGAGTAATCGATGTACATACATAAAAAAAAAAAATACACGCAGTGGAACGTAGAACCTCCTCCTTTTTTTGAAGTCGGTTAAAAAACTGAAAACTTAAGCCTACCTATCGTTGCTTGAATCGTGGTCTACCTGAGCACTCTTGTCTGGTAAAGATCGCTTTCATGCGATAAGACCGCCTGCGGTACGCACTATGTTGTGTTCAATATAATAATATCTGTATTGCATTGTGCTGTTGACAACACATACTGGCCCTTATCAAATCTGTATTATGTAGGGGAACGAGGAAGCGGCGTACAATTTGTCTGTGAAGGCGATTTGGTTTCTCGGACTCTGTAACTGGCATTTGATTACTGATTATACGGACTTGATGACGATCGGTTATTAATTTAACGAATTTTAGTACTTCGGCAATAGTTCATAGATAAGCTACAGGTAAATTTGTTCGAAGCTTCCAAACCACTCTTCATAAAGTAACTTTTGCAATCATATCAGACAAAAGACGTCTACTGCTGGACTGCGGCCTATCCCAAGGCTCTCCACTCAGACCGGTCTTGTGCTTTCCGCATCCACCGCGGCCCCGCGATCTTCACCAGGTCGTCGCTCCATCTTGTTAGAAGCCTACCGACAGCTCATCTCCCAGTTCGCGGACGCCATTCGAGAACCTTCTGACCCCATCGGCTATCAGTTCTGCGAGCAAGTCGCAATGCAAATAAAAGAAGATAAATTCTTACCTAGGTATTATTTAACCAGAGGGTCGAGCACGACTTTACGAATGCTGCGTAACGTTACGGTTATCGTATCGAGATCGAGAAACCTCATACTAAATTTAAATTCCAAATACGCTCACGGGCGGGCGCTGTTCCAAACGTCATACAAACTCGACAACGTTTACTATTCGATTTTACGTGACGCAGGTTTCGAAAAGTCGTGCTCGACCCTCTACTTAAATTGGCCTTATGACATTTGTGCGAAGTTTGTATCAAATTACTCAACTATGTCCTTTAATTAGTATTTGTTAATTTTAAAATCGTTTCAATTGCAGTACGATGTTTACGCGTATTTTCGAATGTTTGATTAAGACTGATAATTGCATAAAAACCGACAATATTATACTTTTTTTTATACGACAAGGCAAACGAGATGGTAAGTGATCACCACTGCCCACAGACACCCGCAACCTACAAAGCTAAGATGAAATGCCTCTTGTGCCCGCAATTAAACCGGCTGTCTTACTCTCCACACTGGAACACAACAGTGCAACCACTGCTGGTGAGCGGCAAGATTAATGAGTAAGATGGTGGTGGCGATCCGAAAGGACCTCGCTCAAGGTGCTACCACCCGCAAACTTATTTTGCTTCAAGTTACGTTTGAATAACTTTGTTGCTTCAGGGCGAAATGTAACAAAAATATACAAATACAGGTTTCCTGAGAATATAAAAGGGCCGATTCTTTGCCGGGAGCACGGAAAACCCTCCTCCCGTCTCATTATACAATAACTTGGACCCATTATCATGGCAGTCACACACTGAGGAAGGAATTAGGCCGAGCTCCCGCACTTAATCGAAATATTGAACATCTAGTTCGATACACGATACGGAACGATACGTGACGGGAAACTCGTATTCCGGGCATTGTCGGTCTCGGGATACGCTTAGGGATGCCTTAAAAGGAAATTAAGGTTATTTTTATTAGATACGCGATGTGCGTCAACACAGTTGTATTTTTACACGACTGCGAAACGCAAAGGAGGGTATTAGAGGGGGAAAGGGAGCAGGCGTGTCACGCAGGGGGTTTGTGTGAAATTGTTATTGCACTGTTTTTTCTCTGAACGTGAAGCACGACCAGCATTTTTAAATAAAATCTTGAAAATTTCAGCTATGATTATGAGTAAACGCGAAAAACTATACTAGGTATGTACCACACTGTTAAAAACAAAAATAGGACACTATTTACGTAACATCATACGGGGGCCCGAAACGTCGAGGTATTTAAATTCAAATTTAAATATAAAAGTTTTTTAAGCGATTAAGTCCCGAGTATCATGATAATGTAATCATACGGGGGTTTGCAGAGGGTCGAGCACGACTTTACGAATGCTGCGTAACGTTACGGTTATCGTATCGAGATTGAGAAACCTCATACTAAATTTTGGTTCCAAATACGCTCACGGGCAGGCGCTGTTCCAAACGTCATACAAACTCCATAACGTTTACTATTTGTTTTTACGTGACGCAGGTTTCGAAAAGTCGTGCTCGACCCACAGATGCGTTGCCAATCTAGAGAGCTAAAGATGAAATGCCTCTTCTGCCCGTAATTACACCGGCTGTCTTGCTCTCCACACCGGAACACAACAGTGCAAAAACTGCTGCTAAGCAGCAATATTAGTGAGTAAGATGGTGGTAGTGATCCGGACGGAGCTCGCACAAAGTCCTACCACCGGCAAATGTTTTACTTAAATATTTTATTAGTTTTGAAACTGCGACACTTTTAAAGCAACCACATCCAATAACAAAAGACTTGACCCTTACAAGGGTCTCCTTGAGAATAACACTTTTAATTGCCCCAGTTTCGCACATTGGGCAGTCCTAAGGGGCAGGGCCACGAGGCAAGGGGCGAGATGAGGTATTCATGCGGAGATGATGGTTTGCGCCGCGGGAGTTCGGACGTCCGTGGGGCACGTTTGCGGGGCACGATGTCAATTAAAATGTGGTTGGGGCAATACAGGTTTCCGCTTAAAGTACATTGAGTAACTTTGTATGGACTCGAGGCGTAATTTTTTAACCCCCGACAAAAAAGAGGGGTGTTATAAGTTTGACATGTGTGTTTGTGTATCTGTGTATCTATCTGTGGCATCATAGCTCCCAAACGGATGAACCGATTTAGATGCGGTTTTTTTTAATCGAATACTACTATAATGGAGATGGTTCTTAGCCAAGTTTCATTAAAATCGGTTAATCCGTTTTTGAAATATTGAACTTTGAAATGACAATGTCGGGGGTTTGTCAACTTTTTTAAGTTGGTTATTTGCGATCAGATCAAAAATCAGAAATCATTACATATGATAGACGTTAATGAAAAAAATACACGAAAAAGAACGATTTCTGTAAATAGCACAATTTTAGTTCTACTTTAGGGCAACAGATGGCGGTGTCCACAGTCCGTTTTTAAGTAGGTAGCAGTATAAATACACACCGACGGTACTCTGACTCAACCTCGTACAGAAACTTCAGTGAAATTGGAATAACTACCTTAGGTTCGGGCTCTAGAATGGTTATTATAATTTCGTCAAAGTTTACATACGAGGTTGAGTCAGAGTACCGTCTATATAAGTACCTACGCAGTTCGAGTACTAGTTTGTAAGACTGTTGTGATAAGTAGGTATAAAGATTGCGTCATAATTATAATCTGTATTGCGATCGGTAACGGATGCGACAATACTGATTCCAGCAAGTAAGTAATTCGTTATCACTTATCAGTTATAACTATTGTACGGCGTAGCTTTCCACAGGATTTGCTTTGTAATTTTTAGCTGCAATTCATCATCATCATAATATAACAGCTGAAAGACGTCCACTGCTGGACATAGGCCTTCCCCAAGGATCTCCACGACGATCGGTCTTGTGCTACCCGCAGCCAATGGCTTCCCGCGATCTTTATCTGACCGTCCGTCCTCCTTGCGGGAGGCACCAACAACACTTCGCCTTCCGGTACGCGGTCGCCACTCTAGAACCTTACGGCCCCAACGGACATCAGTTCGACGAGCAATGTGCCCCGCCCACTGCCACTTAAGGTGTGCAATTTGCTGAGCTAAATCGATGATTTTATTTTTGAACGAATCTCCTCATTTTTGATTCGATCTCGCGTGGATACTCCCAGCATAGCTCTTTCTTTCTTTGAGCGACTTTGAGCGTACTCATGCGTATAGCTGCAATTACAATGCAATTAAACAAAATGATTTTCTGTCTCGAAATCAAGTAAAACTTGAGTAATCATTTTTACATTTCCATCAGTCGCCGTTCATTACCATAATGTAAACATTTCGTATATATTTTGGTTCAATCGCTGATAAAGCCGATAAGGAATATAAATGCTGATAAAACCTCAATTATTTTTATTGAACTGTAATTGGTTTCGATGTTTGCTTGGGGCTGGTTCGAATGAAAAGTTGAAGCGATAGGAGCAAAACTGGTAACTATAAAAAAAATTGTCGACTTCAAAAATTATAAGTAAACTCAAAATTACGAAATAATATATTTATTAACCTATACACTGGGCTCGCGTGAGAACTACTGACCAAGCCTCACCCTGAGAGCGGGCTTGTGCCCAGCAGTGGGTCGTAAATAGGCTGGAAATGAGATGACAGGAAATTAATAAACAAAAACTAAATCAAAAATTTGTACAAAACAATTAGAGGGATACAATTGTTGTTGGAGTCACATACGAAAGGATAAAAATACGAAAAACTTAATTCCGAAGTACCATTAGTCCGAATTTTCGGTAAGTATTCCAAACGCTAAGCTTCGCCGTATTTGTAAAATATTTTTTAAATAAAATAAAATAAAACCCAACCTTACGTACACCTATATTTTCAAAATCGTTTCCGTTTTCCAACCAACGTTTTCGTTCAGCAGAAAATAGGCTTCGGAATAATGAAATTCGGACTAATGATGCTTTCGGAATTATGACTTTTTGGAGTTTTTATGTGTTCCTCAGTTCACACACATACTCGCATCGATGCATAAAAATTCCCTGTCCCGTGAAACGCTTTCAGCGTTGTCTCTTATTTTGTACCACAGGCTAAATCGTAACTTCCATCGGCGATTTGGGTAGCGTTTAAAATAATCAAATTTCTACGCCCCACGGAGAATTATTTATCAATGATTGCTACACTACTCTATGGTTACATAGCATGGCATTGATTTATTAATTGTCTTTTCAAACAACCTTAAAAGTCACTGAAAAACAATTATGAGATTGAAAATATGGTTTTATCCTGTGTTGCAATTAAAGTAATATCGTATTTGGGTCATTTCAACCGCCTCACTTTCGTGACACGTTTTTGTTGAATTAGCTGTAGCTTTTGGTGGCGTTTCTGAGTTACCTGGTAGCAATCCCGTATTTCTACCAAATAACCGAAAACGTCATCAAAATCATTATCTACTTCGACAAAATATTAATCACGAATGTGATTCGGAAATAACGCCCAAATAAAGACCCGTTTATAACTATTGTGAGGTCAAACCTAATTCAACGTTCTTATCATGAAACTGCCATGAGACTGTATGGTAAAATAAACGAATCACTCACGTAAATAATTCGAGCTTAGCCATACACTTTTGAACCCCCGGCGAAGAAGAGGGGTGCTGTAAGTTTGATCTGTGTATCTGTCTGTGGCATCATAGCTCGCGAACGGATGGACCGATTTCGATGCGGTCTTTTTTAATCGAAAGCTAGTTTAATCGAGCTGGTTCTTAGTCAAGTTTCATTAAAATCGGTTCACCTGTTTTCAAAATATTGAGCTTTGAAATGACAATGACGGGGGTTTTTCAACTTTTCTAAGTTGGTTAGGTTTTCGGACTGATTCGTACTTAGTATTTCCACTGGGAGCGCCCGACTCTACTGGTGCTGTGCTACGGGTACTAGTTGCAGCTGACAGTGTGACAACAACGTAGGTAAACTAAAGATACAAAAAAAAACCGGCCAAGTGCAAGTCGGACTCGCGCACGAGGGTTCCGCAGAAAGATTTTAACGCTTTTCCCCAGTGCGTTAAGTTGTCCAGTGTTAGCAGAGCCCTGCTCCTAAGCAAAATGTACGCAGTGTGGGGTCATCTCATACTGGTCTTGAAATATACAGGCAGATATAAAAATTTAAGATTTTGAGAATTTTCTGAGTGGTTGTGCTATAAGAGCTACCTTCACACCAAATTTCAAGTTCCTAGGACTACTGGAAGTACTCTTTAAGTTTTCAGGGTACGGCAATTTGTATGGAAACAACCTTTTTAATGACTGTATCTTTTGATTGCGTTGATTTACAAGTATGATTTTTTCACAGCTTCAAGGGACTGCAGGCTTGAGTATTTGATAATTATTTCAGCATGCTAACTCCACGCGTTCCAGAAAAAAAGGGTCTTGACAGACAGACAGACAGACAGACGGACAACAAAGTGATCCTATAAGGGTTCCGTTTTTTTCTTTTCGAGGTACGGAACTGTAAAAACTTATAGATCAGATTAAACACAGAAGCACATGTAGCATTACTCAAACCTCTTCCCGACCTAACTAATCATAGAACAGCCAATTGTACCAAAATCCAAAATCCCCCGTGCAACAAAGCCACACGTTGTAAATTTCAATTAATATAGTTTCGGTCAAAGGCCAGGGGTGGGCCAGGCGGGTCGCGCGATCGATGCGACCCCAACTATGTGATTATTTCGACACCTCGTGAGGTATTCGGCCCAATTCTCAATTGGATAGAAATAGAAGCTTTGATTTGATTTTCGCGCATTTCGTGCTGACCAACATCACTATCATCATCATTTATTTAGCACTAGCTGTTGCCCGGGACTTCGTCCGCGTAGATTTCGGATATCGCTATGCCGCGGGAAATATATAATTTTCCCGAATAAAAAGTAGCCTATGTTATTCGTCAATTTTCAAACTATCTTGTTACCAAATTTCATCTAGATTGGTGCAGCGGTTTTCCCGTGAAGAGGTAACAAACAGAAAGACAGAGAGACAGAGTTACTTTCGCATTTATAATAATTAGTTAGGATGATACTACCGTGAGACTCAATCATAGAGTATATAAATCGATACACCCGACATGTTTCGGACTAATTCGTAGTCCTTCCTCGGGCACGACCCAGCGGCAGCGAGACGCATACTAGTAGGCAGGGAGTAGGGCTCTGCTAACACTGGACAAATACAACACTACGGAAAAGCGGGAAAAATCTTTGTACGGAATCCTCGGCGCGCGAGTCCGACTCGCACTTGGCGGGTTTTTTTATATTAAGTACCTTTCAAGTTATACTATTTTTAACCCCCGACAAAAAAAAGGGGTGTTATAAGTTTGACATGTGTATCTGTGTGTCTGTGTGACTGTGTGTGTGTGTCTGTGTATCTGTCTGTGGCATCATAGCTCCCAAACGGGTTTACCGGTTTCGAAACGGTTTTTTTCAGTCGAAAGCTATCGAGGTGGTTCTTAGCTAAGTTTCATTTAAATCAGTTCACCCGTTTTTGAAATATTAAACTTTGAAATGATAATGTCCTGGGTTTTTCAACTTTTCTAAGTTGTGGTTAGGTTAGGTTAGTGTAGTCTTCATATCAGCCGAAATCCACTGCTGCACATGGCCTATCCCAAGGCTCCCCCCTCAGACCGGTCTTGTGCTTTCCGCATCCACCACGGTCCCGCGATCTTCACCAGGTCGTCTCTCCATCTCGTTGGAGCCCTACCGACAGCTCGTCTCCCGGTCCGTGGACACCATTCGAGAACCTTCTGACCCCATCGGCCATCAGTCTTGTAATACTTATATTTTTTTAATTGGTCCAGGGCTGGGATGTACGTTGCTATCCGGGTATATTGCCCGCTCCGGGCCACTGCACCGATTACCATAACTATGTACTCCCCCTGTCATAACCGGATATCCGGTTATGACAGGGGGAGTGTAGTTTTCTTTGCGTTGTTTTTGCGGAATTTCCGCTACCCTTCTATTTAACTAGGGGGTACTTATATAGTTAGATGTACCTATACAGATTACCAAAACAAATAGTCTAGTAGTTAAACAACCTGACTGTACCCGCCGCAGAATATTTGTAGGATCTGACTCGTGTTCTTGGTGTAATATCTACGCCTAAGCATAATCTTCAAAAAACGAGCCAGCCTATTCCTTGAAGAGTTCGCAATGCACCTGATTCCCCTCGTGTTGCAAGTGCCCATGGGCGACGGTGATTGCTTTCCGCTTTTGTGATCCGCCTGCTCGTTTGCCCTTACATAAAAAAAACAATGACATTGTATTGTGTCGCTCTGACAGTCCATGTTTAACATATTTTTCTTTGATAGTGTGGGCATGATGTCAAATCAGCAACGCTTTTTAAAATGTCAGTAGAGCGTTTCATCATTATCATCATGTCAGCGGAAAGACGTCCACTGCTGGCCGGCGGCCTCCCCGGCGGCTCTCCCCTCAGACTGGTCTTGTGCTTTCCGCATCCACCGCGGTCCCGCGATCTTCACCAGGTCGTCGCTCCATCTTGCTGGAGGCCTACCGACAGCTACGTAGAGCGTTTAGTACTTTTATCTACACACATATCATAAGTCCTCTATAATGCGTTCAGAAACCGTAGAAAATGACCAGCATTTCAGTACACCGTCGCCTTCTCGCCGACAGTGCGAGCCCCAGCACCACCCACCACCACCAGCAGAAAAGTAATAGCAGTAGTAATAATTTTCGATATCGAATTCGGTGTTTCAAATTTTAAAACCAACGTAATTTACAATCATAGTGAAATAAAACGGATCACTCACGTATGTAAGTCGAGTTTAGTCCGACATGTATAAATAATAATGTGATATATATATATATATATATATATATATTATACAATAAAAGAAATCAGTTTACGAAACGTCAGCTCGGTATGTTTGTCTATGATTAAAAAAAAACCAGTCAAATTCGTGACAGGTATGAGTATGATATATGCCTTCGGCTTCTGAACCCATCTTAGAGTACTTATAATATGTGTGTACATAAAGTAATGTATGCAACTCCACATAATTAGGCTTTAAAACACTCGTGTGATCCTATTATGAAACTCAGCTTCGCTTCGTTTCATAAAAACACACTCGTGTTTTAAGGACCCTCATTACGTAACAGTTGCATGAACTACTATTGTATTGGTTATCGCGAGTCAAAGATCCGCCAGGATTGCTAGTGTCGCGTGAGATCTCTCTGTCATTCTCCACCAATGAGAGACAAGCTACTGGCCTATGATTGGTGGAGAATGACAGATAGACCACTCTACACTAGCGATCCTAGTGGATTTTTGCGACACATTCACAGATCAAACTTTCCCCATTTTATTGACTTTTGTTAAAATAAAAATCGTCTTAATTGCAGTAATAAGTTGAGGCATCGGTTTTTTGTAAGTATTTTCCGAAGCTTCAAAATTCATCATCACCAGCCTTTTTTTAACGTCCCAC
Organism: Clepsis dumicolana; assembly: GCA_963691665.1. NCBI lineage: Eukaryota > Metazoa > Arthropoda > Insecta > Lepidoptera > Tortricidae > Clepsis > Clepsis dumicolana. The sequence continues at coordinate 18,984,666 of OY829507.1, read as the reverse complement.
TGCTCAAAAAGAAAATGCTCAAGCTTCAAAATGATTATGTGACAATCTACCTATAGTGGTTTTATTATGACATTTTGTCGTCAACCCAATTAGGCACTGCGAAAATCAGAAATTTACAAACAAAATCTCCCAATTAACAAATACTATGAAAAATTTAAATCCTTATTAAAACAAAAACAGAACCGCTCCACAATTTCCCTATCCAAACCGCCGCAACCAATCGCCCCATAATTAATTCAATGTTTACTACGATCAATAACCGATCGAATATCAAAGCCCCTAAACCCAATACAGCAAATTCTCCGGCCACCGCGGACCAATTTTAAAACCTCTTGATTTTGGCTACGGCGCTACGGCCTACGGCGTAGGCGTCTACGCTCTACGCCTCTACGCGGGGCGCGGGGTGAATGACCTGCCGGTATAATAGCGCGGGTCGATAACCTCGAACCCCACTCCCCCCGCGTAAGGACACGTCTTGGAAGGAGCGAAGACGTTAATTGGCTCCAACTCTGGTGTTGAGTTAAATGTCCGATATTACTTCTACGATAACAGTTTTAAATGATTCGCGGTTAATTGCATTGGACATAATGAAAACGGGTTATTGACCGCGATTACCTTACAGGTTTGATGAGCTCGCGATATTACGATGCAGTTATATGCATTGCGGGTGGCAAGACCTTGTGCAAGTCCGTCCGTATCGCTACCACCATCTTACTCGCTAATATTGCCGCTAAGCAGCAGTGCTTGCGCTGTTGTGTTCCGGTGTGGAGAGTAAGACGGTGTAATTACCGATAGGCATTTCATCTTAGCTCTCTGGGTTGGCAACGCATCTGCAAACATGAATTAAAACTGTGTCAAGTCTAAATAAAACATTCAAAGAATAAACGAAGGAATTATTAACAAAAAACGTAAAGCTTAGAGAAAACTATTCTGGGATATTAGGCCTGCACTGTGGGGTGCCACTATTTACGATCGGCAGCCGTCTGCTGCAGCACATTCCCGTGACCTTGACCAACTCAATGGTTTGTTACTAGTATAAAATATAGTAAATTTACCGGAAATTATCTAACATCGGCAGTAAAATACTAATAAAATTCAATACTTTTTTTTTAATCAGCTCGGCAAAGCAACAACACGGCGCCTGAAATGGTAAGCACACAATGCAGTGCAGATACCAATGAAGATGGAGGATTCGAATGTACTCGACGCTTTGCTTAACGTAATCGGGTAGTAAGCGCATAAAGAAGACAGACGGGAGGCGCCTTTGGCTTATCTATGCACTACAATTTTCTGCCACTTTTTGAGGGGGACGAGGAACACACACGTACAGCACACGTCTGCGCTCATGTCAAAATTTGTTACGTTCCTACAAACTCACACTAAAACAAAACTGTCACACAAATGCCAAGAACAAGCACACGATCAACAGACCCTGATCATTTTGGTCAGACTTAATGTTAGAGTTTAGGCAGAGGGGAAATCGCGCGTTAACATTTCCATTCCTTCCATTTCCTGCTCTAAAAGTAAAATTTATAGAGAAATTTGCATGACGTTTGGAACAGCGCCCACCCGCGAAACGCATTTGTATGACGTTTGGAACAGCGCCCGCCCGCGAAACGTATTTGTATGACGTTTGGAACAGCGCCCGCTCGCGAAACGCATTTGTATGACGTTTGGAACAGCGCCCGCCTGCGAAACGCATTTGTATGACGTTTGGAACAGCGCCCGCCCGCGAAACGCATTTGGAGCTAAAATTTAGTATAAGGTTTCTCGATTTAGATACGATAACGTAACGTTACGCAGGATTCGAAGACTCGTGTTCTGCTTACAGGAATAAAAGAATGACTTTTCCACAAATATACAATGACAAGATCCATCGCTCCGCTTAAAAACCGCCGTAGCCTTAAAGCTTAGGATAAGCGACAGACATATCTGATCGTCTGGTAAACGCTTTTTATTTCGTCAGCCCTAGCGTTTGTCTCACTTAGAGCACTTGCCGCTGACGACAAAAACTCAAGACGACAAAGAATCACGATTCAAGACCGTATCGTCCCTACTCTGGGAGCGGCTTCGGTGGAAGCGTATCGAACACTACGGCGAGGTTGTTCTACTAGGTAGTCCGAAACAGTGAAATACGCGGATCATTTACTTACATAGGTCGAGTTTAGCCCGTCATGTTTCGGAGTAATTCGTAGTCCTTCCTCGGGGACCACACGACTCAGTTAAGGCTCTGCTCGCACGACGCCTACGTTCATTGATGTAATAATGAACTACTCTATACGTTCGCGTTGTAACATAAGCAAAATGTGAGTCGAAAATTATATTTCAAAGAAAAGTCTCCAGAAGATATAGTTTCCGAGTGCAAACTTCAGTTTCATGTAAGGCTGCGCATCTATCAAAGCTGAGCGATGTAGCGAAGCGGTAAGCGAGGAAAAAGTCACCAATAGGATAGGAATGGGCGACATAAAAAAAACCGGTCAAGTGCGAGTCGGGTTCGCGCAAAGTGGGTCCGACACTGTTTATGCCACTTTACATTCGTCCGTCGCCAGCGCCATCTATTCTTCTATAGTGGAACTGACGCAATTTTAATGATCTCTCAAAAACTGTGCTATTTAGAGACGTCGTTTTATTTTTCCTGTATTTTTTACATAAACGCCTATTTTGTGGCCTAGTGTAATCGAGGACCAAAAAATACCCCTCGATCGATTAGTACGTTGCCAACACGTGCCGCTAGAATAGATAGTAATTGATATGGTTTCTTGTGTCAAAAATTACACTAGAGACACCAATTATTCAGAAACTAGCTTATGCCCCGCGGCTTTGTCCCCGTAAAATATTTCAAAATGCGCTAGTTCCCTATCCCGTGGGAATTTTGAAAAACTCCTTCTTAGTGCACCTCTATGGTACTCAAGGTATATGTTTGCCAAATTTCATGTCTCTAAGTCCAGTGGTTTAGGCTGTGCGTTGTCTATCAGTCAGTCAGTCAGTCACGGTACTGTTTTATAGAGGTATAGATAGTTGTGATAGTTGGGTCTGTGTGGCATGTGTTGATTCGTGTAGCAGTGGAGGCGGAGGTGCTGCATGGAAACATACATTTGTCGCACAGATTAACTATTTTTCACTAGTGGTCGCGGGTGAGCAAAGTAATTGTTTTTAGTTCATAAATATGGACCTCCGCAAAGTAACGTCTGATTCAATAAATTAGGTATAGATAACTTGCAGCTTACAGCTCTGGTGGTTGCGTAGCCTAAGACATGTTATACGCTTGCGTCGAGTCTGGATTCGGCTAGAGTGAGCACAGACTTATCTTCAAACGGGAGGTATTTGAAGACCGACTTTTCAAAGGACGGTACGTCCTAATATAGCGCGGTTTTGAAGCTGGATTTGTAGCGTGGAGTAGCGTTTCTGATACCAAATGACTTATGTCAAAATAAAATCATTTTATATTTTCACTTATCAAGCTTCCGAAAATACTCATAAAAAACCAATGCCTCACTTATTATTGCAATTAAAAATATTTTTAATTTAACAAAAACTAATAAAAGGACGCAGTTTGATCACTGAAAATGATGACGTCATATATTGTTATTCAGTACAAACTTCATGCTAACGATCGTTTTGACATTTGAAAAAAAGTTGCTGATTTGACCATGAGGCAACATTCCTATTGTATGACGTTTGGAACAGCGTCGCCCGTGAGTGTATTTGGAGCTTGCATTTAGTATGAAGTTTCTCGATGGCGTCACGATAACATTAAGTTACGCAGGATTTGAATATTTGGACTCGGGCCTCTGTACGTTTGTCATAACGTTACAAGGGACGTAGCAACTAAACTAACGGCTCATAAACGCTCTAAAATTAATATCACAATATAGTTACTGTTCATTTGAAGCCGGAAGCCGGGCTAATTAGGTCACTGGAGGAGATGCCCGGGCAATAAGCCCGTAATTACTCGGGCGCATATTGTGTTTGGGGCAGTTTTTATGTTAGAAATATAACTTGAATGAGACTTGGCAGAGAGGTGGCATTGTTTTGTATGTTACTACAGAATGTTACCAAAATGGCGAATTTGTGAGTATCTAAGCAAGAAAAAGCGTCGTGTGTTAAAATTAAAGCAAATCATTCCTATAAAAATAAAAATAAAAATCGTGCAAAGTTATCGCAGCCCGTTTTTCAACAGCGGCCTTTTCCTGGGCCAGTCGTTTAAAGGCAACATTTTTAAGGCTCTCAAGGAAAATTGTTGTGTTTAATCTCTCAGCCGATCGATGTCCATCCCGATGTTTAATTACAGGCATTAAGCGGGAACGGGAGCGCGGGAAAATGGCGTTAATTTTTTTTTAATCACTTCCACGGCGCTGTACAGGGATTTTTGAGATTATTGCGTTCCTTTGTTGAATTGCGAACTCGTTTCTAGTGTTAACTTAGGTTTCGGTTCCAGATTTTGTACATTCCAGTTTATAAAAATGTCGAAATTAAATGCATGTGTTACTGTAGTGTTGCTGTAGTGTTGTTCTATAATAGGAGATAAAAAGGCGTCACCAACGCAAGTACCTAAATGGCATTGTCATGTTTTGAAAAAGCCGTAGGACGATTTAGCTAACTAACTACAAGTTTTCCGGGCTAGTATTGTTCCCAGTTTTTTATTGATTTGTAGAGTTTATTTCTTTGTATGTTACTTTTTTGTTACTTTAAGTCAAATCTTACAAGTTAAAGTCCCTCCAGTGGCCGGATCAACTTGAAGTTCGCTATGAATGTTAACTGGGTGACATTACCATCAGGTGACCCACTTGCTCGTTTACCTTCTTTGTCGTATAAAAAAAAAATTACAAGTGCAGTCAAAAAAGTACAGAGAGCAAAGACGCTTGTTTTAAAAATCCTTTTTTTTTAACAAAAACTTAGGTACTTACTTATTTATCTTTTCTTCATTTTCTAAATTGTAATACAAAATAGTTGATTAACGTTTTTGAGTTTCTAAATTATGCATGCTTTTGTTTGTCTAAGGACATGCATATAGTTTATAGAATCCCACACGGGTGATAGTGTGTGGTTCGTCCATAATAGAGACAATTTTCCCCGCGAAACCCTGAAAAAAAAAACTGTTTACACTACTACACTGCCAACATCTTCACCATTGTACATACCTACACCTACATTCCTAACCCCTTTGTATTCAAGTCCAGTATTAGTTTATTAGATCCAATAACCATAACAAGCTGACATTTCCACTGCTGCCCGCATCCAATCAGATCACAGCAATAATCTTACAAACTGCATTAGGGCTGCAGCTGCCTCCGACGCTACGTGGATAACTGTCGATTTTATTTATTCTATACCTACCACAACTTGGATATCCTAGAGATTAGACAGTTTAAGTCTAGCTTCGTAGGTTTTGAAATAAACAGAACTGAAGCGTGGATTTTAGCTTAAACGAGTTGAAACGGACGAAAATGTGGACTGTATGAAACGACGAATGAAAAGATGGAAACGACTTTAAAAAAGGATTTTAATTAAAACTCAAATAAAGCAATAATACATCAAACCATACGATACCGAACTGACAAGACATAATGACAAACTAAACATGACAAAAAAAGCCCAAAATAACGTAAAGAGACATCGATATTAAGTACAAACCCGCGACCACTAATGACAAATAGTTATATCTGTGCGGCAAATGTATGTTTCTATGCAACACCTCCGCCTCCACTGCTACACGAATCAACACATGCCACACAGACCCAACTATCACCACCACCACTATACTAAACGCTGACGCGTTTCGGCACTCTCCACGAGGCCATTTACGAAGCACAATAACAACCGCTCAACATGCCACCACTTCCACTACAAAAACTAAGTACAAAGTGTAATTAAGTACAAACTCTAGCAAGGAGTTTGCGACACGAGTTTTGGAATATCCTTCCCTATCCTTTGTCTATGTTTTATGATCCTAACTTTAAAAATAATGTTTTTCTCTGCAAAGTTTTACTTCGCCCGTTTAATCCTCTCATTGGTAGATTTTTTCAAAATCCCTCCCTTATTCCTAGTCTACCTGATCAAGTCAACCTCTATGTAAAACTTCAGCTTTCAAGGTCCAATGATGGGCGTTGATCAGTCAGCTAGTCAGGACTATGTATACAGATGTCCACATTATTTTTAATGCTTTTCAAGGAATTTAATAAAAATCTTTTAACAAAAAAGTAAAACCGCCTTCAAAAAAAACCTTAGAAAAAAAACGTAAAATGATCCTCTAAAATAATGATAAATAAATAAAATAAAATAAAATGCGTTTATTTCGGACAACAGAAACTAAAGCCTAAAGTTTTATGGCCTAGCACTAAGCAGCAGAAATATGAAGTCGGTGCGGTGCGAGCGAAATATTCTTTGAATGAAAGGTTTTTTTTTTGAAGGCGGTTTTACTTTTTTGTTAAAAGATTTTTATTTCACAATTTTACGTTGATTTAACATTTACAGAATTATCCTCCAACTCATAACCGCTAAGGAGTTGTACCTTCCATCATCAGCTCATCATCATGAGATGATGACTACCAGACGCAAATACTTGAATAACTTTAGAAAACATATGAAAAACATAGTACGTGCTTGTAAAATTTGAGGGTTGCCCTCGATTTCCCTAGGATCCCATCATCAGATTATGACTTCGTGACAATGGGACCACCTCAGAAGTATAGCCTTTCGAATAAAAAAAGAATTTTGAAAATCGGTCTACAATTGACGGAGAAAAAAAATACATACAGTGGAACGTAGAACCTCCTCCTTTTTTGAAGTCGGTTAAAAAGAGAGAAATTTTTCAAACACTTGCTTGAACAACTTCATTAACTTTCAATGGGATCCAAAATTCAAATTGGCAATCAAAATGTAAAACTTGAAATTGTAAACAGAAATCCGTAAGTAAGTATACTTAAAACCAAGGGTCATGTAAAACTTATTAACGTAAATAAAAAACAGTTTGTCGAAACACAACAGAATATTTATACAAAGTTTAAAAATTTAATCAAAATAAAAACGCAATGCGAAATGCACGGCGCCACGTTTTAATTCCTTTCAGTTTCGGTAATCCACTTATTACAAACGGAAAAATTGGTTCTGTGCAATTTCATGGAGCGTAATTGGAAATTTAACTGTATTTTTAACTAAAGGCTCATGAATACGGTTTGTTGACTGAATGAGATGGGATTTAACTCTTAAAGTAAGTATTGAATAAAACTGATGACAAGTTTTTCATGGGTTTAAGGAAGACGACAGTGAAGAATAAATTATTAAGAAACTTTAGTTTTAGTTTTATCTTTGTCTCGAGCTTATGTGAGTTTCACCACTTCAGCCGGGAGACGTCCACTGTTGACTTTCCCCACCAATCAAGTGCCAGTCCCACCAATCAATATTCTCTTTCGGATGAAATCAAAGCAAAAATTTCCAAGATCGTATTTGTAAATCCCTTTAAAACTTAAAATCAGCAAAATCTAAGAAACCTTTCATGCTGATTCCCTAACAACCCAGTTAGGGATCGCTTTTCGTTTGTTGTCCCAAACGCCCTCATTTATCATCGGTCCGTCTTCCCGGATCAGTCGAGCAGAGTCGATTTTAGATAAACCATACCTATCGGCAGAATTGCGTCTGTCGTCAGCCCTTTTCTACGGCACAGTAAACAGATTTCATATCTTTGTATAATCCTGCTAATATTGTAAAGGCAAAAACGCTTGAAGGAAATTAGCTAGATTTTGATTGTCGCTTGACATTAATATCTGGTTGTGCCACTTCACACGACGTATCTGGTGGCACGCGTGTCTTGGGACATTAGTCCTCTACGGAACCGCTGGCTTCAACGTGTTCTAGAACACTTCTGACTTTCCCATTTTTCTATATCGTTTACCTTATCATGTATTTTTTTAATGCCCAAAGTTAAGTACCGTACTGTTCCTTCTCAATACAGCTTTAGTATTTCCAAAGATGGTGTTATATAATCTATCTGGTTATAGTCCTTTCAGCAGATCACCCACAGACTCTTCTGCCTGACATAGAAGAGCTTATCTCCATAGGAAACTTATGGCAGTTGCGCCCTTTTAAGTTAAGGAAGTATTACGATTGAAATTAACCTGTGCAAAGGCTTATGTGTGGGTTTAAGAGCTTTAGTAATTGCGTGGGAGCTATGTCTAGATCTGTGTTATCCATCTTTATTGTTTCTAAATATTCTAATATTAAAATCGTTGGTCTAGCCAGACTCTGCTAAAACCCTAAAACTGTTTCGTGGATATGAGATTTTTTCTAATACTTACGAAAAACTGTTTCGACATTAAGAAATGTTACAAATTAATTACGTACTTGTGTTGATTAGACCAGAAAATTTCTTCTTAGATTTTGGTTTTGTAGATTCTGATTCCGATTCCGATTTTTTATTATTTAATACTTTAGATGAAGTACTGGGATACATGGCAGCTTACATAAATAAAACATGAACGTAAACTTAATAATTTAATACAAATGTTATAAAAATAACACATTAATCTACCAATTGTACCAAAATATTTACTGAATAAATGTTTCGGTACAGTTCTATCAACCATACTGGCGTCCTCAATGTATGATTGATAATAAACATTACAAACTTATCTGACCATGTGGCAAAAAAGATACTATGCAATTTTACATCAAAATCTGCGACGACAGTGCCACTTTTAGATGACCAGATAAGATTGCATGAACAATGCTCAAAAAAATAATCAAAATTTGTTACCGCAATAACGAAGTGATAATTTTGGTGCATCGGCTGTAATTAACAGTTTGAATACTTACATAGAATAGAATAAACTTTATTGTTTAACCGTATTACATAGGTATTAATATAAATGTTGAGGTGTTAGGTTCTAACGGTTATCCATTTCGGGCGTACAATATTTACTTAAAACTATAGGAAAACAAAACTAACATATTATACATAATTAAACAGTTTTTTAATCAAAAAAATCTTTTAGGGTATAGAAAACATTATTAATTAACCATATTTTTAAATTGCGTTTAAATTTCATGTCATCCAGCTTTTTTAATTCATTAGGAAGCTGATTAAAAATTCGTATGGCACTAATGAATGTGCTTTTGCCATAGGTTTTATTTTTTACTAAAGGCAATGTTAAATTGTACGTATACTTTCTGGTAGAAATACTTTTTTGCTTTGTAAAGGAAACATTGATCTGATAAAGTAAATATTTGAAGACGATACCGGTGACGCTTATCAACCTATTGGAAGATGTCACAAGTATTTCCTTCAGTAAAATCATATTGTCGCAGTGTGGATTCCCAATGAGGGCTGTCGCGAGTAAAAAATCCACTAGGACTGCTAGTGGCAAGTAAGGTCTATCTGTCATTCTCTACCAATGAAAGACAAGTTAACTGGCCTATGATTGGTGGATATTGACAGATAGAATTCACCCGACTAGTGGATTTTTGACTGTAATACTAAAAAAGAACACAAACAGAAGAATACAAACAGTCAAGCAAGAGAAGCAAACCACAGCGAGAAACGTACCTACATGAAAATTTACAATGATCTTATAAAGAGGTTAGTCTTGAGGAGAACTAACATTTATTTCACATTAATTTCTTGCTTCTGTTTACACGTCCTCACCATTACCAGATTATATTTTAGCTTGTCAAACACTGCACAAAAAAATCCTCTTCACTTCTCCTTAATCACTCCAATCAATACTCCTACATCACAATGGGCAAACATTCCCAAATTTCACAAGACTATTTACTATTCGTGATATCTTAAACCATGTTTACTTCGACTGCGTGACATTAGAGTACCTTCTTAGAAATTCGTATTGAAATGAAAAGCATTTATTGCCTTCGCATAAAGGATCTGAACGGGCTCGTAGGCATAGTAACCCCGTGGATCCCTTGTCAATCGCTCCTTTGAAATTTCCGCGGAAAATCCCCTTTTCCAAATGTATTAAAGTCTTGGTTTCGTTATATCGCGATTACGTTTTCTTCCTTTTGAAATACTCTGAATATTTTGGATTCTATCTGAAAATTGAATCCGATTTCGGAGACAAAAATCTGTTTTGTTCAAAGATTTTTACAGGGAATCGAGTACTTATTTATTTATTTCCGATTTTAAGCGGATTTTCTGTTTTCTGTTTGAGAAAGCACATTTAATTAGCTTCTAGCTTTTCCCATTTGATACTCAAGATATTAAGTTTAAACAACAAATACGAACACTTCCAAAAACTCGAAGAATTCAAAAAAATCTTGAGACACGATCGTTTTGACGGTGATCCAGACTTCTCCATGGACATTCACGACAGACGCAAACGATTTCAACTTCAAAAGCCAACTCCAGCAATCCCAGGACATCTTTTTTAAGAATTACTTGCCAGTTAAAAGATACAAACTTCCAATCCACACTAAGCTCGCTTAAACCTCACACACAATGATGATGATGGCTTATAAGACGTTGATCCAATCAGTGAGGATCTGGAGCTCAAATCTACGAATGATCTTCTTAATTTAATTTGTATAAACTTCGATGTTCCCCGAGCTATCAGTGTGAACGTTAATGACGAGTTGCATAGTTCCCATTCCGGCTCCCGTGCCGGCTATAAGGTCCCGAGGCACCTCGAGTCCGGTGGTGTCGCCGGATACGCTGGCGAGGGAGCGGGCGGCGCGGGGGGCGGCGGGGGCAGCGCACGCGCCCGCCAGCAGGAGGATGGTGATGGCCACCACGCCGCAGCCACTCCTGGAAAGTGAAAAGTGCTTGATTGAAGAAAATAGATACTAAGAATCATTTGATTACCTGGTTTTATTTCAGGAATATGAATTAGTCTAGTCAAACGTAGGATTATTTATTTTTTACCAACGAACATGGTAGCGTTACGTCGATATAGGAGTTAAAACGTTACATTTCTAACGTACAAGTTAGAGTGGAGTAGTTGTCAAATTGACATGACTGATACACTTTGGAAATTCGAGATAGATATCGACTATGTCAGTTCTGTATTTATATTTGCATTATTATAAAAATATTAAAGTTAGTGCAATATATTATTAATTAGTCCTACGGGGCTTTAACAATACTGCACCAATAATTATACTAATGACAGATGAAGAATATTTTAGTGACCAGAAATATATGGATCGGCATATCCTTTTATATATGTGTAACAAGACATATAGATGAACTAGACCATGTAACAAGTAAACTCCAGCGTATCTCAGATCTATTTTAGAATACATTAATTTAACAGAATGAAACCCACCTTTTTTTTAGTACAAAAACATTATCGGTGCCATATTTAGACGGCCTTTGGGAGTATCACGTAAAATTCACTAATTTTAATGTACTTACATGGCTGGCTGCGCGTGGGCACGTTTTACACAGTTTAAACGTCAGATCTCAAGACAACCGTCAGATGTACAGTCCGCAATACAAGATAACGACATCTTGAAGATAATCCCATCTTATCTACCCGATATTTCCTAATTCACAGGACATTTGAAACTAAGCCGTATGTTTCTACTTTAAGGTTGAGATTGTGAAAACGTAAGCACGTGAAAGTTTAGATAACGTTTATCAATAGAAATGTACCCGTAGCGTGAAGTTATGTTGTAAAATTTGTTGAGCAATTATTTTTTGGTTAATAGCAATGTAAATTGTAAAATGATGTATCATAGAGTCTATAGTTTTATTTGGCTCCGTTATTTATCTTAACTGACCTGTTTTTGTTAAATACGGGGATTAGAATCATGAATTATGATGGTAGAATAGAATTAGATTAGAATTGGAGATGGGGACAAATATGACTATGACAGGGTTTGCATTGTTAAAAATCAGTTGGGATATGAATGGGCATAAAATCAAATACAAGTGTAAACAATGGAGGAGAGGTATTTTACAGTCGTGGACGACTGTACATATAAGGAATGTGTTTATTCATTTACTGTTTTCAGCCAAAAATAGTTAATTAGGAGAAGTTGAAAGCATGCTAATTTGACTTAACATTTATTGCTGGTCTACAAGTCAATCTTTAAGCAAAGTTAAATCTATCGTGGAACATAATAGATAATAATTATAAAACTGAATTATACAAGGTATCAAAAATGACTTTAGCATACGTCTTTCATGTGCTATATATTTTTAAATAATACATAATAATACATTCACCTGAATTCTCTAACCGTCTTTTATCAGGCAAAGTTTTTTCGAACTTGTACAAGAGGTGAATGTAATCTCTTCTTTACTGGTGCGTTCGGTGCAAGTCCTGAAAATAAATAATAAAAGGTTAAGTTGGTTTAAATCAACCCAAAAACAGTCTAAATGAGAAACAGGCCTTTGCTCAGCATCTTTGAAATTGTAAGAATGAGCACAATGTACACATTGCAAATTGATTAAGTACTTAGTACAATTTTGATTTCTGACATGTTTTTGTACTAAAAATATGAATAGTAAATATTTTTCAAGATGCACCTTTTGGTGGCAATTTAGGCCCCACTAATCTTGACGTGTTAAGAAAAACAGATAAAGAATAGATTTGAATTATGTTCTCAACTTTCAAATAACTGTAAAAGATAACGCAAACGAAATTGCAGCGTACGTTCTTAATAACATTAAGATCAAAGACAGAAATTGCAAATGGGATTAAGAAACGCAAATTGATGAACTTATAAATATGTCTCCAGTAACTCAAATTCCGTAAAAAAACAATAACATGTTCAGAAAAGCAGATAAATATTAGATATGGATTATGTTCTCAATTTAAAAATAACTTTCAAAGATAGCCCAAACGAAATTGCAGCGTACGTTCTTAATATTAAGATGAAAGGCAGAAACAATTGCAAATGGGATTAAGGAACGCAATCTGATGTACTTACCTACTTTTTAAATCTGTTGAAAGTAACTCCAATTCCGTAAAAAACAAGTAACAACGAAATAATTTCCAAAACAAATAAGAACTCTATTCCATAACACTTTCAAAATTTCACTATCTTGTTGACATAAAAAATATTTTCTAGGTTTGTGATATAATTAATTTGCCAAAATAAAGCAGAGCTCAAAATAAATACCTACTTGAATTGAATGTAATATAAACAACTCATTAAAACAAGAACTAATAACTAACCTCGACACCACTCATTCCTTTAAACCTCATCTTAATCCATCATTGCGTGAATGAAAACAATTCCAGTCTCACTCCTAACCTAAACAAACAAAAAAACAGTAAAAACAAAACACTGTCAAATCTCGTCTAAAAACATCTTCTGAAAACTGCCACAAAAATTATTCATAAAAGCACTTTGCGAAATCCCGAAAAAATCCCGCGTTATTTTATTGCGATTGAATTAAAATGACCCACAGATAAACACGATAGGCCTGTTGGGCGAAAATTTCTTTATCACATTCCGAGAATATGTGAAAGATACATTGGCATTGTGAGCATTGTGAGCTGATAACCATTTTCTTTATTATTTATTACACAGTCTGAATCTTTTATCTTGATGTCACAAACACACCAGGGCTTTTGGGTTCTTTGGGCAAAGATATAGCAACTGTTTTGAAAGTAGACGTAGGAATGGGTTTATTAACAAGAACAAAAACGCAGCGCTATTGAAACGAACGCTATCCATCGGAAGAGAGAGAACCTGGCAGTAAAACTATTCTGCCAACAATATTAATTTAATTGACCAATCAACCAATTTTATCAGTGTTTCGGTTATGATTTGTCTTTGTTACTCAGAATATTTCTAAGACGTCTAATATTATATTATCTTTACGGTTATATGTCCTACGGCTTAAAGCTACGCTACGCTATGCGGATTACCATACTAGCTTGATCCCTAGATATTTTTAAGCAGTACAGCTTAACATCTGTTTCTTGTTTCACTAAATTACAACAGGTAAAGACATGTTTTACTCTTGTAAAGATACGGAACCATAATAGGGCAGATACTACTATCTGCCTTATTTTTCTGCAATATCATCCGATTTTGCTGTATCAAACATCAATCTTGATTGACCTTATCGGACTGAAGTCAATTCATTACTTTGACTGACTTTATCTAAGCATTGACTTTCGAATTTAGGGGCACCAGCACCAGTACTGGTGCCAGCCGTTGCACGTTCTGGTGTGATTTTTTTAGTTACCTATCAAGAGTGACATGCTAGCCTAGCAGTGGGACGTAAATAAACTGATGATAATGAAGGCGATGTGGCATGCTAGTATCAATGAAATAGAGTACAAGTAGTAACAGTTTTAAATGATTCGCAGTTTGATGAGCTCCCGATAGACTGACAATCGAGTCTATCGGGAGCTCATTAAACCTAGTAAAGTAATCGCGGTCAATATCCCGTTCTAAATAATGTCCATATTATGCAAAACGGATAGAAAAGATCTTGACGAAGGTCTTTATCATTCATTTTACAACATCCGCGCCTTTGACATTGACGCCGAACCTCTGTATCATCACGTTAAAGATCTGTAGGTATCTTTTCTTTAGGCCGTTTTGGGAATCAAGTTTCGTAACCAGCTGCGTCGGGGGAATTTTCGACCTTTGTTGGCAACTGGTAACTACTTGATTTAAAATAAACTACTGCATTTATTGAACCATCCGATTCTCTTGTCCCCAGATTACATGGACTCCTTATGCAAGGACCATTTTCTTCAGCGCCAGTACCGCAAGCTCGATGGCGGCGTCCTCTGGTCCCGCAATGAACGGAACCTCGACTGCACGGTGACGTTCCAAACGCACAGCATCCTCCAGCGGTTTATACTGCACTTTGACTTGCTGCAGCTGGACTGCAACGACCATTTGTATGTTTACGATGGCGCGCACGATACTGCTCCGCCGAAGGTGAGTAGTCATACTTAGTTGCCTTAACGCGTTCATTGCCGGCAATGCATATATGCGTTTTCCTGACTTTCACCCGATGCCTCTGCTCTGTCGCCATTTTACAGGTAATTTTAATGCACATGTGCGTTTGCGGCACCTGAAAAACTCTCAAGCCAAAGGGGTGGCAGCGAATGCGTTAATATGCACTTTTCTCGAGATGCAAAATTAGTCTTGCCCTCAGAACACAGACCAGACCAGAAACAACGTTCCATTTATTACTGATTTTTACACTTATTTAAAATAGAATCCTAACGGCATTTCTGCGTATAAAAATTACTGGAGACGAGAACGAGATTAATATTAATCGGCAAATGTGAACAGCTCACCCAATGTGAGCTGTAGGCAGTTGAAAATATTTTCTAGAGTGTCATCCTTGATTTACTAAAGAAATTGGCGAACTGTTTAAGATCGATCTCAAACTGACGATAAGGGTTATCCAAAATTAGAAATTAAAGATTTTAACAGTTTTAAATGATTCGCGGTTAATTGCATTAGACATAACGAAAACGGGATATTGACCGCGATTACCTTATAGGTTTGATGAGCTCCCGATATTAGTGACCGATGGTAGTGGCAGTGCGCGCAGTCGGCGCGCAAAAATGCGGGTAGACAGAGCCCGGTCTGCGCAACATTAGTGTCTACCCTCGTTTCGTCAGTTTGCCCGTGATCATGATGCATGCAACTGCATCGAAATATCGGGAGCTCATCAAACCTATAAGGTAATCGCGGTCAATATCCCGTTTTCGTTATGTCTAATTAAAGATTTTATTCAGCAAATAGGCAGTTGAATGCTCTTTTACATGTATTTTTTTGTGTCTATCATAATATTATTAGACATTTAATCCCGTTTAAGACATTATAGGTTACTCCCTTCAGTTGAACTCGGTAGAACGTCAGCACAGTGGCCGGGAACAATTAAGACCCTGACATCTTAATATCCTCTCGCCAATAAAAATGCTGGTCATCGAAGTAAATTAAAAGTTGGTGTAATTTATAGGAGACGTTGTAGTTTGTAATTAATTAACGAGAGTAAAGTTCTTAAGTTATTGATGGGAATAGTTTCACTAGTTCAGCGGATAAGCGTAAGAAGAATCATATTACTTACATTTGCTAGCGTTAAACCACATTCACGCCGATGTAAACAAGCGAATATCTATGTATTGATTAAAATTTTCGCGATTTTCACACATTATCATGATAGTCGGGACTTAATCGCGTAAAAACATGTACAAATTTGAATTTGAGTTCGGGAAATCCGTGCAGCTAGGAGATGTTGATACCCGCCTTTTCAGTCCCTTCGAGGCCATGGACGCATCGTCGCGTCCGAAACGTCGAGGTATTTCAATTCAAATTTAAATAAGCATATGTTTTTTTACACGATTAAGTCCCGAGTGTCATGATAATAAGCGAATATCTAATTTGGATTTTAGGGTGACCAGATTGTGGCGTTCACTCCTTAGCTGTTCGGTTAAAAAAGATGAGCGAAAACGCTTTAAGTATACAAATTTAAGGAATGGTGAATAGGTACATAAGGCTCTCAGAGGTTTTCATTGTAATAGTTAGGTTAACATTTTAAAATTATAAACCCAACAATTTGATTACAAACTTCACCTTCATTTCAATTATCTTCTATCTGAGCGAGGATTTCTTTAATAGCTCTCCTAATTTGTCTGAATTCTTAGACGTCTGAGAAATTATCCCGACCAATTCCGATGATAGCCGAGCACTTCCGATCGCTTTCGGGAAGCCCCGATTATACCCGGGCACGGTTAAGACTGCTAATGGAATTCCGAAGGCGCTAGATGACATTCGTGCGACGCAGTGCAGTTCATTCTAAGTAGGAAGGAAAGCTACAGAGCATTAATATTTTACTAGATTCTCGTACGACGCAGAAGTAGCTAAGCAACCGAAGCGGTCACAGTGATCTAAGCACGGCTCTATTGTTATAGACATAAGAGCTTGTGTAGATGGCTGTGGCCGCTTCGGTTGCTTAGCTACTTCTGCTGCTGACTGAACATCAAAATTATTCATCATATTAAAGATCAAAGTTTCAAAGTCTATTTGGCAAAAACTTTGTTCATCGTCACAGGGCAATGTCATTTTTATTCACGACGTATTTTTACTATCTTCTTCAAGGGCCAGTCATAAAGGTAAGGTACCAAATCCAATTATACTAAGACACTTCCACAGAAAAATAAACCTAGACGGGCGCCATCTGCTCAAACAAAAACCGGCCAAGTGCGAGTCGGACTCGCGCACGAGGGTTCCGTAGAAAGATTTTAACGCTTTTCCTCAGTGTTTTAAGAAGTCCAGTGTTAGCAGAGCCCTGCTCTTAAGCAAAATGTACGCAGGGTGGGGTCAACTTATATTGGTCTGCTAAATCTACAGACAGACATAAAAATTTAAGATTTTGAGACTTTTCGGAGTGGTTGTGCTATAAGAGCTACCTTCATACCAAATTTCAAGTTTCTAGGACATCTGGAAGTACCCTTTAGGTTTTTGGAAATCGGCGATTTGTATGGAAATAGATTTTTGTATGACTGTATCTTCGGATTGCGTTGACTTAGAAGGCTGATTTTTACACAGCTTCAAGGAACTGCAGGCTTGAGTATTTGGTATTAATTTCAGCATGCTACCTCGACGCGTTCCAGAGAAAAAGGGTCTTGACGGACAGACAGACAGACAGACAGACAGACAGACAGACAGACAGACAGACACACAGACAGACAGACACACAGACAGACAGACAGACGGACAACAAAGTGATCCTATAAGGGTTCCGTTTTTTCCTTTTGAGGTACGGAACCCTAAAAATGGGGGTACTCAAATAAAAATCAAAGCTTCCTATTTAAATCCGCCAAGAATCCGGGTTTGTTAATTCAATAAACAGCCGGCAGGTGACGCTTTACTTGGAAAATAATCAACAGCAAAATAAAGAGGAAGTTTGTTTGATTTTAAATTCAAATTCGGGAAGTTTCGGTCAAACAAAGGCTGACTTCTGATTCGGAGTTGTCTTAGATTTTATATTTATGGCTCCGTTTCGTTGGAGTAATGGCAAAGTCGAGTTTCTTTCAAACCCAAATGCCCGTGGGCATGCGGTTGATAGAGCTTCAGGCAGATTACCAGGGTCCTATTTCACCAACTTTACACATGTCAGTTCTCAATGACAATTCGGTGTCAATTGCTGACTCGAAGAGCTTTTGTTTTAGCGCGCTTCATATTGGCACAGAAATGTAGTTCGAATTGTCATTGAAAAGTGTAATTATAAAGTTGGTGAAATAGGGACCTGATTGTCATGATTTCGTGGAACATAATTTTGGGTATAGATCTCTTTTATCCTATATTTGGCGGAACTGAAAAAGAAAACCTGAATTCTAGTGTAACAAAAACACACAGACTGTTATAGATATCGATGATGGTTCAAAGGTATTTGACATTCAGTTACCTACTTTGGTTTATGACAAATTTGAACAGCAAGAAAATTCAACGACGTTTGAGCTATCATTATCATTTACATACATATACATACATTACATACATATTGTTAAAATAAAGGGTTGTGTCATTAATCATTACACACGCATAACTATTCTGAATGTCAACAGCAGTTTTTAACGTGTCTGAAATTACTTAGCAACCAACAATTTTATCTCTACCTAAATGGCTAGCACTTTTGAATATATTAAAATAATCATGACAGAAAGTGCTTTAGTCGTGGGTATTTGCTCTGCTTAAAACGTTTATCGTAAGGCAGGTTGGTTGATTGATTGGGCTTTTACGACAGGTACTATAGATTTTTTTAGCGTAGTACTTTGAACCTAATTGATTTTTAGGGTTCCGCAGCCAAGGTGGCAAAAAGAAACCCTTATACTTAGTTTGGTCATGTTCGTCCGTCCGTCCGTCTGTACGTCACAGGCGAATATTGATGAAATTTAATGTATGGGTCTTCTTATATGTCTTCTAAGTCGTTGGTCCAAAAATATGAAAAAATTACAAAGGTAACTTAATAAATACTTTCAACGAAAATTAGTTGCAACATGATCAGATACTGTTGTTGAGTTGTTGCCGAAAAATTGTTCTTCTCAACAAAAGGACGTAAGTGCCATGAAGATACGCCCTTTTTATCGGTACTGCGTTTTTTTAGTAACGGTTACGGATCCCGACACAAGGCATGCTCTTGCCAGGTTTAATTTATTTTAATTGAGCCAGCAATAAAACGTCTGCAAAACTCTAGTTTAATACAAACTTTTAATTATTCCCAGACGCATTCAAGCTTCGTAACAACTGGGCATTCAAAGTAATTAAAACATGTGACTAAAACGATACATCAAAAACTTTAACAAGACGGAGTTTTGTCCGATTTCGATATTACAAAAGTGGAGTAAAGTTGCGTTATCTGGCAGGCGCCGTCGGCTCGCATTGAACGGACACTCGGTGTCTGAAGCCCGGGGATTAAACTGTGCCCTAAGCACGACTTGTCGAATCCTGCGTCACGTAAAATCGAATAGTAAACTATAGCGAGTTTGTATGACGTTTGGAACAGCGCCCGCCCGTGAGCGTATTTGGAACTAAAATTTAGTATGAGATTTCTCGATCTCGATACGATAACCGTAACGTTACGCAGGATCCGACAAGTCGTGCTTAGGGCACTGAATTGCAATGAGAGCTAATTGACATGGAAGAAGACTAGCTGGGTCGTTTCCGGGGCTTATAATTCGGCTGCTTAACTGGTGTCATGACACGAGTTTCTCTGTGAGATGTAGACCTCGCAACTTAGTAGAATTCACAAAAAACCCTATATAATTATCGAACCTGATCACAATATGTCACTGGGATCGGCTCATTTTTGAACATTTTTTTTTTTCTTTAAAAAATTTACAAACAACGTTTCGATAGTAAAATTCTATGTTATTAGTGAACCTGCTCATAAGATTTTACGAACTCTGCCCGAAATTTGGCAAAACCAATACACTAATACAAGTGACAAGCAAGAGTGTCTCAATCATTGGAAATAAGATAATAAAAATTGGGGCATTTACAATACAATACAATACAATACAATACAATAACTCTTTATTAAACACCACATAACAGTCAAGACAAGAAATAAGGCACAAAGAAAATACAAGGTAGCAATGGGCGGCCTTATCGCTACAGAGCGATCTCTACCAGGCAACCATAATGGAATAAAGGTAAGAACATATTATAGCAGGTGGTGCTAATTAAAAAGGTTTTAGGTCACGAATTTATAGCAAGTTACTAGCAAAAAAAAAATACATAAAAAGCATAAAAAAACACATAATTTCAATGAAACTCGATAACAGATACATAATAATACAAAAATACTAACTATAGAAAACTTTAAAAAGTTAGCCAGAAAACTCATGTACAGATTGACAGATAGTGCTCCTTCAGCATAGTTTTAAAAATAGTCAAAGATTTAGCGTGCCTTAGGCTTATAGGGAAGGAGTTCCACAACCGTATAGCTTGAACAGTAAAGGAATAAACATAGAATTTAGAATTAGAATGAGGTACAGTAAGTTACCTTAACACATTAGCTACTACTTTTACCGAATCTTTGCAAAAGTGTAAAGCTACGAAGTGAATCGGGTAGCTGTACAAAGAAGCTCCGAGTCGAGCTATACAGCCATTTACCGCCGTCTTTTTATTAACACTTTGCAGCAGAATTATAGCCGTATAGTCATAATACTCGTATAGCGGGAGACAAAGACAACTCAGCTTTAATATTTTTTAATCAACCGCTCCGTGGAGGCGTGCTCTTTAAAGACGATTATTTTTATGAAAGAAAATTCTAACGCTGCTAATGGAAGATCGCTGTTATTGCACATACGACCCTTTACGAGTTGTGTCTTTATTAAATGTGGATAGAGAAAGCTACACATATGACTCACTTAAATATATTGTCCGAATGTAACTTCGCATAACATCACAATAGCCTGACAAGGAAAATCATTACAACACTTACTGTGAGAGTGCTCTACGCTGGGTAAGGAATCAAATGGTTCCGCTGTGCCATGATATTCAATTGGCAGAATTTGTAATAGCACGAATACACAGAAAGCCAGAAAAGATGTGACTAAAAGCTAGTATAGTAGAAAAACCTTTCCCACGGGCCAGACAAAAATCAATCTTATGACAATGTGAAACATTTTGGCAGGGGAAAGCTTTTCTCACTTTAACTTATTAACTTTGGTATACGGGAACGGGACACGGAATGTCAGGGATCCGGGTTCATTCTCTGGGCTAGTCATATTTTTCTGGTATTAGTGAGTACCTATTTCAAGTATAATAGAAACCGAAAAATAAAAAAAATTGAGAAAAAACGGAATATTAGTATTACACGTAATTAAAGCGGGATGTTGACTGCGATTACCATATAGTCACTATCGCAGTGAATATCCCGTTTTCATTAAGTCTAATGCAATTACCGCGAATCATTTCAAACTGTTAAAATATTAGTATTATTAATGTGTCTAAAAGGCAGAGATGTTTGAGAAATTCCCACTCTAGCAAGCATACACACAAAAATGCCGCAACACACTTAATCCACTACTGCATTACTGCACAACCATAAACTTGGCGCATGATATAGCTTCATCCTCAATAACCATTCTTGTACCATATTTGCAAACCGCCCGCCTTCCGAGTCCATAAATCAAAAACGTCGCAATCCAGCCACGTCTTGGGCTCTAGCCCCCCCATTTTAAACGGGGGGTTGATGGCTCAGGCGTCGGCCATATTTCCTTCATCGACGGCTTACGGACGATGGCGGCATTACATCGACGTCATATTCGGAACGTGATGGCCTGGCGATACATCGGCTGGACTAGGAATTTTTGGATTTTGCGGGAAGTTCTCTGGTGTAGCTATGTTGATGATATAACTTTATTGTTAGTTCGTATAGATTATGAAAATGTAGTATAATCTCTCAGAGAAGACCAGTAAAACGTAAAAATTAGCTCGCCCTGGGATTGTAGGGAGATAAAATTTACGTTAATAGGAGATTAAAGAGACATAGGTGTCCTAACACTACTGGATAGATTCGACAGGAGGGAATGAGACACCCAAATGAGAAGAGTCTCAGCAAGTCAAAGAACCCAAACCGATACATGACATCAGACAGAGTAGTGGCTAATTGTTGTGATCAACAGATTGCCGTAATGCAGAAATTGAGAAGGAATATTGTAACTGCGATAAAATCGTATTGTTATCAACACTACCCAGAGCAAATTTTAAGCGCTTTGGTTCTTACGCCATTGACTAAGCCCCTTCCTAATTGACACGCGCGATACACAAGCGTTGTCCCATTTGGTTGAATAAACGCCCCCGAAATTTATCGCCTTAAACATTCATCCACAACAAACCATACTCCCACTCTATCCACATATATCCGAATCTTACTCCACCTTACAAAACAAAAGAAATAAAAACTCCAAAAGCTCAACTTTCCGATACTTCAACAAAGTAAAAGATCATAAAATGCCATAAAACATCCGATAATGAACTATGTAGCTCTTCGCCCGCCCATTAGGTAAGGTAAGCGGTCCCTGACCGTGCTATGTGATAGATAGATAGATAGATACAAACTTTATTCTTCAAAACAATACATGACTTTATGACAAAAGACAAATAAAAACGAAAATACAACACTAAAAATAAAATAACAATTAAACAGAGTTAACACAATAATAGTCAGGAAGCCATGTGATGAAGCGAAGAAGAGGCGCTGACTCAGCATGATGCTACGGCGAGCCGCAGCGCTGGTATACTGCCAGTACCTATGTGCACACATTATACATATGTGCACACTTTATATTGCGATATAAACATCAATCGTCATAAACCAATTTGGTTAACCCTTTATTTCGTAATGTTAATCATGTTATACATAGGCAGTACATAACACAAACGTCATTTATGTTTTTTTCTGCTGTACAAAATTATGTCATAAATCGAAATAACTGAATGTCAAACATCATTTTAAACAAAGTTTTTTGCATCATCATCAATATCTATATTAGCAGTTTTTTGTATTTTTATTTTATTACACATTTTTAGTGCGAAATTACATTTGTAATTTATCATGAGCTTTTCGGTGAAAGAAAACATCGTGAGGAAACCTGCACACTCGTGCGAAGCAATTCAATGGTATGTGTTAAGTTCCCAATCCGCACTGGGCCTGCGTGGGGACTATAGCCCAAGCCCTCTCGTTCTGAGAGGAGGCCTGTGCCCAGCAGTGGGTCGTAAATAGGCTGATGATGATGATGATGACACATTTTTAGTTCGATTAAATATAAAGTGCACTCAATTATATTACTATCATTCCAAAACACTAGCTTCTCGTAGATAGCTCAAGTCACATCTGCCGATCTCTCTCGCAATAATCCTTCCTCCGATTAAAAAGATCGGTCGGGCTGATATTAAAATTCCCTTCAAATTTCCCGGCATCAACCAATGGGACGCATTCAAGGCTGACTAGGCGTCATCTTTATGATTTTCATTGTCAGAGTTCTTACACTTTTTGGCACGGGTTGGTTATTAGCGATGGTTCTAAAGTAAGGAAGAATTTGACCGTAACTAAAACGTGTGGTGCTGTGGTAATGGTTTAACAATCTTGCCTCTTTGCACCGACTTGGATTAGTATCTAGCACCGGATTTCGAAAAAATTTAATCACCACTTTTCCAGTTCGAAGCCCAACTTTGATGAAACTCGGCACTTAGCTCTGGCATTATGTGACTTTCTTAAGTCTTCTTCACGTGTCATTTAGGTATTATGCGAGTTTTATCCTGCGCGTGCACAACACCACGCACAACATGATTTATGGCCTGCGTGCAACGAGTCCTTGCGACTACTATAGGACAATCAATATGTATGCGAACCAATAGACTCTCCTTAGTCACACTAGTTTGTCTACTCCAACAATAGCTGTGCTCGATAGCAAAGAAAGAGATGAGACACGTTCCCAACACTATTACAAAGTTCCTGTCATAACACAGAGTCCACTCCAGGTCAACTATGAGAGTTAAAGTTGATATTACAATGCGAACTATGAGGAGTTGCGGAAGTTCGTCAGACTTGACACAAGTTTCCGCATTGTCGCAAACATTCGTGATAGTTTGACAACTACAGGTTCTATTTACTTTCGCGGTAATAGAATATTTGAAGTACCTGTGTGCTTCAGTGTGATGAACTTAGAAGCCACTTACAAAGCGGACAGTTATATGAACTACGTACGCGTCATTCCGATGTGGGCTATCGCGATATAGGATCGCTATCGAGTGAGGTTTATCTGAGGTTTACGAGGGCAGTTTGATAAGTACCCGTTTTCTAAATATATTAATATCACTGGCCACAAATAAGTATACCACCTTTTTAAGCTTTTTTTCAGAGGCGGGAAAATTAAAAAAAAAATGGCATTCTTTTGTTTTTTTCTCATTTGACAACGATTCAGTGAAGGCGTGAACTTAAAATTGTTAAAATGGAGAAAGAACAGTATCGATCTGTAATTAGATTCTTATTTTTGGGAGGAAAAACATGTGATGAAATAAAAGTAAGAATGCAAGCGGTTTACCATGAATGTGCTCCTTCTATGACAACCGTCAGATATTGGTATAACGAGTTTAAGCGGGGGAGAACAACCGTCTTTGATGAGGATCGCCCAGGCCGGCCAGTTGAGGTGACAACAGACGATATGGTTAAGAAAATGGAAAATATCGTTTTAGCCGACCGCCGAATTAAACTTCGAGAAATCGTTGATGCTGTAAACGTTACAATCGAGAGGGTACAACACATATTAGAAGAAAAATTGGGTATGAAGAAAGTATCGGCGAGGTGGGTGCCGCGTTTACTCACGGAGGAGCAAAAACGAAACCGATTGACTACTTCGGAGCAGTGTTTGGCCGTGTTCAAACGTAACCCGAAGGAGTTTCTGCGTCGTTTCGTGACCGTGGACGAAACGTGGGTCCACCACTACACCCCGGAAATGAAAGAGCAGTCGAAGCAGTGGATTTCACCGGGTGAACCTGCTCCAAAGAAAGCAAAAACCGTCCCATCGGCTGGAAAGGTCATGGCGACCGTTTTTTGGGATTCCCAGGGTATTATACATATTGACTATTTAGAAAAGGGAAAAACAATAACAGGGCAGTACTATGCCAATTTATTAGATGAATTTGACGCCGTGTTGAAGGACAAACGACCCCATTTAAAAAAGAAAAAAGTACTGTTTCATCACGACAACGCCCCGGCTCATTCGTCCAGAGTTGTGACGGCTAAATTGGCACAGTTACGCTACGAACTATTGTCTCACCCCCCGTATTCTCCAGATTTGGCCCCACGCGATTTCTTTTTGATTCCCAACCTAAAAAAATGGCTCGGTGGAAAGCGATTTGGATCAAATGACGAAGTCATTGCCGCCACAGAGGCCTATTTTAATGACTTTCCAAAATCATACTTTTTGGGTGGTTTATTGAAGCTTGAATATAGGTGGAACAAATGTATAGAGTTAAAAGGTGACTACGTAGAAAAATAAATGCATATATACAAAAAAAAATTGTTTTTTTTTTCATAAACGGGTACTTATCAAACAGCCCTCGTATCTTCTGTCATGCTCCACCAATGAGAGATAAGCAACTGGCCTATAATCATCATCATCATCAGCCTATTTACGTCCCACTGCTGGGCACAGGCCTCCTGTCAGAATGAGAGGGCTTGGGCTATAGTTCTCACTGGCCTATGATTGGTGGAAATTGACAGCTAGACCTCACTAATAAAAACGTTCACATAAATTTACACTATTATTGCTTGAATCTTTAGTTATTATTATTAATTTACTTACCTTATTTTGGTACATCAAACATCCAAATACAAGTCTGCATTGTGGGAAGCAAGTACACTTTAAGATGTTAAACTTTTTATTAATGAAGTTTATTATAGTGGCTTTGTAATCTGTTGATCTCGCGAGCTCATTTTTGAATAGTTGTCTTTTCGAAAAAGTTCTTTTTTTTAAGCTGTAAATCTAATCGACAAAAAATATCGAACCTGCCCATAAAATTTTACCAGAATCGGTTGAGAAATGCGACCTGTAAAGGAGAAAAGCCGGACAGCCGGACACACGAAATATTTTTTGACCAATCTGAAACGGAGACGCTTCGCTCGCTCGGTCAATACAGTTCGTCATCATCATCAAACTTAAGAGTTACTGATATGTCTAGATTGTGAATGACGTATAAGTTTTAAGAAGTTTGTATTTTTGGTACTAAGAGTTTGTATGTTTTACATTTTTATTTTATTAATGAGCTGTATGTTTTTATTTTAGGTTTTTCAACTAAGGGTGGAGGAGCTGATATGTCTAGATTGTGAATGACGTTGCGTGTCAGTGAATAAACAGCTTCCTGAAAGAATAGTGATTTTAATCCGTAGATAAATTCCGTATATTCCCATATCCATCAGTTACACTCTTGTCGGTGGAGTTTCTTCCAATCATCTCTCCTATATGTATTATTATTTTCGTCCAGCAGAGGCCCAACTAACAACCAACTTTGATCTTAGTATAATTGACCATCGCAACCTGTACATAGAATCCAACTAATTTAAACATGGCTGTCCAACTCAGCCAGGTGGCATTCAACACAGAGTTGGTTCGAGTATAATATAGTTGTCACGAACATACCAACTAGTCCTTCTCACATTGTCGAGCAGTTTAATCTGCAAGTTTGAAGACGTGCAGTGTGTGGATGTTATTACCAAGTTCTCATTGGTCTTAGCAACAATGCAAACTCATCTGCATTAACCATTCTCTAATCTTAGTAATGTAATTCAATAATTAATTATCATGCAATTATGTTAGATTATGGACAGAGCTCATGCTTTACATTTCGCATCACGACGATTACGTGACTAATGTCATAGAGTAGTTTGTTGTCGATACGTGCCACTAGAGGGTCTGCCGATTTTCCCATAGTAATTGATCTATCGCGGTCGAACTGTTTTCTTGCGTCAAAAATTACACTAGCGGCTGTGAGCCTCCAGAAACACAAGGCACAAGACTTTTAAATTGAAAACCTCCTGAACTGTGTCGTTTTATAAACCGGTTCGTTTAGTTTTGCTAAAAAAATCTACCTTCAAATTGATTCCATATTTATCAAAATCTTTTCGGCAATTTTAATTTTACTTAGATTTGAAGTTGGTTGATTTTCCTGTTTAGTGAATATGCTAGGTATTCCTTCTTCTGTTTAGGAGTATACTCAAGTAAACAATGGGTTTGGGTCCATGGGGTCCCGGCGCTTACAAGCTTATTTCAGAGTTGCAAAAGCGCTTGGTGGATGCAACTTGTGACCAAAGGGCTGGCAGTTTTCTCTCTCAAAGAATCAGCATCGCTATTCAGCGAAGAAATGCTGCCAGCCTTTTGGGGCACCAATTAATTTAGTTTTAAGTTTTGGTTTTAGCTTAGATTTATTGTCATTGTAAATTGCAATATTCAAAAGTAAACAATGATCTCTTCCTTCCAGGCGGACCTGTCCTGCCGCAACACGAAGCAGCAGGTCAGCGTACTCTTCACCAGAAGCAACTTCGTCACCCTCAAGTATGTCACGGACAATTGGGGTACAGACGCCAACGGCTTCAAGCTCGTCATAACCTCGGTTAAGGACCCTAGTAAGTGTTTTTTCTCATCATCATAATCATCGTGTCAGCCGAAATACGTCCACTGCTGGACATACCAAGGCCTTTTTTGACGGAATTGAAACTCTTTGCGCGTACCGCCAGACCTGGTTAAAGTCTGGTGGTTATGTGGGACTCTCTTCTCCTCCCTTTCTCTGTAAGGGAAAGAAAGGGGAGAAGCAAACCACTCCGGTGTTGCCTTCCTGCCGGTACCTAGTTCGGGGGATCCCTAGGGATGCACCAGCGGTATCTTTGGCCACCCCGGCCTTCTTGCCAGGACTTTGGAACTAGGAGGGAAGATGGATGGATGGAGGAGGACATGCTGGACATAGGCCTCCCCCAGGGCTCTCCACTTAGACTGGTCTTGTGCTTGTAGTGTTTTATCTATTCACCAGGAACCTCATTCGTGTCGTTTCTTCCATGCAATATGAGGGCTCTTTTCTCGTCTCTTCTTCTCAGCATATATTTGTCCACTGTTCATAGCACCAAATTACAAAAAATAAAGGGAAAGTCGAAAAATCCCCTACATTTTAAAAAACCGGCCAAGCTAACCGGAAAGGCTATTAGTTGATCTCTTATTAGCATTAACTTTGCAATAACAGACCGAATAAGTACCAAATTGACAATTGTGTGCGTTGAATAAATATTTTTCTTTCTTTCTTTATTTTCTTTCAAATTCTCATCATCATCATCACCTTTGCTTTCGCAGGAGTGTGCAGGGTATCCTCGCAATGTTTTCCGTCACCAAGCTCTACCCATTTCTAAAATAAGCCTTTATTCACGACTCACCACAAAATGAACACTTAGTCCTTGAAGGAGGATCAATAAAAAAATCATTAGGGTCTAAACTCCATCCCCTTCCCTGGGAAAAAGGCATTTAATAAATGATATGCTAAAATATAACGGGAATAAACGTCGACAAACCTCCGCTAATGAAAGTCTACACAATTGGGATTCCTCTTTCATTTCGATTTATATTTACTTTCGACCGTTTACAGGTTACCCACAAAAAGAGAAAATTTGTAATTTGTACTTGGATTTTTCTAGCGGAGCTCAGTATATCCGTACCTATTAGGAATTAGATGTGTAAATGCCTCTTGTGCCCGTAATTACACCGGCTGTCTTACTCTCCACACCGGAACACAACAGTGCAAGCGCTGCTGCTTAGCTGGAGGATTAGCGAGTAAGATGCTGGTAGAGATGCAGCAAGCAAATGTCCATGCCAAATTACAGCTTTCTAGTACCTAGCAAGAGTCTCTGAGCTAAGCCGCGGACGGACGGATATGGCGAAACTATAAGGATTCCATGTTGACTACGCTAACCAAACACTAATTAAAATGGCGACCAAAAAAGTCGAGGAGGCTTAAATTGTTATTGCAACTGTAATGAGTATGGCCACTGCTACCCTAACCCTTGTTGGTTGTTGATATATTTTCCTACATCCACCCTCTCAACCCTTCTCCAAAGCAAACGAATTAGATGCAGTACGATATATTGCTGTTTTTTTAGGGGCTATAAAAATGTTGGTGGTTCTTGTAAAATTCCACCACGGTGTCATGTTTTGGCGTCATACCAAGCACGTTTAACGTTTAACACAACACGGTTTTCTTTTGTTTTCGTGTCTGCCAAAAGTAGCGGGATTTTTTGAATGGTTGACATGAGAAATGCATTGTACCTGATGCGTGAGTAGGTAGTATTTGTGGCTATGATGATGATGATCATAATAATGTGTGAAAATTGCGAAAGTTTAGTATTGGCACATTAACGCGAATGCTATGGAAAAGTGTGTAGCGACGTGAAATTTACAATAAGGCTCCAAAGTCGCTGAAGTGTGTAAACACGCAAACGAGACGATAAGCACGCAAGACGCTCGATGCCTCTCGCGCGCATGAAGCAGTCATTCGAAAACTCGCCATTAATCGGGGGCTCGGATTCAATCCGCGCTTTGAAGTTGTTTAACTATGAACTAAAAACAATTACTTTGCTCACCCGCGACTACTAATGACAAATAGTTATATAGTTAGTTAGTTATAGTTATATCTGTATGTGCAGTTTTTACCGTACTCGCGTTAAAAATAACGGGGTACCTGGCGTAAATTAAAAATAAAAATAAAAAGGGTAGTTTGGAATTCATTTAAAAAAAAGGGTAGTTTAGAACTTACATAAAAGGGTAGTTCGGAATTTATAAAATATTAGTGGGTACGTTTTTTTGTAATTAACTAAGTTGAGTACATGGTTTACATATGTCAGAAGTGGAAGTGGTGGCATGTTGAGCGGTTGTTGTTGTGCTTCGTTAACGGCCTCGTGGAGAGTGCCGAAACGCGTTAGCGTTTAGTTTAGTGGTGGTGGTGATAGTTGGGTCTGTGTGGCATGTGTTGATTCGTGTAGCAGTGGAGGCGGAGGTGCTGCAAGGAAACATACATTTGCCGCACAGGTATAACTATTTGTCATTAGTGGTCGCGGGTGAGCAAAGTAATTGTTTTTAGTTCATAAATATGGACCTCCGCAAAGTAACGCCTGATTCAATAAATTATTTGTTTTAACTAGTTCAAGTCTAAATCGATAAGTACAAAGCGGCAATAGAAACCGGTGAGGAATCCTTTGCTGTTCGAATGGAGCTTTCATCCCGGAAGGTGAACGTTTCAATACTTTTTCAACATACAATGACAATGCAAAGAAAAATCTGTTAAGCAGCTGGACAGCAGCAGCTGGCTGGTGCTGTCCAGCTGCTTAACAGATTTTTCTTTGCATTGCCATTGTATGTTGAATTTCAAACTATGAATGTTTCATAAAAATAAAAACAAAAATAATCAATAAACCGATTATTTTCTTCAATACTTTTTGTCCAAACATCAAATTCTTGACAAGCAAAGCCTATTTAAGATCACCAATCTTTGAGGAGACCATTATAGTATAGAACTTGTCGCTTAATCGTTTCAAAATCAAGATACTCACGCGAACGCGATGAAAACGATTGTTGCGATGTGAAGTTTATCGTTAGGGCTTAGTGCCTCTATAGGTCGCGCGGCCCCACCAGTTTCGCCGAGCGATCTTAATCTACCGCGCGGTCTATACCTATAGTGTAATTTTTTACAGGCTCAGTTCAATATAAGTGAAACTTCAGAATACAAAGTGTTATACTATTACGACTCGTTGAAGGTTTCTTATTTTTTAATACTTACTTAAGTCTCTCTTTTTTAGCGGAAAAACATGTTTTTGTGAGACGAAGTCACTGATTGCTGTATAAATATGATATCCTATGTAGTTTGAGGCCGTCGCGATAATGACGGATATCCCTTACCGTGCAAACATCTTTTGAGCCACCAATTAGATTTCATGCTTGACGGAACGGAAAAATGTACGGAACGCCCTAGAAAAGGGTATCGTTACTGAGTCCGGAATCAGGGGAATGTTAGGTGTGTAGTCAAAGAATGCTCAAGTTTTGCGATGGAAATACTTTTTCGGCGCTACGCGAACGTTAATTGGTTTAAGGAGTTTTTCGAGATTTTTTATTTGATTTTTTAAGGTGGTTTTTATTGTGACTTGTAAGTGTGATATTTTGAGCGACTTTTGTGTTGATAGATACAGAAAAAATACTGATTCGAGTAAAACTGATTCTATATTTTTGATATGAGAGTAGTACGTTGTCAATACAAGCCGCTAGAGGCGCCGCCGATTTGCCTAAAGTACCTAATTAAGACGTTAACGCGAACGCGATCGAGATGTTTCCTTGTATCAAACATGAACTCCTATCCTTCTGGTGCTGTGGTTCAGTGATTTATAAATAGTTCTTATTTTTGAATCTCACTGGTGACTAACATTCTCATGCCTTTGATATCAAACACGATTGCCCCCACCTACTCGTAAACGAGATCACTGAATGACTTCTTGACCACTGGCAGTGACAGCTAACCTCAATCTACTATCCCAAGCAACACAGATTGGCTGTATAATCTTTGTATAAATGCATTTCTGAAAACTTCAAGCTGATAAGCTGGCTGCTTATCGGCTGTATAGACGTTTACACATTCGTTATTCAAGCAATTTGGGCACAAAATAAAACGCTTTAATTTGTATAATAGTAACATAACAGCTACATAGTAGCTGAATAAATGTACAAGAAGCTTAATATCGTCGGTATAAATACTGATTGACCTTTAAATCAGCTCTTAAAACTCTTTTAACCAGTTGAGCGTGTTCAAGTTCAGTTGTTCAATTAATATTCGTTGACATGCTTATCTACACACACTTGACAGAAACACATATTAGCTGCATGTTAGTACAAGGGTATGACATTCAAAAATAAGGCTTTTGCAAATAGTGGTATCAATGTCACGGATGAGAATTTAGTCACCAAGTGACATTCAAAAATCGTCCCCAGTATACTGCTTTAGTGATGATTAACGACATTGAGACGCGTATGAGTTTAACGAAAAAACGGTTTAAAAGATTACCAGTTTTCCATTAATCCTGAAAATTAATACGAAGCGTGATTTTCAGCTTACGTACATGTAAAAAGTAGGCTGAAACAGATTTCCGTAATTTGAAATGATTTTTTCGAACGCTGTTATCACAAAAGAGTAAAGAACGAAGTTTTCGGTGTCATCAATGGTCGTAATCTCGAGTCAAATATTAGAAGGGCTGCTACGTAAAGAGTTACTTTGCGGCCCCATTATCAACTTCCAAATTCGTCCAACTTCCACTCCATTGTGGGCCTCCAGAGCTACTAAAGTATGCACAAAGCACGACCAGGGACCGCTTACCTTAATGGGAGGGAGGAGAGCTACATAGTTCATTATCGGGCGTTTTATGACATTTTATGATCTTTTACTTGGAGTTTCGGAAAGTTGAGTTTTTGGGATTCATTTGTTTTGTTTTGTAAAGTTTTTATAGGGTGGGACTTCCCATCTAGACTTTTAGGGTACCGCATCTCGAAAGAAAAAAACGAAACCCTTTATTATGATCATTTTGTTGTCCGTCTGTCTGTCTGTCTGTCAATAACCTTTTCTCCGGTACGCGTGGAGGTAGAATGCTGAAATTAACAATCAAATACCTACTCAAGATTGCAGTCCCTTGAAGCTGTGATAAAAATCGAACTTCTAAGTCAACGCATTCGAAAGATACAGCCATTGAAAAAGTCGTTTCCATACAAATTGCCGTTTTTTGAAAACCTAAAGGGTAGGTCCAGTTGTAGTAGAGATTTGAAATTTCTATTCCACTGTTCAGGTTTCAGTAAGTATTTAAATAGTATCGAGCACCGTAAAAGTAAAAAAAAAAATTGGGGAAAAAGATACTCCAATTGAGATCATGTAAGTACTCCAAGTTTGTCCATTGTGTTTCGTGGTTTAATTAAATTCATATTCATGTTTCGATTTCTTAAATGAAGTACATATCTTAATGGTTCCTTCAACCCCAGTAAGTTAAATCATCATCATCATCTTATTTAAGAGTGCTACTCTTGTCGATGCAGTTGTCTCCAGTCCGTTCTTTCCAATGCAAGTTCTTTCACCTCCCGATACGACACAGCGTCTATCTTCGTTTTTATTTGATCTAAATACTCTATCCTCTAGTTCAATAACCTCTTCTAAATATCACCGTGAACCAGAGTATGTCATATTAGTGCTATTAAAATGTAGCACGCTTTCACCAAGAATTATTAAATAATAAATCTCCGAGAACAATACCTGCATTGTCCTAACTAACATACAACAATGCGGGACATAGCGCTCCAAGCGATATATTTAAGCACACGCCATTGAATTATGCAACATAAACGCGACACCGGCGGTCGAATAAAATTTTAAACAATGCTTTCATATGCGTGTTTGTGCTCGGTGAGGGGAAGACACAAGCCTACCTGAGCCGCAGTGTACGCTGCGCGGGGGAAACAGCCCCTCTACAAGATCAAAAGCTTGTCTGGGTGGGGGGTAAGCCCGTTGTAAGCTTAGAATTTATAAGGATATTGTACTTGAAAATTTTTACCCCCGCTAGAGGGGGGTGGGGGCTCGCAGACGTCTGTCAGTGTGTTTGATTGTTGAAACGGATGAGTCTTTCAGACAATATTTTGAGAGTTCCGTAGCCGCGAAGTTACCCTTAGATTCAGCATGTCCATCTGTCTTTTTTTCTGTTTATAGCATAGTTCAGAGACTCTTGCCACTAGAAAGCTAAAATTTGGCATGCATGTTAATTACGCTGACAAAGTGGCCGAAAAAATCTTGAAAAAATGTTTTTATTGTACGGAAGTACTCGTAGTATATAGTTATGTGTACCATAAATAACATTTTTATTGAGTAGGTACTCACCACGTAATTTATGTTTCTTTTATTTATCCCATGGTGCGGGGCAGGGGAGTCGTTGAATAGGTTTTTCAAAAACGTGCGAAGACCGTTTTTCTGTTCAGGGATTTTTGCGAAATATTTGGTTTTAAAGTGCAATTTTTTTTGGACACAATAAGTAAATTTGTACGGAACCATCTGTGTGCGAGTCCGACTCGCACTTGGCCGATTTTTTTATATTGTGAGGTGTTTCCGTGAACAATGCAAGAACATAAACGAAGCTATCTGCATTTCTGTAAAACAAATGTGAAAGTCTATAAAGATCACGTCTTAAAAAACCATTATAGGTACTCGTACTTAATGGTACCAGTACAATGTTCTCAAGGTCCTAAGTATAAATGTGTATAACACTGTCTTAAACATGAGACCTCTCGCTAGATTAGTCGTGTAATGTAACAACCGCAATGTTTCAAGTGGTTAAAGGCACTTAAATTTTCTCGCGACCCGGAAACTGAGTCCTTTGGGCAAACGGAGATCAAAAGAATTTGTAATCGTGTGGGACATGACATCTGTCACTAATTATGTGAGTGGGTCCAGCTGGCCATTAGCAAAAGGTAACGCTTGGGTGACAACTTTCTGTCAGTAGACAATTTGTCATCATCATCAAACTTAAGAGTCTCTTGTCGATGGAGTTTCTTCCAATCATCTCTCCTATAAGCCAGCTTCTTGACCGCCTAATACGACACGATATATAATTAAACATCCAAAACCTGAGAATATTCATCATAATTAAATATCTGCCCCGACCGGGCATCGAACCCGGGATCTCAAATTTCAAAGTCAGGTTCTCTAACCACTTAGGCTGTCAGGTCGTCAAAGTGTTCTCTCCAAGTATCTGCTGAAAACGACAAATCGTATGATCTTCAAAGGTCCTCATTCGGACGAAACAAAAAAACAAAACTGTATACTTTCCGATTTTCATTTCACAAACTACTCTTACTTCACCTTCTTCCTTATTTCTTTCAACGTCACCACCACTACAGTTACCAACCACATCATTCTCATTAACATCCATAAAATCTTATAGCTATTTTATTTTAACATCGCCACTCCCAGAATCACCAACCACATCATTCTCATTAACTGCCAGAAAAGCTTACAGCTAGTTTATTTTAACATCACCACTCCCACAGTTACTAGCCTCACTACTCTTATTTACATCCAGAAAAGCTTATAGGTAATTTATTTTAACATCACCACTCCCACAGTCACCAATCTCAACACTCTCATTAACATCCAGAAAATCTTTTAGCTAATTTATTTTAACATCACCGCTCCCAGAATCACCAACCGCACCACTCTCATTAACACCCAAAAAATCTTAAAGCTAATTTATATTAACATCGCCACTCCCAAAATCATCAACCGCATCATTCTCATTAACTGTCAGAAAATCTTATAGCTATTATTAAATATATTGTTCCAGAGCACGGTTGCAAGGAGTTCCGGTGTGAACAGAGCAAGTTCTGCGTAAGCGCAGACCTCACCTGCGACGGCGTGGATCACTGCGCAGACGGCTCCGATGAGAACACCGCCGCGCTGTGCCCTGGTTCGTATCTTGATCCCCTGTTCGTAATTTTATAGTATGTGCAGGTAGACTTACATGTTTATCTCAAAATTATGTGAGTATGCCTCGCGTTTGAATTTGCGTTCAGCTGTTATTAAGGGTCTGGATGACATTAAAAAATCGACCCCTGGTCCGTCTTTTGCAGAGAGTGGCGGCAGCGGCGGTCGGAGCGCGTGGGTGGTGGTGGCTGCCGCGAGCGGCGCGATGCTGCTGCTAGCCAGCGGTGCGGGCGCATGCTGTGCCTGCCGCCGCCGCGCCGCCAACCGCCGTACGCATCTGCAATGTGAGTACAGACAGTCACTCTTCGTTTATAACCACAAATCGGAGAACGTCATCACCAATCTTGTTTTACGTCCAACCGCTGGGAACAGGCCTCTCAGAATCCCACGCGGGCCGAGAAAGGAAGAATGTACTCTGAGTCAACTGCCTTGTCACTTTAAAACCATGCTCACGCAATAGACATAAGAAAGATTAAAGTAGTATTGTGCAGTGTAGGTTGATACATCTCCGCAACTTCAGATCTGGCAGGTCCCTTGCATACACGTTCAAGCAGTCCCATTACCATCTTGCTCTGCTTCGCGTTTACTTAAATTCACTTCTTCTTCGTCTTCTTGTGGTGCCTCTCCAACTAATGAAGGTCGCATTCAGCTCTTTTGCTTTGCCCCTGGCAAGGCGAAAGAGCTCGGCGGCATTCGGGATTCCCATCCGTCCCGTATGTTCCTCAGCCGTGATTTTCACTCACGTCGCTTTGTAACCGACTCCAAAAAAGGATGTTCTCAATTCGACTGTACGTTTTTGTATTCCAGTGCAACAGATGGCGAGCACGAATGGCGCCGGCAAGCCCGGCTCCCCGGCGACCGTGCTGCCGGGAAACTGGGCGCTCCCTGCGGGCCCGCGCGGGTACAGTCAGGCGCGCCCGGGCCGCCTCCGGGCGCGGGCGCTGCGCTGAGCGCCCCGCACAAGGACGAGTGGTTCGTCTGAGGCGGCCCGGTCGGGCCCGCAGGGCGGGGGACCCGTACCGGCCCCCTGCACGCGATAGCGTGCCCAACAACGCACCCATTCACGGGGCTAGGCTCACGGAATCGAGATATGCTTTTGTTTTTATCGTCTCTTCATGCTGAATCCTTCTGTCACCAAACAAAAGACAACCGGCTACGGTGTCATCCCTGGCTACTTATAACTTCTTGTTGCTAAAATTTTGCAACGGAAGAAGTCAATGAATTAAACGGATACTCACCGTATTTATAATTCGTAGTTCCACCTCTGGGAGCACACGACGCAGTGGCAACGAAACGCACACAGAGTGCCAAGACTCTGTTCGTGCGACTACTAAGCGCAGCTGACAGCGGTGCACAACAACCCCAAATTTAATCGTAATTTTTACTATTGTCAAATGTAGGGTGGCACACTAAACTCGAGTTAGTATACGTGAGTGATCCGTTTAATTCACTATGATTGAGTTTTAGCTAGTTTCTTGTTAAAATCGGAAGAAGAGACGATAAAGAAAAAAGTTCAATTCAATTCCGTGCAACACCCACGAGCTCCAATTGTACGACTTTAAACAGGCATCATTTTGCATTTGTACGATACCGTTGTCGATTAGAGGGAATAGCTATGTCGAATCTATGCAAGACAACTCCATTCACCCGTGGTCATTTATAAACCTCGTTCAATTAGCTAAACGGATTTGTGTTGCATACGATTTCAACCATTACTATCAGGCGACAGGCAATTTCATCAAAGCAAGTACAATGATATGTATCTAGTGTTGCCAATTTGTATTCGTGTGATTGAAACTGGTCGCGTCGTGAAATGGGCCAGGTGGTATTGAGGAGTCGGGCGAGGCTGCTGTTAAGCATTATCTTGCTGTGTCCGTCATTAGGCTCTGAAAAGCCATTGTGAAATCTTCAACCAATAAAAACTTTATATATCAAGTAAGGATAAGTGAGGATAATTGATGGTTTTTCAAAGTCGAGGTAGAATGCTGCACTCGCGACTGCGAACGCGAGGGTTGCATTCAGAACTGTTCTGTTGTACCGTTCAGCAGGATTGGAATCAGGCCTTAAATCATGACTCGGCAATATTACTCGAATCAGCAGCTTTTCCCTACTACTCAATGACTTAGCCTTACAACTTGTCCCGTTGTTAGCCAACCCTGGATCTCTTACAACACTGTATTGGAACTAGCGTAAGCTAAAAATTGAACACGTTTAGTGTAGTAAATTTATACCTAGTTACTTTAAACGGTCACGGCGAAAACAGTTGATGATTGAACTATAGTCACAGTTTCATTAACCATCCATATTTTTACTGATCAAATTACATGATGAAATCTGGTAGCTTACAACAGACCTGTTATGCCATTATAACCTTTTCACACTGAGTAGACTCAGCGAATCACGTGACTCGCGTAAGTCTGTTACTTATTGGTGAACTACCTTCATTAGTTCACAAAATTATATCAGACTGTGTCACGGGATCATGTGGTTACTTGAGTCTTCTTTCTCCATGGTCATCTCTTCCATTTTGCGCTCTCAGGGCATTGATATACCTGTCTCTTTCAGCTAGCCGCTAACTGCCATAGTTATAATTATCATTGCTATAAAGTACATGTAGATCTAACCGCTTTTATCTAAGCTGTACATTGAATAAAATTGTTGTTTGTCATTCATGTATAGGTAGGGCACTTGGTTCAATCCTCAGCTGGTTCCGTCGTGCCCTCCTACCCGCTTCCTTCCTACCTCCCTTTCATAACAGTACCGTCTGAAAAACGCAAATCCTGATACACATATTATTACACAGCTACTATACGACTTTATAGCCGTGGTAGATTAGGTAGTTTAAGCAGTCTACATAGACGAAGGTATGGGTATATCACGTGATGTAAATAATCGTGAAAGGTGTTGTTTTTCTAAGAAAACCTTTGAGCGTGTTGTTCTGCCTACATTTCAGGCACTACTACATGCTCAGTGTCATCGTGTCATATATGTATGACGATGAAAACGGATACATCTAAAGCGTTTTTCATACAATAATTCGATTGTACATTCCTAGCAAAACTTACAAGATAGTTTGTATGGTTAACCTCTTGTTAAGGGTCGATCTTTTTGCAGACTGTACTTTACATGAAAACGACACATACATTCTAATTTACCTCCAGCAATAAAGCAATAAACTGTATATTATATACGGAAATGTTATTACATATCTTTATACACGTACATATCTTTGGGCCGAATGTCTACCTTATTGTAATCATAATTTAAAGTTTAATAATAAGCATTTTATAAATATAGCAAATATTTTATAAAAAAATAAATTTAATTTTATAGAGTTAAACTGATGTACTGGCGTTGATAAACACGATTAAAGCTGTTGTCGAACAAATAACAGAACTGTCAAGCTATTTGTCAACGACCGTGCTTCAGTGTAGGAAAATTGATCGGCGTACGTATTATCTAATAAATAATTAAATCTGAATGTAAAACTTGTATTCGTGTATGTTAAAAAGGCCTGGGGAAGCGGGGAGGGGTCGAGTCTGGAGTACTGTGGGTCACGAGTATTATAGTACCCCCACTAATATTCCTGTAGGACAATAATTATAATTATGCTCTACAATTTTATAAATTAATATAATGGTTATCAGGTTACTACCCTAGACATAATGAAAACGGGATATTGACCGCGATTACCTTATAGGTTTGATGAGCTCCCGATATTTCGATGCAGTTGCATGCATCATGATCACGGGCAAACTGATCAGGTTAATCGCGGTCAATATCCCGTTTTCATTATGTCTAATGCAATTAACCGCGAATCATTTAAAACTGTTAGGTTACTACCGTACTTTTCCAGTTGCAATTGATACTACTTACTATTGCAGTACTCAACAGTCTATGAATATTCCAAAACATTACTGCTGTAGATGAAGTATTTGAAAAATAAAACCGATGGTCATAGATAGGTACTGGATTGATCGCTCTTCAAGCTCTTTTTACAACACTTTTTTACAGTTAATACTTGATGGGTTACTATAACAGTTGTATGGTAAACAGTACTCGGCGGGTTCTCGACAATACTACGAGTAATCCTGTACTATAAGGGTTACTAATATAATCTAAGGGGTTACTGCGGCACCGTGCGCTCGCGTCGCCCAGCGTTGGGCAGACTCGACCGCACGTCAAAAATCTATCCGAATGTATGTAATCTAAGTTAGCGAAGATTTTTTTAGGTGAATTTTTACTCGTTTAGTGGACGGCGCACGCGCGGGGAGTCCAGTTTTGGTGTTACAAGCGCAGTGTAAATTTATCGATATGACATTAAACATTTTTGGCTTATTGTTCGTATTATTGCGTTGTTATTCGGAATTTTATTTACCTACCAACCTTAATAAAATTCCTTTTTCCTACCTTACATTAAATAATGCAGTGAATAACTTAACCAACTTAGAAAAGTTGAAAATCCGCCGAATTCATCATTTCAAAGTTCAATATTTCAAAATCGGGTGAACAGATTTTAATGAAACTTAGTACCTTGTGCGAGGTCCGTCCGGATCGTTACCACCATCTTACTCGCTAATCCTGCCGCTAAGCAGCAGTGCTTGCACTGTTGTAATCCGGTGTGGAGAGTACGACAGCCGGTGTAATTACGGGCACAAGAGGCATTTCATCTTAGCTCTCTAGGTTGGCAACGTATCTAACCCTCCGGGGTTGTGGGTGTCTATGGGCAGTGGTGATCACTTACCATCAGGTGACCCAATTTGCTCGTTTGCCTTCCTCGTCGTATAAAAAAAAACCGGCCAAGTGCGAGTCGGACTCGCGCACGAGGGTTCCGTAGAAAGATTTTAACGCTTTTTCCCAGTTCTTTAAGAAGTCCAGTGTTAGGAGAGCCCTGCTCCTAAGCAAAATGTACGCAGTGTGGCGTCAACTTTTATTGGTCTGCGAAATCTACAGACATATAAAAATTTTGGATTTTGAGACTTTTCCGAGTGGTTATGCTATAAGAGCTACCTTCATACCAAATTTCAAGTTTCTAGGATAGATGGAAGTACCCTGTAGGTTTTCCGATTTCGGCAATTTGTATGGAAATAGTTTTTTTAATGACTGTATTTTTTGATTGCGTTGACTTAGAAGGTTGATTTTTTCACGGCTTTAGGGGCCACAGGCTTGAGTATTTGATATTAATTTCAGCATGCTACCTCCACGCGTTTCAGAGAAAAAGGGTCTTGTCAGACAGACAGACAGACAGACGGACGGACAACAAAGTGATCCTATAAGGGTTCCGTTTTTTCCTTTTGAGGTACCGAACCCTAAAAAAACCTATTGTAATTACGTCGTCGCGACCTTCGGGGCTAGAGTGATTAAAATCGTCGGTCTCTGTTAGTTTTGAATTGTTTATTTAAGGTCCTGGACAAAGATCTAAATTATTAATGAAAGTGGGAATTCTGCGTAGTACCTATTCGCTGTATTTTTAAATTAGTTGGAATCGCTTTGTACCTATTCATCGCTTGTGAAAAACAGACGAGTAAATAGGTACGTTTGATTTTTACTAATTTATGAAATAAGCTAATTTTTTAAATAATAATTAAGTGCAAGCTCTTTTCATTACCTACTTGTACAAACTTAGGTCCTCTAAATTACTAAACAAAATTTTTATTCAGAAAGCTTGTAGTTTAGTACTAAAAGAGCATTTCCAGAAAACCGACCAAGTTTTTTTTTGTTAACCTCGTTTTTTTTACAAATGGAATCATAATTAGTACAGTCACATAACCACGCAAACCACTAGATACTTAACAAAAAAATTACGTATATGGTGGACGTCATGAAACTGAGCCATAGTTATGTACTTACTTATATAAAACTATTGTGAAAAATTAAGGTGTATTTGTATTTCCTTTTTATATCGATAGTAAGTACCACATTCCAAATTCCGAGAAAAAAGAAATGGGACACACGCCGTGTAACATACGCGAGTGAAGCTGCGGGCAAAATCTAGTCGTAGCACTTCAATTTGAAACTGATGCTGCCATCTAGCGGCGAGTAGCGGCACCACTTCAACAAGATGCAAGCTCGCTGATGCAAGCGAACTTTGGTAGCTAAATACTTCTCATAGCTTACTCTATGAATTTACAACAGAAATTTTCTCACTATTTATAACGTAAGAAGAACGAAAGTAAACAAATAAAACTTAAATAAAATAAACCTTGTTATTAAAACAATTAAAACGACTCGTAATGCCTTTTTTGTCCAAAGAATTATAAAATAATGATTTCTACATAAAGTTTCTTCCCGGCCGGTGACCGGTTGGTGAGGTAACAACCACGTGTGGAGCACGCCATTGCACAACAAACCATACTGTCCTAACTTTAAAGTCGAAAACGTCTTGCAGACTAGTGATGTAGCTTTACAACTAGATTCGAGCAAAGTTGCTCAGTGCAGCTTTGGCCGTGATTCAAAGCGTTCGCGTGAGCTTAAAACGAGATTTTATCTACAATTCCGCGCGTGTTTTCGAACTTCGTAAAAACCAGTGTACCTAATAAATAAATCAAAAGTGTTTTAAATCATCATTGAGAAAAATTGTGTTGCCTAGTGTCTCACAAAATTACAATGAATTAGAAGAATAATTTGCGGTTTGTAGTTGTGTTACAATTCGTCCGACTACCCTTTAGGTGTTGTGTTAGTGATGGTGTAGTTGCTAAAATGAAGTTGTGGGTGTTTTTGGTGATGGCGGTGGCTGCGGCTGCTGGCAAGGGCAAGAAACACCGGCACCACAAGCCTGGTAAGTCCTAAATCGGAAAACCTCACTGATTATTATAGGTGTCTAAGATTATGATCCGTCTTTTAGTGACAATCTTGATAGAATTTAGTTAGGAGATAGTTTGTAGCATTTCTTACCTATAGCGTAGTAGTCAGAGAGCCTGAGTAGGTACCTATATAAGGCTTGAAGTCCCGGATTCGATCCTCGTTCTGGGCTGTTATTTGTATGGTGAGTACGAATGTTTCTTAAGGAATAAGTATGTATTTATCTATAAAAGTATGTTTACCCGTTGTCCAGTGCCCATAGTAGGTAGATTGTCCCAAAATATTAATTTGTTTTATTTTATATAGGCAGAATAAAATTACAGTTCGCTCAGTGAGAGTGCGGGAGACCCGATCCCCATTTCCTCTGTCTCTTTTCCTCCTTAAAAGCCGGCAACGGACTAGTGACTCTCTTGGGGTTATTTATTTATTTATTTATTTACTATCAAAACAATTTTACAGCATTACAGCAAAGCCAATGCGCTATAAAATTTTAAAATAAACAACTCACAATGCAAAAAAAGTACATATAAAGATTAAAACAAAACATTACAACTATTCTCATTCTTCTGTTGCTCTGTTGTTGTTGTTGGTTGCTGGTTCTCATGGGTGGCGGCGATCGCTTACCATCAGGTGACCCGCTTGCTCGTTTTCTCCAGCTTTAAATAATGATACCGTCAGGAGTTTAAATAGGTTACAACATTAAATGAAATTATTTAAAAAAGTGTTACTAATTAATATACCAATTAGGTATTAATACATCAAATTTGAATAGGTAGGCACATAGGTAGACCTTTAATTTACAGGAACGGCAGGTAGTTCGGATACTTAAATGAATTAAATAGGTTCGTCCTACATTCGTCCTACATTCGTCTAATACTGCAGGTACAGTCGGCGTCAAAAGTCGCTCATCACTTTTGTGCCTTATCGCAATAATACACTTGTCAATCACGTATGACGCGCGTATCTGGCCTTAGAACGAAAAGGTACAAAAGTGAAAACTTTTAACGCTGACTATACCTACCTTACGAATCAATGACGCAGAAAACTTCTTAAAACCATATTCCCACGTCAAAATCACTGCGGTAGATCTCCCGCAACTTCCTCGAAGCAACCATAATCGTCACACCAATTTGCATTTTAATCATACAATCACAGAATCGAAACATAGTGGTATTATATCTTAATTCTACGTGAATGTTCCGATGGTCGTGCCTGCCCACTGTGGGTATCGGGTGTCGACTCCACGTTTGAGCACATTCCGCGATCTTCTCGGAATTGGGATCTTGTGTCTTCCATCCTTGTCTGTTGCTAGGGTAGCGACAGGGACATTGGAAAGGGTTTAAGTATTGTATGTGTTAACTAGCTTATGCCCCGCGGCTTTGCTCCCATGAAATATTTCAAAATGAGCTAGTTCCCTATCCCGTGGAAGTTTAAAAAAATTCCTTCTTAGTGCACCTCTAGGATACTCAAGGTATGCGTTTGCCGAATTTCAAGTCTCTAGGTCCAGTGGTTTAGGCTGTACGTTGTCTGTCTGTCAGAAAGTTAGTCAGTCACGGTACTGTTTCATAGGTATAGATGATTCCTGGTGAAACTAAACTAAAGGTAAATAAAGGTATCTTGCTATTTTTCATCCGCATCGCTGGACCAGAATTTCTACCGACTGGGTCCCATGCGACGGACACCGGAGCAGAGGCAGACCAAGAAGGAGATGGCGGGACGATCTGGGGCGTTTTTGGCCTGACTGGCGAGATTTGGCCGAAACCAGAGACATGTGGAAGGAGAGAGGGGAGGCCTTTGCTCAGCAGTGGGACACAGTATAGGCTACTGGAAAAAAAGGCAATTTTTCAGAAATCAAAGTCATCTTGTAGACTTAAAATTTTTGAACTTATCTCGGATGGATCTATCCAGC
The DNA here is from genome assembly GCA_963691665.1 of Clepsis dumicolana. Lineage (NCBI taxonomy): Eukaryota > Metazoa > Arthropoda > Insecta > Lepidoptera > Tortricidae > Clepsis > Clepsis dumicolana. The sequence continues at coordinate 18,940,475 of OY829507.1, read as the reverse complement.
AATGTGCCTACTTAGTATAATTGAACCTTCAACCCAAATAAAAAAATCTGATTCTTACACAGAGCCTTCATTTCGAACGCACCGTTTTCGCAAATCGACCATGAATTTTTCTTACTAAAATTACTTACTGGACCGTGTTTTATAAAGCTACAAATTATAATTTACAAGTGAGAGCCTCAGTTTATTAGCTTTTGTTAGAAAGATACTTCCGCTTGTAAATTGTAACTTGTAGCTTTATAAAACGCGGGCCTGGTGAAATAGGAAAAAAAACAGCTAACTAACACACTGCTTACCTACGCATTGTTTACATTCTACGGCTTAGTTACTCGCAGTATTAACGCTGCAAGTTGCAGTGAACATTCGCTTGTACCTAGAAATTACAAACAATGAGAAGAACACAGAAATAAAGCTTCGTCAAATATAACACAAATGTCATCCGCCACGGCCTTCATCAAAATAATGTTAATAATTATAAAAACAACAACACTGATTTTTTAAAAACCACCGCCATTAACCGCATCCGGTGCAAAAGTTCCCGTAACGCTGGCCCCCGCTGAATAGCTAAGAAACCCTTTGCAGCAGATAAGATCCAGAACGGGGATCACACCCCCTGACCCTGAGCCTACGTTCCACCTCTCCCACGAAATTACGCGCCTTCATACCCCAAGGTCCCCCCGTCTCGACTACCACGGGCACAAATTCATACGTTGGCTGTAAAGCCACATACATTCCTAGTATAGTGTGAGAGGTTAAACAAACCTAGCACTTGGGTTGACACTAACCAGCCTCGCTTAACCCGTAGGCCGTGGTTTACATAACCCTGGAGTCGTGAGGCGCCGCGCGAACTAACTAGTTACAAAGTCTACGCTTTACTTGCCACAAGTTAACACTGTTGAGCGGTGCAACCGAGGTGTTGTAAATGATGCAGTTGTGAGAATCAGCTAAAGGAGTTGACAATTTGAAACGAATCTATAGAAACGGTTAGTCAAGCACTGGGTCGTTTTTTGAATCTCACCCGGTGACTGAATTCACTGATTTCTAAAAAGTTCGTATTTTTGAATCTCACCCGTGACTAAAATTCTCATGCCTATGATATCAAATTCTCACCCACTCATCAAAGAAACCACTGAATGATTATGTTCAAAAGTATGATTTGGTGTGATTTTTTGATGTAATATTTTTAGAATGTCAAGACTTCCCGATTTTCTTTCTTTATCAAAATCAAAATGCTCTACTGTCGCCTTCGACAGATTGTACCCAAGACCACAACCGTTACTATAAGATCGAAAAGTCGATTTAAATAAAACGTGACGGGATAAAGTCCCGTTTTCGGTGGATATTTTTAACCGACGGTTATAAAAGAATAGGTTTTTTATAAGTGAATTTCGATGATGCTGTTTTTGTTTGCAAAGGTACCTACTTCAGAGGTGGTCCGGTAGAGTGGTGGTTAAGCAGTTTTTTTTAACAAAAAATAAGAAATAAATACAAGTTTGTTATTTCAGAACCCCGTCATTTATAAGCAGGTTTGTTTATTTGTTTATACTTCCGAGGTGGTTTTATATTAAATTTATCAAAATCGGTTTGACAAAAAATTTTATTTACATTTTGAAGTCGGTTGACTTTTTAAACTTTGTGATCAAAAACAAATGTACCTTTTAAACTAAGTATCGCCTTAGACATAATGAAAACGGGATATTGACCGCGATTATCTTATAGGTTTGATGAGCTCCCGATATTTCGATGCAGTTACATGCATCATTATCACGGGCGAACTGACGAAACCAAATATCGGGAGCTCATCAAACCTATAAAGTAATCGCGGTCAATATCCCGTTTTCATTATGTCTAATGCAATTAACCGCGAATCATTTAAAACTGTTAAGTACCACCTTACTTCCATGGACATAAAACATGCGTCGACACACTGTCCCAATATCGCATTTATTAATTATAGTGTAGCGGTAGTACCAATTACCTTACCTTCTCAATGCACACATAATACACTATGTTACATCTGATACTCCATTCCCCGTTATTAGCGTATCTTTATGAACGCAAAATGCAATAAAGTGGACACAATAGTACTCGGTCGTTATCTCCCGCGGGTACTAAAAATACATGCGCATGCGACGGTGCAGCGCAGGCGATTTACACGGGACGTATAGGTAAGTATATATCTATACCTATAAAACAGTACCGTGACTGACTGACTGACTGACAACGCACAGCCTAAACGACATGATCTAGAGACTTGAAATTTGGCAAACCTTGGGTATCCTAGAGGTCTTTCTTTCTTTTCTTTTTAAACGACGAGGAAGGCAAACGAGCAAGTGGGTGCACTAAGAAGGGATTTTTCGAAATTCCCACGGAATAGGGAACTAGCCCATTTTGATATATTTTTTCAGCATAAGCAGTAGTTGCTAAGCAACCGAAGCGCTCACCAATGATCTAAGCATGGCTCTAGCGAGGCATAAGAGCTTGTGCAGATCATTGTGAACGCTTCGGTTGCTTAGCAACTAATGCTGCTTACTGTACCTACTATGATACCGTACTACAACTTCATTTTACCTACTAGACAACGGATAATCATACTTATATAGATAAATACATACTTCTAATACATATTAAATATCCAAGACCCGACAACAAACATTCGTATTCATCACACAAACGTCTGCCCCGACTGGGGATCGAAACCGGGACCTCAAGCTTCATAGTCAGGGTCTCTGACTACTAGTTACTGTTCAACTCGAGTGTCCGTCTGTTAACTGGTGTGAAACAATGCATCCTACCTGCACCCCACAATAGGGTGTGAAGGGATCCCATTTGTCCATGAATATCACAACGGAATGTTTACCCAAATCCCTTTAAGTTGTGAATAGAATGTCCGCTAAGCGTCAAGTGTGAAGCAAATAAGGAGGTCAGAAATGATCGGGATTCCTTTTGCGAGATGTTTTTTGTAATATAAATGCTGTTCCGTACTTCTATGAACCTAGTATCCAGCTAGCACAAAGTTGTTAGTTGTTTTTAATTATTTAATATATCTAAATCGATAGCAGATTTGAATGTGGATACGAACAAAACGCTTTCCAAAAAAGCGCTAACAAAACGCAACACCAGTGCCCTAAGCACGACTTGTCGAATCCTGCGTCACGTAAAATCGAATAGTAAACTATAACGAGTTTGTATGACGTTTGGAACAGCGCCCGCCCGTGAGCGTATTTGGAACTAAAATTTAGTATGAGATTTCTCGATCTCGATACGATAACCGTAACGTAACGCAGGATTCGACAAGTCGTGCTTAGGGCACAGTACAGTGTTGCCAAAGTCTAAGAGACATTCAATCTCTTCTCTCGTAACGAATCTCGTACAGCGTGCAGCGCTACCGCTCCGCTCAGTTTTCAAATTCAAAACCTTTGAAAGGAAGTCACAATCTTAGCATCAGGACATTCAACATCAGCGAACGCCAGCTATAGCACCTGTGGACTAACATCAATTGGGGGGCCCCAAAACCAGCGTTGCGGAATCCTCAAGTAAGTGCCTGCATTTCTCTTTGCTATCGAAGTAAATTCTCCAACAAATGCCATTTGGTGTTAAAAAAATGCCCTAACACAAATTACGTAAAAACGTACAGCAAAACTTAAGTTACATTAAAAAAAACCGGTCAAGTGCGAGTCGGACTCGCGCACGAGGGTTCCGTAGAAAGATTTTAACGCTTTTCCTCAGTGTTTTAAGAAGTCCAGTGTTAGCAGAGCCCTGCTCCTAAACGACATGTAGGTACGCAGTGTGGGGTCAAATTATATTGGTCTGCGAAATCTACAGACAGACATAATTTTCTTAGTGGTTGTGCTATAAGAGCTACTTTCATACCAAATTTCAAGATTCTAGGACAACTGGAAGTACACACAAGTTTACAGCTTCTAGGGACCGCAGGCTTGAGTATTTGATATTAATTTCAGCATGCTACCTCCACGCATTCCAGAGAAAAAGGGTCTTGACAGACAGACAGACAGACAGACAGACAGACAGACAGACGGACAACAAAGTGATCCTATAAGGGTTCCGTTTTTTCCTTGTGAGGTACGGAACCCTAATAAAGTACATTAAAAAACAAATAACAGCAAATGCAAGACTTAATAACAAAAGTTAATAAAAAAATCAAATATTGCAACAAGTACCTACAAGGAATTAAGTCCTTAATCGTATTGCACGCTGCACAGTGGCAACATGGCAAAACATCACTCTCTGTATTATACTTATTCCGTCCTAAGAAAATACCTAAGCACGTTTTTTTTTTATTTGGGGACAAAACAGCCCAAGCCCATCTTATTGAGAGAGGAGCTCTGTGCCCAGCAGTGGGACGTAAATAGGCTGATGACGATGAATTATTTACGGTATCAGAGTTCATAGTTCCCAGTCCTCCAAAACCGGAAAACCCACATTTACAACACCAAAACAAATGCCAGTCTATACGCGCTCAATTACAGATTCAGCCACACAGAACTATTATCAAGGTAGAAGGAAAGAGTATGTGCCATAACCTAACCAACTTGACGAATGAATCGATTTTAATGAAACTTAGCTAAGAACCATCTCGATTAAAATAGCTTTCGACTGAAAAAAACCGCATCGAAATCGGTTAACCCGTTTGGGAGCTATGATGCCACAGACAGATACACAGATACACAGACACACAGATACACATGTCAAACTTACAACACCCCTCTTTTTCGTCGGGGGTTAAAAATAAGCTATAATTTTGTTTTTATTATATGTTTAAACACCACCAAAGAACTTTTAATATGAAACTACCGTGAGATTCAATCATAGTGAAATAAACGGAACACTCACGTATGTCAGTCGAGTATAGCCCGACATGTTTCGGACTAATCCGTAGTCCTTCCTCTGGGAGCACACGCCACGCCGGACTACCAAAAAAGTTTGAACTGTTAATGGAGGTATAGCTCACCAAATTGCACTCGCGACGTAAAAATACCTACGCAATAGTAGTTTACGAAACTGTTACAAGTGTTTTAAGGCCTAATTATGTAGAGTTGCATTATAAGTATCCTTAGATGGGTTCAGAAGCCGAAGGCATAATAAACCTGTCATGAATTTGGCAGTCTTCTATTTTAAATCATAGACAAACATATCGAGCGGACGTTTCGTATCGATTTTTTTTAAACTGAATTTTCAAATTGTATTGGTTTCTGAACGCATAATAGAGCACTTACGTTAGGTATTCGTGTAGGGGGGTTATAATTACTCAAATTAGATTTATATGCTAATTTATTGAATCAGGCGTTACTTTGCGGAGGTCCATATTTATGAACTAAAAAACAATTACTTTGCTCACCCGCGACCACTATAAAATAACGGGGTACCTGGCGTAAATTAAAAATAAAATAAAAAGGGTAGTTTGGAATTCATTTTTAAAAAAAGGGTAGATTAGGACTTACATAAAAGGGTAGTTTGGAATTTATAAAATATTAGTGGGTACGTTGGTTTTGTCATTAACTAAGTTGAGTACATGGTTTACATATGTCAGTAGTGGAAGTAGTGGCATGTTGAGCGGTTGTTGTTGTGCTTCGTAAATGGCCTCGTGGAGAGTGCCGAAACGCGTCAGCGTTTAGTATAGTGGTGATGGTGATAGTTGGGTCTGTGTGGCATGTGTTGATTCGTGTAGCAGTGGAGGCGGAGGTGTTGCATGGAAACATACATTTGCCGCACAGATATAACTATTTGTCATTAGTGGTCGCGGGTGAGCAAAGTAATTGTTTTTTAGTTCATTTATATGCTAAGTTGTCCGGTCTCGATTTCTGTTTACATGTTAAATCTATTAAATAATCATTAAAAATATTACAGATGTCATTCGGATTAGTGCAAATGTCGCCATTATGTTTAATTTTATTTATTCGTTTCATTTATTTCGTGTAGGTAGATAAAATGTTTTACGCTCGGTCCCCATACAAATCGACGAACTCATTCCTTCTATCCCGATTAAGTTCTGTGCTCGGCCATCACGCGTGACAGCTTGACATGCACTCTACATTGACAGTGACAGCGCATCGACTCCGGCGATCGGTGTCAATTGCGCGTGCGCAGGCGTTGCATTACCGCGTTAGATTGATCGAATTGTGTGTTATTTTTGGAAAATGAGTCGATCTTACAGAATGTTGTTCTTTATTGGAAAATTATGATAAATTAGAAAATTGCAGCTTTCTAGTAGCAAGAGTTGAGCTAAGCCGTGGACAGACGGACGGACATGGGCAAACTACAAGGGTTCCTTGTGTTAGCAATACTTAAAATAAAATTTAAAAAATAAATGAGAATACCGTCTATTACCAAATATTATTTATTCTATTACTTTTGATTATTTTGAGTTTGGAAACGGATAATAAAGTTTTTCTACAACGAAAACACCGATTAAAAATAAAAAGAGAAAACAGACGGGTATCTTATATATGGAAAAAGAGGGTAATAACGAGAAGGGTGTCAAGCTAGGATTTTTACTTGCGTTGATTAAAAAAAAAACCATTGTTGTCTATAATTAAGAACGGAGTGATTAAAATCCTACAAATTGGATTTCATCTTTTATTGAAGAGATCCTGGACCTTACACTTGTTGATAACGGAACCCTAAAATAGTGAAGAATGAACAATTATAAAAACGCGTCGTATTCCATGCCACAACTCTAAGGAAACCGACTCGTTTATGCTCTTGTATGTATAATCACTTAATCTATGTGTGTAATCAATTAATAATCATCGTTGTTCGCTGGTCTAGCCACGTCCCGTAACCAATCATATCGCTTAAAATACACATTCGAACACATTATCACGATACTCGGGACTTAATCGCGTAAAAATTATATATTTAAATTTAAATACCTCGACGTTTCGGACGCGACGTTGCATCCATGGTCTCGATGGGACTGCAGAGGCGGGTATCAACATCTCCTAGCTGCACGGGTTCCTCGTACTACCCGCACTTGGTCTTTATTATTAGTTTTTTCACCAGGGTTGCCACTGGCCCGACACACAACACTCACAACATCCGGCGATTTTTATTTACGCGATTAGTTCGCGAGTATAGAGATGTGTGAAAATCGCGAAAGTTTTTATCAATGCATACGAATACAATACACCAATGAATACACCTTTGCCCTGCAGTTATACTGAAGACTCATTGCATTCCTAACGCGAACGTACACGGTGGTAGGCACTTTCTTAGTTGCCATTACTGTATACATCTATTCTCAATGGACTGCATGTGATGGGCTTCGGTCCAGATGTACAGACAGCAAAGTAAACTGAGCTCAAAGCTACATCGCCAAGAGACAGTACATCCCAGCCCTATAAATGTTTCCTGAGCCAATAACAACGTTTTGACCACATATAAAAGCGATAAACAAGTCATATTTTATTTTATTAGGAAGTCGGCCGTATACAATAAACATCTGCCATTCATACGAACCAGATTTGAGGAACGGATGCGCGCCGAGTTTCATTCATTGAATGAGACCGAGTTCCATTGATTACCATTTTTCTGGTTTTCAGACAAAGGCGATTCTCGGCTCCTTAAAGGTTCAGATTCGTTTGTTCATTCATTCAAATATCCGACACTCATAACTTTGTTTATTGATGTCATCATTAAATTTCTGTTTTGAGAGGCGTTAGGTCAAACCAGTACCACGGCTGTTTAAAAGTATAATATTTCAAAAACCGATGAACCGATTTTGATGAAACTTAGCCAAGAACCATCTCGATTAAACTAGCTTTCGATTGAAGAAAACCGCATTGCAATCGGCCCATCCGTTTGGTAGCTATGATGCTACACACAGATATACAGGTCAAACCTATAACACCCTTCTTTTTCGTTGGCGGTTAAAAATACGAAAGGTTACACGGAAAGTACATAATTATTATATCTAGTCACTTTTTCTAAACGACATTTTAATCTAAACATTCAATATTTATTTTTAGCTTTCAATAGACTATAAGTTACCACTCGGTTAAAAATACAGTATTTATGTTACTTGTCTTTTTAATCATTATTAAAAAAAAAGATTTATACGAAAATTATTATGGATAATTACATCGTTTCAAACTTTCAAATCGCGATAAATCTAAAACACAAGACCGATCTGAGTGGAGAGCCTTGGGGGAGGCCTATGTCCAGCAGTGGACGTCTATCGGCTGACATGATGATGATGATGAAGTATGTACAGTATACATAGAATCTCTATAATCGAGATTAAACTAGCTTTCTATTGAGAAAAAAAACCGGTCTATCCGTTTAGGAAACAGAGACACAGACACACAGAGACAGATACGTAAAATTGATTATTCTTGCGTCGGGGTTTGAAAACGGAAATCAGATTCGCTCCACAAACCTACAAGCTACGTCGTCCCAGACTTCTGAAGTTCTGAATGGCGCTACAGGGGGGAGAGAGCAAAATAGTACTATCCTGGAAGCCACAGATATAGCCTGCTCAAAATAACCGCGTAACTCGCTCGTCACATCACGTCCAACTGTCAACCGTGTCAACTAGAAATAGAGCTCATAATGAATCAGCAATGGCTCAACTTTCGACGTATGGGAACGCAGCGCGCTTGAATCACCGGTCACTTACCCTCGCGAAGTAGTTTTTTATAGTAGTTGAGTACTGCTATCGATTTGTTTGTGTAATTTATAAAGGGCGGCCAATTGGGCGGTATTTAATAATGCAAATTGTACAATTTACAGGAGCTACGTAAATTTAATAAGACAAATATTCAACGTACCGAGCCAGCTCGCAAAATTTTAAGAGAATCGGTTGAGAAAGGCAACCTGTAGAGGGACCAGCCAGCCGGACATTACGAAAGCATTTTTGCCCAAGCTCTTTGGCCTTAGTTGCTCTCAAATAAGGTCCAAACTTGCGTGCAAATGTCAACATGTTCGGAACACGTTTTCCGATTGTGTCACGGTCGTCACGGACCAACTACCCTCTGGACACCAAAATGTCAGGGCGAACGTTTCTGAAACGCTGCTCATTTGCATCTATAAATCCTATTAGCCACCAATCGCGACTCACTTTCGACCAGATGACAAGCGACATGACAAGCTATGAACCAATCACGACGCATTCCCCTGGCGGTGAGCACCGCGGCTTTTTTCGTAATGACTTTCCAAGTAAAATATAGAAGATGCGGTGTACGTGGACGTATCTTTCATCATGTCAGCCGAAAGACGTCCACTGCTGGCCGGCGGCCTCCACCGCGGCTCTCCACTAAGACCGGTCTTGTGTTTTCCGAATCCGCCGCGATCCCCCGATCTTTACCAGGCTCCTATTGCATCAACTTTACAATTGTGAGTTTTATATGACAATTCGAACTACATTTCTTTGACAATATGAAGCGCGCTAAAACAAAAGCTCTTCAAGTCAGCAGCTGACACCGAATTGTCATTGAAAACTGACAATTGTAAAGTTAACATGAAACTACCGTGAGACTCAATCATAGTAGTAGTCGCGCGAGCAGAGCCGCGGCGCGCAGTGTGCGTCTCGCCGCCGCTGGGTCGTGCGCTCCCAGAGGAAGGACTACGAATTAGTCCGAAACATGTCGGGCTAAACTCAACTTATATACGTGAGTGATCCGTTTTTATTTCACTATAATTGTAAAGTTGTCTAAATAGGGGCCAGGTCGTCCCGACGTATCTTTACCTACTTATAATATAATTGCTAGAGGCTCTGAACTTCGACAGTGACAGCTCTAGGGTGGTCCAAAATGGCGTTTATTTCTGCACACGCGACTGTCTGTATTGTCGTCTATTTGCGTCGCAATCGGGCCGCGGTGATTCACTGTTTGGTGGCATGCGCGCGCGCCGGTGTCCGAGGAGTGTGACACTGGTGAATTATAGTGTTGAGTAAGGTTTTAATCGATCGCATGGCCACACTTACCGAATTACTGTTTTTGCCCGATTGACCAAAAACAGGGTTATGATGTTTTTAGGGTCCAGTACTTACCTTTCATGGAAAAAAACACTTATAGGATCACTTCGTTGTCCGTCTGTCTGTCAAAACCCTTTTTTTCTGGAACATGTGGAGGTAGCACGCACTTAACACTTATTTAGAGAAACCCAGAATCTGTATTAGGTAGATACTTCATTTCACACGGCAAAGCGTTGTGTACAGTCAGCAGCAGAAGTAGCTGAGCAACTAGATCATTGTGAACGCGTCGGTGGCTTAGCTACTTTTACTGCTGACTGTACCTAGAGGCGACATTGTTTTGCAGTCGCGTTTTTGTTTAAGTATTTTTGTCCTGAAATATCTAATTCCATAGCGTCCATTTTCATATTTAGTCACGTAAATTTTAAGATAGAGCCTTTCCAAGTAGGTATTTCTGTGAATAAAGTTTTTTATTAAATAATACAAATTTATTAGGTACAACAAAATGAATAATACCAATAAACTAGAACCTAAAATGGAAAACGTCCTCGAGGCCGCTACCTTTTATTAAATACCTGTTTCAATCTACTTGATTCCTTAATTCTGATGTCAGTGTGTCAGTGCACAAAACTATACGTTATGGGTTATCATGTCCGAAAACAATAATAATTATACGTACAAGAAGCCAACAAAACGTGTCCTTCTCCTTCCTTTCACAATGTCAAGGAACTGCCCTGGCCGCTTGCATTCCGACACAGAGTTGCTGCATTTGAAGTTCTTGCACAAACATGGCTAAGTTTAGAATAAAAAGTAACAAAAAATAAGTTTCGACTTATGCGTTAACGTGTCAAATACCATGACAATAGTTTTCTGTCGACAAGTACCATAGGCGCTGCCAATTGGCCTACAGTAATTAGAGACGTCAACGCGAATGCGATCGAGATCGAGCCGTTTTCTCGTGTCAAAAATTACACACAGCGTCTAGCGTAATCAACGACCAAAAAAAACGTCTCGATCGCGTTCGCGTTTACGTCTGAATTGACAACATTTCATATTTTTCACACCTGTAAATGAGTATAGGTATCGAAAGGGCTTTGCCTCCTGAACACACCACCATGTTTATAAAAAAATAATATTACTTATTCTTTTAAATACTTAGAAGAGAATAAAATAAAATTACCAATTCTACCAAAACTACGCAAGAATGGGTGTAATACCTTTGCCTTTTTCAAACAAACCACAAGCACAACAATAATTTCACATGACATGTTATTATGTTTGACAATGCCATCTTGGGTTTTATTTTTTTGATTGTGACAAGACAAAGAGAATTGATCAATCCTAGCGTAGTTTCGGAGTTACGTCCTTTTGGAATAAGTGCCTATTAATAAATTAATAATAAATTAATTACAAATCCTAATGAAAATTTAAAATCGTAGGTTTGCTCCTCTTTCAAAGTAGATTGCAGACAACTAATCAAATTATAGTCTCAAAAATATGAAATGTTGTCAATTACTGTGGCACATTAGCCAGCCATTAGTTCGTTGATTACCCTAAAGTGTCATTCTATGGAACTTGCTAACTATGTAAACAAACCGCCGATCACTAGTAAATGGCCCATTTTATAAAAAGTTAAACACCCACTTTTTTTTGGATTTTGATTTTTTTATGTTATATCTACTTAGAATCACGAGCACTATCGTGTGAAAAAAATGATCCAACATTTTCATACATTTTGTACTTCCGTTCCACTTCCATCCGTTACTCTCATGTTAAGTGTATTTGAAAAGGATAACGGAATAGAACACAATATTTCGGGACACTTTTTTTCACGTATTGAAATCAAATAAATAGTACTCGTGGTTCTAAGTAGATAATAACATAAAAAATTCAAAATCCAAAAAAAAGTGGGCGTACAACTTTCTATAAAATGGCCCAAATTCATCATTCAGAGACAATTACAATATGGCGGTTTGTTTGCATGGTTGGCAAGTTCCATAGAATGACACAGAAGCTCAGCTGCACGATTTTGTCGACAACATGTTCACGTGCTTACATCGCCGAGTAATTAGCCATCCTTCCCGGTCGCTGACACAGTGCCGGCAGCAGGAACCGTGCTGCCCAATTAGACCGGGAGCGGGTAATTGCCAGACCGGTTACTAAAGTGACCGGGACACGGCGGTCAAATCTCGGCGGAATTTGTGACACTGTATTCCGGGGTAACATTCAACGTCAGTGGCGACTTTAAAGGAAGAACCATACGAAGTTTAAGGGCCTTATTAATAAGCATTGCGGGTGGTAGGACCTTGTGCGTGGTCCGTCCGGATCGCTACCACCATCTTACTCGCTAATCCTGTCGCTAAGCAGCAGTGCTTGGACAGTTGTGTTCCGGTGTGGAGAGTAAGACAGCCGGTGTAATTACAGGCACAAGAGGCATTTCATCTTAGCTCTCTGGGTTGGCAACGCAATCTGCAAACCCTCCGGGGTTACGGGTGTCTATGGGCTGTGGTGATCACTTAGCATCAGGTGACCCATTTGCTCGTTTGCCTTCCTCGTTGTATAAAAAAAAAGTCACTCAAGCCTGTGTAAGCTAAAAAAAACCTTAGAAAAAAAACGTAAAATAATCCTCTAAAATAATGATAAATAAATAAAATAAAATAAAATGCGTTTATTTCGGACAACAGAAACTAAATAATTTATTGAATCAGGCGTTACTTTGCGGAGGTCCATATTTATGAACTAAAAAACAATTACTTTGCTCACCCGCGACCACTAATGACAAATAGTTATATCAGTGCGGCAAATGTATGTTTCCATGCAACACCTCCACCTCCACTGCTACACGAATCAACACATGCCACACAGACCCAACTATCACCACCACCACTATACTAAACGCTGACGCGTTTCGGCACTCTCCACGAGGCCATTTACGAAGCACAACAACAACCGCTCAACATGCCACCACTTCCACTACTGACATATGTAAACCATGTACTCAACTTAGTTAATGACAAAACCAACGTACCCACTAATATTTTATAAATTCCAAACTACCCTTTTATGTAAGTCCTAAACTACCCTTTTTTAAGAAATGAATTCCAAACTACCCTTTTTATTTTTATTTTTAATCTACGCCAGGTACCCCGTTATTTTTAACCGAGTACGGTAAAAAGAGAAGTCATGTTCTCATTATTACTATGACACATTATTAAAATTAGAACCAAGTCGTAACAAAGGCGAAGAAACCAAATTAACTTGTTCATTAATAATAGACCCCATGTTGTTGTACCTAATTATTTCCAATTGTTCTAAAACCGATAGCCGCAAACCCTTATCACAATAATGTAAAATTTCGTACGTATCTGAGTCTAACAACGAATGATTCGTTTCTAATAAATGCTTGGCAAAGTTTGATTTCTCTGGATGATCATGCCTATATGACGAGACATGCTCTTTAAATCTAGTATCAAAGCTTCGACCGGTTTGTCCAATGTATACTTGACTACAGTCGCCACAAGTGAGTTTATATACGCCCGACCTGTTCCCTTTATCCACCTTTTCTTTGTTATTACAAAGTCTAGAACGTAAAGAATTAGTAGTCTTAAAGGCAACATTGATGTTATTTGATTTTAAAATATTATAAATCTTGTCAGACAACCGGCCAACATAAGTAATACTAGATCTAAATTTGTTAGTAGGCTGAGATGGCAACGCAGAGTAAAGCATGCTATTCACTATCCGTCCCTGCTTCTTTTGAACCAGACTATTAACCATTGCTGTACTATAACCATTTGTTGTTGCTATCTGATATATAGTATGTAACTCAGAATCATAATGCTCTTTCGACAGAGGTACAGTTAGTAGTCTATGTACATAACAATGGAAAGCAGCCAGTTTATGCTGCCATGGGTGAGTAGAATTTGCAGGTATGACAGTATCTGTGTACGTAGGCTTACGGTAAATTTGAAACTGGTGCCTATTATTTACTCTTGTAATAGTTAAATCCAGAAAATTTAATGAACGATTTTCCTCTAATTCTCGTTTGAACTTTATTTTTGGATGTTTGTTATTGAGAGCACTAATAAACAAATCTAGCTGCCTCATACTCCCCTTCCAACATAAAATTAAATCATCAACATACCTATAATAATATACTAAATTGCTGTTCCCCACTATATATTGTTTTTCAAAGTTATCCATAAAAACGTCAGCCATTAAAGGACTAAGAGGTGACCTCATTGCTAAACCATCACTCTGCAAATAATATTGACCATTAAATCTGAAATAATTTTGTTTCATGCATAAAGTTACTGATTCTATTAACTCACAAACCTCCCCCGGATGTAAACGCTTCCTTTCTAAGTGACATCTAAGAATATTTAAGGTTTCACTATATGGTACGTTGGTAAACAAACTATCCACATCTAAAGAAAGTAATGTTGAGTTTGGCGGTATATTAATGTCTTTAATTTTATTTACTAAATCTGAACTATTCTTTAAACTATATATTGGCTTAAAAGAAGATTTTTCCCGAACAATGCTATTTAACTTCCTCGCTACTTTATACGCTGGAGCACTCACGTATGAAACAACAGGGCGAACAGGAACACCATCCTTGTGAATTTTAGGTAAACCATATAAAATTGGTGCCTGCGGATTCATAGGAATCACATTGCTCCTCTTTTGTTCGGTGTCAAAGGTAAATGCAGAATTTTTCAGAAGGTTTTTTAGGTCTTTATGAAACGCGGCGGTGGGATCCCTACGTAAATTCAAAAAACCCTCTCCTTGAATGATGTCATTTACTTTATCATTATATTGACCCCTTTCTAAAACAACAATACAATTGCCCTTATCGGCCTTAGAAATTACCAAATCATTGTCATGGACCTTTTGCTGAATAGAACGTAATGAATGCAAGTCACCAACATCCGAAATACCCCCAGAAGAAGTTGTATTTTTTAATGAATTAGCAACCAAAACCTTAGTATCAAAGTCACCGCGATTACAAACAATCGCAACCTCAGAATCTACCGCCAAACCCTCCACTAATTTCTGACTAAATTTAGAGGGTAAGTTATATTTCAAACCTTTTTCCAATAACTGCACTTCACCTTCTACAAATTCGACATTAGTGAGATTTTTAACTCGAGGGTAGAAACCGTTACCGTTACTTGACTCACTATTATTGTTGTTCAAAAGAGACTGAGTTCCATTTCGCGTAAGCCTACGCAATTTATTAGTTTGGGTAACATACTTTTTATGTGCCTGCACCGAAGCAAAATATCTCGCCTTTTGGTCCAAAGTATCAAACTCAATATTATGCAATTTAAATACCAGTTCCGAATGTAGTACTCTAAGATGTAATTTTAAATTATCTCTAACACAAAACCAATGACGAGACTCCTCATTTAACCAAATCTTGCGAGCCTTATTTATTGCTATCGTAGCGGCCCTACTAGTGTTATTGCTATGTAAATTTATATAATTTGGTACAACATTTAAATGCTTACAACGTTGATTAAACCAAATGTTTTGAACAGCTAAACGGTGTTGTTTTGTTAACTTGATATATAAACGTGCCTGTACGGCTACGCTTGCCGATTTTAAATAATTTATTGAATCAGGCGTTACTTTGCGGAGGTCCATATTTATGAACTAAAAAACAATTACTTTGCTCACCCGCGACCACTAATGACAAATAGTTATATCTGTGCGGCAAATGTATGTTTCCATGCAACACCTCCACCTCCACTGCTACACGAATCAACACATGCCACACAGACCCAACTATCACCACCACCACTATACTAAACGCTGACGCGTTTCGGCACTCTCCACGAGGCCATTTACGAAGCACAACAACAACCGCTCAACATGCCACCACTTCCACTACTGACATATGTAAACCATGTACTCAACTTAGTTAATGACAAAACCAACGTACCCACTAATATTTTATAAATTCCAAACTACCCTTTTATGTAAGTCCTAAACTACCCTTTTTTAAGAAATGAATTCCAAACTACCCTTTTTATTTTTATTTTTAATCTACGCCAGGTACCCCGTTATTTTTAACCGAGTACGGTAAAAAGAGAAGTCATGTTCTCATTATTACTATGACACATTATTAAAATTAGAACCAAGTCGTAACAAAGGCGAAGAAACCAAATTAACTTGTTCATTAATAATAGACCCCATGTTGTTGTACCTAATTATTTCCAATTGTTCTAAAACCGATAGCCGCAAACCCTTATCACAATAATGTAAAATTTAGTACGTATCTGAGTCTAACAACGAATGATTCGTTTCTAATAAATGCTTGGCAAAGTTTGATTTCTCTGGATGATCATGCCTATATGACGAGACATGCTCTTTAAATCTAGTATCAAAGCTTCGACCGGTTTGTCCAATGTATACTTGACTACAGTCGCCACAAGTGAGTTTATATACGCCCGACCTGTTCCCTTTATCCACCTTTTCTTTGTTATTACAAAGTCTAGAACGTAAAGAATTAGTAGTCTTAAAGGCAACATTGATGTTATTTGATTTTAAAATATTATAAATCTTGTCAGACAACCGGCCAACATAAGTAATACTAGATCTAAATTTGTTAGTAGGCTGAGATGGCAACGCAGAGTAAAGCATGCTATTCACTATCCGTCCCTGCTTCTTTTGAACCAGACTATTAACCATTGCTGTACTATAACCATTTGTTGTTGCTATCTGATATATAGTATGTAACTCAGAATCATAATGCTCTTTCGACAGAGGTACAGTTAGTAGTCTATGTACATAACAATGGAAAGCAGCCAGTTTATGCTGCCATGGGTGAGTAGAATTTGCAGGTATGACAGTATCTGTGTACGTAGGCTTACGGTAAATTTGAAACTGGTGCCTATTATTTACTCTTGTAATAGTTAAATCCAGAAAATTTAATGAACGATTTTCCTCTAATTCTCGTTTGAACTTTATTTTTGGATGTTTGTTATTGAGAGCACTAATAAACAAATCTAGCTGCCTCATACTCCCCTTCCAACATAAAATTAAATCATCAACATACCTATAATAATATACTAAATTGCTGTTTAATTGTTGTTTTAATTGTTTTTAACAGAAACTAAAGCCTAAAGTTTTATGGCCTAGCACTAAGTAGCAGAAATATGAAGTCGGTGCGGTGCGAGCGGAATATTCTTTGAATGAAGCACCGACTTCATATTTCTGCTGCTTAGTGCTAGGCCAAAAAACTTTAGGCTTTAGTATCTGTTGTCCGAAATAAACGCATTTTATTTTATTTTATTTATTTATCATTATTTTACGTTTTTTTTCTAAGGTTTTTTTTGAAGGCGGTTTTACTTTTTAAAAGATTTTTATTTCACAATTTTACGTTGATTTAACATTTTCAGAATTATCCTCCAACTCCTAACCGTTAATGAGTTGTACCTTCCATCATCAGCTCATCAACATGAGATGATGACTACCGGACGCAAATACTTGAATAGCCTTAAAAAATATATGAAACACATGATACGTGCCTATAAAATTTGAGGGTTGCCTTCGATTTCCCTGAGATCCCATCATCAGATCATGATTTGGTGACAATGGGACCACCTCAGGAGTATACCCTTTTGAATAAAAAAAGAATTTTGAAAATCGGTCTACAATTGACTGAGTAATCGATGAACATACATAAAAAAAAATACAATGGAACGTAGAACCTTCTCCTTTTTTGAAGTCGGTTAAAAATACGTTTTGTCTTCTTCTTACTAACGGAAATGTCAATGTGACAAAGAAGGACAAACGAGCTTTAACGGCATTTTAGTTAAAAGAGGTTTATGAATAGCAGAGTAGGTGTAAATTAAGTTCGTACACGCAAATCTTGAGAAATTTCCTACGTCGTTTTAAATACCGTAAGTATTTTATACTTCTTATATTAGGTTTTGTATCTTTAACCTCCGACGCAGAAAATGGGTGTTATTTCGATTAAAAAAACGGCGTCCAAATGCGTTCCTCCGTTTAGGAGCTACGATGCCACAGACAAATATACAGATACACCCATATACAGATTCACCCATACACAGTTAATCTGTGTCGAAAGCTAGTTTAATCGAGTGGTTCTTAGCTAAGTTTGCTTTGAAATGAAACCATCGGAGGTTTTTCAACTTATCTAAGCTGCTTAGGTAATAAATAATAAAATATAAAATAAATAAGTAAATAGCTGCTTACAATGACAATGCAAAGAAAAATCCGTTAAGCAGCTGGACTTGAACCAGCAACCTCGGTAATCCGTACCACGCTCCACCAATTAAGCTATACTTAACGTTAATGCGTAACTGTAGAAGTTCCGTAGTGGGTGAGCCGCTTGATTAAGCTACTCATAGATGGCGCTGAGGAGAGATCTTCCAAATAAAAATATGACACAAGGCATTGAAAAATTCGTTAGGTACACCAACGTTAAGTATAGCTTAATTGGTGGAGCGTGGTACGGATTACCGAGGTGGCTGGTTCAAGTCCAGCTGCTTAACGGATTTTTCTTTGCATTGTCATTGTATGTTGAATTTCATTCTATGAATGTTTCATAAAAATAAAAAACAAAAATAATCAATAAAACGATTATTTTCATTTAAATAGCTGCTTTCTATATTTTCGAGTTGTACTTTCACAGTTGCGATATTTGAAATCGGCCCCAGACGAAGTAGGTACTTAGCTACAATGGTATCTAATCACATCCGACCGCACACGTTTCGTAACTGGCGGAGGGCCATTTTCGGGGCACGACGGGCCATAGACGGGTCTGGACTGTTGACTGAGCACACAGCGGCGATCTCGCACAAGACACAGGTTTCGGGTGGCGGCTACGCTGGTTACTCAGGGCATACCAGAGCGAAGGGCGTGAGGTGCAAGGCAAGAGCGGGAAGCGGTAAGTATAATTGTTATTTATGATACAAGTGCGGAAAGTAGGCAATTCCCTACGAGTGCCGGTGATCTTAAACACGAGCGTAAGCGAGTATTATAAACCGACACGAGTTGGGAATTGCCTACATTTTAACACGAATATCATACGTTTTACATTGCATTGTGACACTTTTGACTTCTGGGGTGCCTATCAACACCAGGATTAGGAAATCAAACAAGGAAAGTGGTCAATAGTAATTTATTAAGGCAATTTGGCTCTCGGCTAGCTCGTTTACAAAATTAGGAGAGCTGGTGGGTTGTAAGGGGTCTATCTCAGTCGATGACATTTGCTTGCTTTTAAAAAAATTGTAGGTAAAACCCGAAATATAAAAAGTACGGGGCGCCACCAGTCGAGACGGCGACTGGACCAAGTAAGTTATTATATCTCAAATATGTACCTCATCTGGCGGAAAGAGTACCCGTTAATCTGGAGTCTGCTCCAGGGAGACTGCTAGGGAGCGACCCGCAGAGTCCAAAGAAGAACGGACACCGGGACCGGCAGAGCAGCAACAGGTGAAGGCCTAGAAATATGGGTGAAGACACCAGGAGTAGTCCAGGAAACGAAAAAAAGAAACCCCCTGAAAACAACACAATGGTTTCATTATAACCAGAGTTAAAACGAGGTATGCAGGAGGAAATGTATCTACCCTCTACATAAAAATTATCTTGGTCAAGGGCAAGAAACTCACCAAAGGGGAATGATAGTCCCGCTTCAGCTGGCCAGGCTCGCGATGACGTCTGTCAACCCTTTGGGGGTCTCTTTGCACTCCCTTGAGTTGGTTATGCTGAAACGAATTTATTGCAATTAGAAAATGGTCACGTATCTCGCAAATGGGTGAAGCCCACAAGCTTAAGGACACTTACCGTGCGACATTTAGCGCCGCGTTTGCTAGGAGGCTCAATGCGTTCGTTACTTCCAAAGAAGTGGTCCTTATCAGGCGAAGGTCAGGTGGAAAGTAAGGCGAATGAAATGCCGGTGTCATGACATTTGATATTTGACACTTCCTTAGACCTTGCCATACGCGACCAAAATCGCGTTGGCGGTGACGAAATTTACAAAAGACAACGAAGCCGTTTTAATTTTAAAATAATGGAACACTAGTACTTACGTATTTTTGGTAGGGAATTTTCAAACACTCCAGCTAATAAAATAGACTAAATGATTTAGAAAATGCATAAATGTAAACATATGAATCGCCCTATAGTAAGACTGACGTTGCTAGTAAATTTTTAAATAGATTTTGAAAAGAATAAGAGACGGAGTCCCATGCAGTCAAAAATGTTGAGCGTTTATTTAAACGCTAAGGGGGTTAAAAAATTATATGTCACAGCATTGTGCAATTAATAGGATGCAAATGCGCCGAAGAGAAGTAGATTTTTTTTATTGTAAGAGGGAGGCAAACGAGCAAGGGACACCTGCACCTGCATTTTGTAGCTTGTCGGATAGTGACGGAATCAGTGAAGGACGCACTGAGCGACAAGCGACAAAATGGCACGCGTGCTAGCCCCCCTGATGGTACCTAAGCGATCACCGCCACCCATGAGAACCAGCAACCCAAAGAGTCACTATACTTGGTCCGTTGCCGGCCTTTACAGAGGAAAAGAGACAGAGGAAAGGAGGAAAATGAATCGGGCCTCCAGCACTCTCACAGACCGACCGAAACGCAACAGGGGTGCTGTTGCTTCTCGCTGATTTTCTGCGAGAGGGTAGTACCTCCCTGGACGAGCCGCCGGCCCATTCGTACGGCAGCAAATAGCTTTTTTAGGGTTCCGTACCTCAAAAGGAAACAACGGAACCCTAATAGGATCACTTTGTTGTCCGTCTGTCTGTCTGTCAAGACCCTTTTTCTCTGGAACGCGTGGAGGTAGCATGCTGAAATTAATGTCAAATACTCAAGCTTGCGGTCTCTTGAAGCTGTGAACGAACGTAAGAAGTGAACGCAATCAAAAGATACAGTCATAAAAAAATTGGTTTCCATACAAATCGCCGTACTGAGAAAACCTAAAGGGTACTTCCAGTTGTCCTAGAAACTTGAAATTTGGTATGAAAGTAGCTCTTATAGCACAACCACTCCAAAAAGTCTCAAAATCTTAAATTTTTATGTCTGTCTGTAGATTTCGCAGACCAATATAAGTTGACCTCACGCTTCGTACATTTTGCTTAGGAGCAGGGCTTTGCTAACACTGAACTTTTTAAAACACTGGGAAAAGCGTTAAAATCTTTCTACGGAACCCTCGTGCGCGAGTCCGACTCGCACTTGGCCGGGTTTTTTTTTTACTATAAACTGACCAGTGATTGACCCCTATCTCACTTGATGGAAGGTGCAGATGAGGCCTAAGGTGTAACTCACTGGTTCAGTAACAGCCTATTCACTCTAGCCTTGAAGAGCCCTAGATTGTGCCCGTCCGGAAATGCAGACGATGGGAGCGAATTCCATTCCTTAGCAGTTCGCATTAAGAAGGATGAAGCAACAAAGCAGTATGGCTCTCCCACTACAAGATAGGTAGTATTAACAGTGTCAACCGCTGCCTCCTTTAAATTGCTCCACACTCTGTCCAGTATTTGACCAGCCAGTCTGACTAATTGTCCACGCGTGTGGCCACTCCGACACCTATCCGTTATACTTAAACCTCCTCTGTGGGCACCATGATTAACTGGAGCAACTGTGTGTTTACGTCTGAAGAATACTGTAATTTAAATTAACGGTGAACTTTTCAGGAGTAAGTATCCGTATTTATTAGGGTTCTGTACCTCAAAAGGAAAGAACGGAACTCTTATAGGATGATTCGCATTTTTGTCTGTCCGTCTGTCTCAGTGAATTTACTCCGAAAGTACACCTACTTGACCGTTTAAGTTGAAATTCGGTACACATATTATGTAAGTCGGTGATCCAAAGACGAACGTGTAATGTAAATTAATAAATTTTAAACATGTAGTGGCCTACATTTATACATACGGTATTACATACGGTTTTGGAGGGTAAATTAGAAAACGAAAGAAATATGTTTTGCATGCAAACTATATCGTGTTACGTATCAAATGTAAGGGCTCAATATATGCCTTTAGATTACAAGAAAACTTAGAAGAAATCTGTGGCATTTAAAAAGTAGCATAGGAAATTGGAATTTAAATACCTAATCAACGTACGGAAACCTCTTCACGCGAGTCGAACTCGCACTTGTCCGGTTTTTGTGTTTTATGAGCGAGAGACAGTTTGGCTAAACTGTATGTGCCCGCCAATGTCCCAATAGTTGGCAATTTCAATCTTAATACGTAGCAATAAAGGTGACAAACAGGCCCCTGTTTCACCAACTTTACAATTCAACATACAATGACAATGCAAAGAAAAATCCGTTAATCAGCTGGACTTGAACCAGCAACCTCGGTAATCCGTACCACGCTCCACCAATTAAGCTATACTTAACGTACAACTTTACAATTGTCAGTTTTCAATGACAATCACTGTCAGTTGCTGACTTGAAGATCTTTTCTTTTAGCGCGCTTCATATGGCAAGGAAATGTACTTCGAATTGTCATGACAAACCGACAATTGTAAAGTTGGTGGAACAGGGGCAAGATCGTCAATTATTGGTATAAATAAACACTTGTCTTTGGCTTATAGATTATACTTACCCACCAATTATTGGTATAAATAAACACTTGTCTTTGGCTTATAGATTATACTTACCCACCAATTATTGGTATAAATAAACACTTGTCTTTGGCTTATAGATTATACTTACCCACCAATTATTGGTATAAATAAACACTTGTCTTTGGCTTATAGATTATACTTACCCACCAATTATTGGTATAAATAAACACTTGTCTTTGGCTTATAGATTATACTTACCCACCAATTATTGGTATAAATAAACACTTGTCTTTGGCTTATAGATTATACTTACCCACCAATTATTGGTATAAATAAACACTTGTCTTTGGCTTATAGATTATACTTACCCACCAATTTTTAAGCTGCATTTTACACCTTTATTGTATGGGTCTTATAAAAACTTACGTAGGTAAATACATAAATCATCACAGCGGCAGTCGTTATACTTTCTTCGATTATTATAGTCTAGTACCCATAACACAAGCTCTGCTTAATTTGGGACTAGGTCAATTGGTGTCTTGTCCCATGATATTTATTTATTTTATTTATTATTTATTATAAGGTCTCCAATTGATATATTCCAAGCTTGTAGCCTGTCGCCGTGTTGAAACCCCATACTTATCGGTTTAGGCGGCCGGTCGATGTAAGCCGACAAATCCCCTTAGACGTCTTAAGACCGCGGTATACATAAATAACTTTGAATTATAAACAAAGATAGTTTCGTCGGCTCAGGAATGAAGTTTTTTTTTGTAATAGTTAAGGTTTGAGATCAGATGAATTAGGATTAAATTGAAATGTATGTTTTAGCCCGGTGCATTGGTCATCCATTTCAGTGCGTCTAGTGTATACTTACACCAACGACCAAAAAACCGTCTCGATCGCGTTCGCGTTTATAACAATTAATTGTCATACTATTTGACACTTTAACGCAAAATAATTTATTGAATCAGGCGTTACTTTGCGGAGGTCCATATTTATGAACTAAAAAACAATTACTTTGCTCACCCGCGACCACAAAGCGCGTGGTCGCGGGTGAGCAAAGTAATTGTTTTTTAGTTCATACTTTAACGCAAACGCGATGATACGTATTTTGTGTATTACATTAAGGGCCAGTGCCCTTAATATAATCAAAAAACAGTAATTACCATGGGTAAATTGGCAGCGCTACTAGTGGCACGTATCGGTAACTTGAAACCAATTTTGTCACCTTGAAGTATTGAGTTCTTTTACTTAAATTTTTATGTCTGTGCGTATCAGAGACCATTTATAAAACGACTTTTCACAAACCGCAACCGAACGAATATGTCTATACATTGTGGTCTTTTGAACACTGTCCGTGCTTCTGTGTGTTGTTAAATTCCTCGCAAGCCTTTCTATTTGACCGTATGAGGGGTAATAAAGCTATTACAATTTATCGCTCTTAAATCTTCATTAGGCGCTTGTATTAAACACCTGTCGAGTCCCGCTATCTCTGATTTTAAACATTTTGTGAAATATGACTTGGCTTTAGGCAAGACTGCGAAGGAAGTAATATATATAAAGAAACAAACACAATGGCTGTGCTATAAGGTATAACACATACGAAAACATATTCATGTGTATTGTGTACAATTTTAATTGTGTCGTGGACTCTCTTATGTTATTATTATTAATATTATTAATACTATGCTATTGTTTGCAACATGTAATTGTACCTAATAAATAAAATAAAATAAAATAAATAAAATAAGAGCTACCTTCAGACCTTTTAAGTTTCTAGGACAACTGAAAGTTACCCTTTAGGTTTTCACAGTACGGCAATTTGTACGGAACCAACCTTTTTAATGACCGTATGTTTTGATTGCAGAATTGGGACTGCAGGCTTGAGTATTTATTTTAATATTAATTTCAGCATGCCACCTCTACGTTTTCTAGAGAAAAAGGGTCTTGACAGACAGACATGCTGTGTATTTTTTTTTGTAAATAAGTAATTATCCGGTGGCAAGTTGAGGAGGGCGAGGCCGCAGCGGGCGTTATACATTTTTAAGCTAGCGCATTTTGTTTTACACACAATATTATTAGATACCCAATGGCTCGAAACCCTCGGGGCACGAGTCCGACTCACTCTTGACCAGTTTTTAACTACCTACCGAATGTACAGATGACATAACAAATCAAAGTCTCATCCTGAACCTTACCGACTGATTTAAAAGCGCTACAGTAAATTTTTCTTCCTTTCGGATCGTAAACCCGTCGTTAATAGGCCGACACAAAGGAGTTTAGTTAATTTTAACTGCTCAGTTTTATGGGGCGTTATCACCTATGCGGAGTTCTATTAGTCTTCTGTATTTATTGAAAGTTAGTGTTAGTACAAAAGTTACGTTTTTATTGCCGCGTGTGTTGCCTATTAAGAAAGAGTCTTATAAACTACAAACAATTGCTTTGCTCACCCGCGACCACTAATGACAAATAGTTATGTGGTAGTGGAACTGGTGGCATGTTGAGCGGTTGTTGTTGTTGTGCTTCGTTAATAGCCTCGTGGAGAGTGCCGAAGCGCGTCAGCGTTTAGTTTAGTGGTGGTGGTGATAGTTGGGTCTGTGTGGCTTGTGTTGATTCGTGTAGCAGTGGAGGCGGAGGTGTTGCATGGAAACATACATTTGCCGCACAGATATAACTATTTGTCATTAGTGGTCACGGGTGAGCAAAGTAATTGTTTTTAGTTAGTTAGAATGAGAAAATTACGTGAGGATTATTAGTTTATGCAACTGCTACATAATGAGGGTCCTTAAAACACGAGTGTGTGCGAGAGTTTATCAAACGAGGCGAAGCTGAGTTTCATAATAGGATCCCACGAGTGTTTTAAGGCCTAATTATGTGGAGCTGCATACATTACTTTATCTACACACATATTGTAAGTACTCTAAGATGGGTTCAGAAGCCGAAGGCATATATCATACCCATATCTGTCACGAATTTGACTGTTTTTTTTTTATCATAGACAAGCATACCGACCTGACGTTTCGTAAACTGTTTTTTTATAGCAAAAAAAAAATAATATTATTTATACATGTCGGGCCGAATATGACTTACATACGTGAGTGATCCGTTTTATTTCACTACGATTGTAAATTACGTTGGTTTTCAAATTTTAAACATCGAATTCGATGGCGAAAAGTACTTTACTGCTGGGGTGGTGGTGGTGCTGGGGCTGGCGGCGAAGGCGACGGCGTGCTGCAATGCTGTGCCCTAAGCACGACTTGTCGAATCCTGCGTTACGTTACGGTTATCGCATCGAGATCGAGAAATCTCATACTAAATTTTAGTTCCAAATACGCTCACGGGCGGGCGCTGTTCCAAACGTCATACAAACTCGTTATAGTTTACTATTCGATTTTACGTGACGCAGGATTCGCCAAGTCGTGCCTAGGGCACAGGTCATTTTCTGCGGTTCCTGAACGCGTTATAGAGGACTTATGTTATGATATGTGTGTAGATAAAATGGCTAACGTGTCAGCTAAATCATTACCAGCAGTAAAAGCAATGTCCTTTTTAATTGCGCATGATTATTATAATTCACTTCTGGGTGCTTGTTAAAATGATATACGGCGAGATATAGTATGTAGAAACGCATGTTCATTGCGACATTATCACTTAAACAGCATAAATAATACTAAGCGTGTTTGAAATTATTCAGCAAGGGTTCTACACTCAAGAGCAAACAAAACGGGTCACTTTGTAAGGTATTTTTCATACAAAGTGACCCGTTTTTATAGATAAGATAAGATTTATTTGCCAACAATAACAATAAAAGATACAACTAAATACAGACAACATTTGAAATTAAAAACACAGCGAGTATTCTATAGCTAAAAACATAGCGTTTCCATACTGCGGCAAAAGGGACAGGCTCAGCTAATGCTGCGCTTGCGTGGAAGCTGCCAGCGCTGGTTTTCAGACCGCCCCTGTTGACTCGTGCTAGAAAAGCTGCAGCGGGTTGGTTGGCGGACAAAAGAGAAAGAACACAAAACCTAAATAAAATGAACATTATAACTAAAACAGCAAAAAAGGTTCATGAAAACATTTTAACGCTTTAACGTTTGGCGTTTGAGAATAACACTGAACACAGCTAGTTATAGTTGCAGCTGTTGTCAATTTGTGCTGCGAAGAGAACTGCTCTAAACTTGTGTTTAAAAGTGGGCTGGGACATACTGTACGAAGGGGGGGTGGCAGGTCGTTCCATATCTTGGATGCTGCAAATTTTAATCCACCTCTGCATCCCTTTGTATGATGCTTGGGTATCACGGCTTTGTTCGACGCGTTCGATTACTAACAGGTTACCGTACGTACGAGTATTCGAATCCTGCGTAGCGTAACGTTATCGTATCGAGATCGAGAAACCTCATACAAAATTTTAGTTCCAAATGCGGTCATGGGCGGACGCTGTTCCAAACGTCATACAAATTTCTCGATAACGTTTACTACTCGATTACGTTACGCAGGTTTCGAATATTCGTACTCGTGCCTCTGTAAGTCTAGCACAACTCACAGCGCGACTTCTATCTCGCGCGAGGACAACTGCCCGTCCTTTTCTGTCACTCAGAGATGGGTAATATAATCTCGCGGGACAAACAAAGGCGCGAACAGTTGTGCTAGCCCTACTGGCCAGTAGAAGGAGAAATTTTTGACGTGAATACCTGCAGCTACTTAAGAACCATTCCCATTCCCATTTCTGGGGTTAGTCATATTTTAGTGAAGTTCCCAATCCGCACTTTGTATGCTTGGGAACTATAGCTCAACTCCTCTCATTCTGAGAAGAGGCCTGTCCAGCAGTGGGACGTAATGATGATGATGATGACGGTTCTTAGAACACGGAACCCCCCATAATAACATATTGTAATCGATAGGTTTATAATTTAAGCGCCAAGCGCCGGCGGAACCCGTGTCGTAAACGATGTGATTATAAACCAGTCTTGTACAGCAAAGACTAACAAACACACAGACTCTTCAATTACCTACTTTTAAGGGTTCCGTACCTCAAAAGGAAAAAACGGAATCCTTATAGGATCACTTTGTTGTCCGTCTGTCTGTCTGTCTGTCTGTTTGTCTGTCAAGACCCTTTTACTCTGAAATTAATATCAAATATAGTTAAGCCTGCGGTCCCTTGAAGCTGTAAAAAAAACAACCTTCTAAGTCAACGCAATCAAAAGATACAGTCATTAAAAAGGCTATTTCCATACAAAATGCCGAAATCCGAAAATCTAAGTTTTTATGTCTGTCTGTAGATTTCGAGATCAATATAAGTTGACCCCGCACTGCAAACATTTTGCTTAGGAGCAGGGCTCTGCTAACACTGAACTTCTTAAAACACTGGGGAAAAGCGTTAAAATCTTCTACGGAACCCTCGAGCGCGAATCCGACTCGCACTTGGCCGGTTTTTTTGCTTTCGGATTTAAGAAAGTCAATTCAAAACGTGAGTTCACAACTTTGGGCTTCAGAAAATGTTTATGCACTTTTGAACATTTACGTAATTAATACTGCGTTTAGAGTATAGGAGTGTATGTTGCGACTCTACTTAATTAGGCTTTAAAACACTCGTGTAATCTTTTTATGAAATTCGGCTTCGCCTTGCTTCATAAAACCACAATCGTGTTTTAAGGACCCTCATTGCAATAGTTGTGTCAACTACTATGGCTTGGGACCCTAAGCAACTGAAGCGATGATTTCAAATGGGTCCGCAGATTCCCAAAAGAGCCATATTGAATTAAAATAAAATATCTTGAAAAAACCTTATGTTCTGTTCTCAATCGGAGTATCTCTTTATGTTTTTCCCTAATGCATGTTTTATTTTTACGGTTTTCCAGTGATTAGGGTTGGCATTTTTCTGGTTGTTTTCTATGTATTCATGTTTCAGCGAGTATTTAAAAAGTATAACTTATATTCTGTGGCCGACTATCGACATATCGCCGCCCCGGGAACTGGTCGGCGCAAGCGCAACCGATAGCTATCAGCACATCGCCGCTTTATACATAATGCCTTTCATAATTATCAGCTTTTTTGCATACACGTTGCATACTAATTCATCACAAAAAGTATGTCCAGTCGAGATCGAAGATATGTTTACATTTGAGAGTTACAAAAATTTACTTGTAGTGGAAGTGGTGGCATGTTGAGCGGTTGTTGTTGTGCTTCGTAAATGGCCTCGTGGAGAGTGCCGAAACGCGTCAGCGTTTAGTATAGTGGTGGTGGTGATAGTTGGGTCTGTGTGGCATGTGTTGATTCGCGTAGCAGTGGAGGCGGAGGTGTTGCATGGAAACATACATTTGCCGCACAGATATAACTATTTGTCATTAGTGGTCGCGGGTGAGCAAAGTAATTGTTAAAAATTTACTTAGCGGCAAAAAATTTGGCCCAGTCGAAATATAGTTTGTGGCAGCAGTTTGCGGGTGTTACGACCTTGTGCGAGATCCGTCCGAATCGCTACCACCATCTTACTCGCTAATCCTGAAGCTAAGCAGCAGTGCTTACACTGTTATATTCCGGTGTGAAGAGTAAGACAGCCGGTGTAATTACGGGCACAAGAGGCATTTCATCTTAGTTCTCTAACTTGGCTACGCATCTGCAAACCCCACGTGCTGATCACTTACCATCAGGTGACCCACTTGCTAGTTTGCCTTCCTTGTGTATAAAAAAAATACAAAACTATATAGTTACCTATTACCTACATTGCTCAAAGAATTAGTTCGCCGAAGTGGCGTTGGGCTGGCCATATGATTCAGCCATTGCCAGTGTCTCGTGAAATTTTGTAAGCAGGTTCGCAAAATAAATACATTATTTTTCGGCGGTTCGTTTTTTGTTTAAAAAAAAATCAAAACTTAGGTCTATTGAAGATCTAAAAATAGGTACCTAGACTTCCTCGTGCCTGAAATTGTAATTAGCCTTAAATTAAGAGGTATATACACCTAAATAGATCATAATTCTCAGGTATCACCTGGGTGGGCATTGCCACGCATTGCGCAGTTTTAGGAAGAGTTACGATTGCGCATAATAATTATACTTTTCCATATAAGTCCTTTGTACCACTAGACATTTTCCTGAGGCACGTTCATATTGTATTATAGTAACAATGGTACTTAATTCAAAGATTTTCCGTACCACAATACTCACACAACATGATTGTCATCAGATAACCATTTAAAAAGATTTCTAATTAGATAAAGTTTAAAATGTAATTTATTTGGGTACAGCGCGGCGTAATTTGTTTAATTTAAATTGGACGTTACAGAATTTGAATTTTATCTTTCACTAATCTTCTTAAGTATGTTTTGGTGATAAAGATTGAGATAAAACACATCAAATCGAGGTTTTAAGAGATTAACGTAATTTTAAATGTAATGTTTATGCATTCCACGGATTAGTTTTGAGAATAAGATTAGGTGTAATCATAAACATAACATACATACCTACTGAATCACACTTAGCTTGGTAAAAACGAAAGCATGGTTTGTAATTTGATTATTTTAATTAGAGGTTGCGATCTCAAAGCATAATTATACCTACTGTCTAATCTTTTGGGAAAACGAAAACGTGGAACTCGCATCTTAGGGACTATGGGGTAAACTGCCCTAATGTTTACTGGTTGGGAGGCCCTTGAATCTTAGGGACTATGGGGTAAACTACCCTAATGTTTACTGGTTGGGAGGCCCTTGAATCTTAGGGACTATGGGGTAAACTACCCTACTACCCTAATGTTTACTGGTTGGGAGGCCCTTGAATCGTCAACAAACATTTCATACCTAATCGTTTCATTTAATCGCATTTTCTTTTCGTCAAAAGCTATTTTCTACTAAACTGGCATTTCAAATTTTATTGTTTGTTGTATAGATTAGAGTAGTTTTTAAATGAAAAGGTTAAGAAAATAAGTCGGAAAATGGCTTTCCATGATATTAAAGTGCGATGAAATTAATCAGCTATGAAACGTTTGAATCAAGTCAAATCAAGAAAATCGAAGCTAGTATCCCAATGACTGAAATATTAAAATAATCAGCTTACGATTTGCTCAAAAAGTTGATCAAAACTAATTTTCGTGCTAAAAGCCAATCTTTTATTTTCTACTTACATGAAGACGTGGTCGAATTTATTCACTCGTAACTTAGTATGCAACCCAGATTAAACTGGCCGTTTCGCGTTTCTCAGAAGGCCAATAATCTCAATTTACAACAAAAAAGTTAATAAGAGAATATAAATTTTATACTACCGTTCGCCTGGAGCGGTGTCTGTAGTAGATGTTAACATAATTATTGTTTAACTAGATGATAACTGTCATAATCATAAGTTAAATCGGAATGATAAATTGCTAGCTAGAACCGGTTCTTGAAATAATTTTGCTTGTTGGTAAGTAGCTGCATTTACTTCCGTGATTTTCGATTTGAGTGAAACAAACGGATCACTGGCGTATGTCAATCTATTTCGTAGGACTAGTGTCAGACTAATCCTAGTCCTTCCTCTAGGAGCACACGCTTCGGCGGTAGCGAAACGCAATCACTGAATCCGGAATCAAACCAGTTTCGATAGTCTGTCATTGATGTATAACACGGTCATGTCATGCCCCGACATCCGACAAACTTAATTTATTATACTGGACAAATGATTAAAAAATCACCGTGTCATAGTAATCCTATGATACTTTTAAGACACTTTATCCCACTGGCGGTAAGTGTAAGTTGGTAAAATAAAGTGCATGTAACTGTCAAATTATGAATGACTCCAGATATTGACAGACACAACTAATTTCGTAAAAAGTTGTACAGTCATCATCATACCCCGTTATCAGTGTTGCTGATTCATTGAAAACGCTAGGGATGGCACTGCACATTTTCTTGACATGTACCTACCTAAATAATATAATTCGATGCACCTGGTTTATTTGATGTGAACTTCACGATTAACTTTTTCATTTATATGTTTCAAGTGTACAAACTTAAATGAGGTTTTATGCTGTTTTGTAACTCCATAATAGGTGATTGTGCCATTTATTTGTCATTAATTATTAATGTCGTATATCGTTATAATTTGTTTACTTTTTATTCAGTTAAAATCATGAATTTTCCCAGTTTAAAACAGTGCTGATGGCAAAATGGGGAAACTCGAAAAACTCTTAATAATTTGTTCAGAAACCTAATAAAATTACACAAATCTGTTGTTTTACCTGTAGAAATTTTACTGTAACAAAAACGTTTTGTGTACAAATATGTCACATTGACAACGAAATGAATATTGAGCGACAACCCTATGACTTAGTTTCAATGAATCTGCAACACTGATAACGGGGTGTGGTCATCATCAAAGGGAAAGTTCACATAACTACAACAGGATAGTAAGAAAGAGTCCATCAATTTGTATGGGAACCGTGTAACATTTCGCGTAGGTATTTTGATGTCACAAGTGTAATTTAGTGAGGAAATGCCTCGATTGACAACTCCGATTTTTTGTTAGTGTTTGAACAATATATATTTTTAATAAACTCACCGAAACATGAATACACAGAAAAACCAGAAAAAATACCAACCCCGGGAATCGAACCCGGAACCTCGACACTCCGGGTCGCGTGCCCACCCTTACACCAGAACTGGTATTTATTTGGAAAAATAAATAAAAAATACGAAAAGATTTTCCAATTGACATCATGAAGTGTTTGAACAGTTAATTGTTGAACAAGGGTTTTTAACCCCCGACGAAAAAGAAGGATGTTATAAGTTTGACCTGTGTATCTCTGTGGCATCATAGCTCCCCAACGGATTGACCGACATCTATGTGGTTTTTGTAATCGAAAGCTAGTTTAATCAAGATGGTCCTATGGTTTAATTAAAATCGGTTCGGTTCGGTTATGGAAATATTGAACTTTGAAATGACAATGTCGGGGGTTTTTCAACTTTTCTAAGTTGGTAAGGCTGTTTTTAAAAAATGACGTTACTCGCGGAAAGCGGTCGTAAGTTGGAACGCGTAATGAGGTTCTCAGTCGCCCCTTTAATCTGTCGTACATTTTATGTCAGTGACCAATACAAAATGACCACACGTTGCCTACATTTGCTTAGGACCAGGGCTCTGCTATCACTGAAAAACTCAAGGCATTTGGAAAAAGCGGGAATAGTCGGCAAGACTTGATTCCCGTTATAGACGAACTATTTACATATGTGTACCTACAAATAATATACATAAATGTAATACCCGTAAATACACTTGACCGATTTCCTTACTAGAGTAAATACATAAAACTATCCGTCAATTCAATATACAATGACAATGCAAAGAAAAATCCGTTAAGCAGCTGGACACCAACGTTAAGTATAGCTTAATTGGTGGAGCGTGGTACGGATTACCGAGGTTGCTGGTTCATGTCCAGCTGCTTAACGGATTTTTCTTTGCATTGTCATTGTATATTGAATTTCATTCTATGAATGTTTCATAAAATAAAAACAAAAATAATCAATAAATCGATTATTTTCATTTTATCCGTCAATTGTTGACCTTTTGGATTTCTGTACTGATTTATATTCAATAATAAGTCAGCTGCCTTGTTTTATGGATAATTGAACCGATGTTTTATATAATCAATCACTCATGAACAATAGCTTTTGGCAATTCAATTGCCTTGGATGTTGTCTAGCAAGTCGCGGCGTTGAAAGACGCGGCGGGTGATCAGAGTTCTTTTTTTTATGGCTTATAAAGGCTTTACATTCATCATGCTACGTGTCCAACAGACTGGCAATTTTTTGTTGTTTCACGACCAAGTGAGTATAAGAGAAGAATATGATTTTGCTCCTGAAGTTTAGCTTTACAAATAATTCCTGAATTTTTAAATATTTTTTGAGTCTCACCGGTGACTAAAACTCCCATGCCTATGATATCAAATACGAATGCCCCCACCCAGTCGTAAACGAGATCACGGAGTGACTTCTTGACCGCTGAGAGTGACAGCTAACCTCAATCTACTATGTTGACATGCTTGTGTATGACAGAAACGCAAAGTAGCTGCATGTTACTAGACGAGTATGATATTCAAATTAAGGCTTTTGGCAAATAGTGATATCAATGTCACATGGATGACAATTTAGTCACCAAGTGAAATTAAAAAATGCAAATGGCCATCCAAAGAGGGAACGCTGCCACCAACTTTGGTCCCATGGCCAAGGGGACTTCTTTGTCATTTAGACAGTAAACTTTGGCACAAGCATTATAGTTTAATACAGAATTTTACGGGAAAACCGTAAAAACAAAAAACGAGGAAAAAACACAATAATTGAGATTGGAGAAGAATTACAACACTTTCTCACACTACATCAGACATTAACTACTTATTACAACGGGACTTCACTCAACCAGTCCATCATCACTTTTTCTTCGCCGCTTCTTGCGCCCGCGCCGTTTTAAGTCGTTCATTGTTGCCGCGTAAGGCGCTCGTTATAGCGGCCATATTAGGCGCCGGCGCGCGCGCCGCCCTTACGTGATCGCAACTGGTACATACTAGTTTTAGCTTTTTACGAAGCTGTAGGCCGAGCACGAGTTTTCGAATCCCGCGTATGACGTTACGTTATCGTATCGAAATCGAGAAACCTCGCACTAAATCCCTTTAAGGGATAAGTTTGCCTTTGTACATTTGCTTTTGTTCTGTTATCTGTTATTTTGTGTTTTATGTGCAATAAAAAGATAATATACATACATACGTACATAAATCACTCAAAGGTTGGCTGGTAGATCCCTTAAAGGGATAAGTCCACGTTTGTACTCGAATTTGGTTGTTGTAACTTGTGTTTTTATCCTGTCTTGTTTTTATGTAAGTGTTTACTTACTTACTTGAATTTTAGTTCCAAATGCGCTCATGGGCGGGCGCTGTTTCGAACGTAATAAAAATTTCTCGATAACGTTACGCAGAATTCGAAAATTCGTGCTCGACCCTCTGGATAAATTTGTGGATATAGTTGTGGCTCTCAAGCATAAGGTCGTGGGTTCGCACCTCTGAGTTTTTCGGAATTTATGTGCGAAATTACATTTTTACTTTATCACGAGTTTTTCGGTGAAGGAAAATGTAGAGCACTCCAATAGACTATAGGTTACCACTCAGTTACAGTTACAAATATTTAGGTAACTCGTCTTTTTTATCACTTTAAAAAAAGACGTAAGTAGACGAAAATTATATGGATAATTACCTCGTTCCAAACTTTCAAATCGCGATAACACAAAAAGTTGCTAAGGTGAGTAGACATGTTCTTTCCGTGTACCCTTCATGTAGGTAAGGCCTTAACCTGTTCACAAAAAAAAAATTCAACATTGTTTTCTGTCAATGGGACATCCTAAGGGGAGGTCCACACTGACAAACCTTGGAATGAAATCGAAAGCCTTTGTCCAACCATCAATCATAGAAACCAGTTTAAAATAAAAACGCATAACTCAACAAACTACCTTTGCGGGTGAAAGCGGCGCCTTGTGTTCCGATCGATTAGAATTTAGTATGGGAGGTCGTTAGTGCCAAGTTTTGGCGGCTGCACAAGTAATTTGGTTTTAAAGGGTACAACACACGAGTGAATGCTTATAAAAAATAGAAGTGCGATGCTAGTACACCCAGACTACTTAGTAAGTATTGCTGATTTTTCTGACCAGTCATTTAATCGTACAAACATAATAATTATTGCAGTTTGTAGTGTTCCATTTTACAATTCTTTAGTGGAATGGAAAGGGGTGCCTTTAACGTATTTCTTATTCTTCTAGTGCTCTCTTGTTGGAGGTTGGCGATCAATAGGGCTATCCTTATTATAGAGACTGCCGCCTGAAAGAGGGATCTGGTACTCTTCCCAAACCAGTTCCTAAGGTTTCTTAACCAGGAGGCACGTCTACGGCCAGGTGGGCTGCGGCCTCGAATCTTTCCCAAGATACCAAGCTGAAGCAGACCATACTTCATCATCATCATGTCAGCGGAAAGACGTCCACTGCTGGCCGGCGGCCTCCCCGCAGGTCTCCACTCAGACCGGTCTTGTGCTTTCCGCATCCACCGCGATCCCGCGATCTTTACCAGGTCGTCGCTCCGTCTTGTTGGAGGCCTACCGACAGCTCGTCTCCCGGTCCGCGGACGCCATTCGAGAACCTTCTGACCCCATCGGCCATCAGTCCTGCGAGCAATATCCATACTAAACTTGTTGTTATACATTTTTCTTCTTCAAGGGCCTCTCCAACTAGTGAAGGTCGGCTACCAACTTCTGGAATTCCTCAGATGTGCTCGCTATTGCAGTCCACTCTCGGATGTTGCGAGCCACGACTTCTTTCTCTGACCAACTCGCCGCTTACCGGCTACCTTGCCCATCATTATAAGCTGCAGAAGATTATATCTATCGTGTCTAAGCACGTGACCGAGATATGCAGTTTTTCGCCTCTTAATGATGGGCAGAAGTTCCCGTCCCAGCTTTGCTCGTCGCAAAACCTCCCCTTTAAACATTATATGACCCGTAAGATACGGAACCCTAAAAAGGGTTCACGAGATACCCGATAACCCTTCAACCCGACAAAGGCTAGTCGACTATAGTTTATTTGCACCTACCGGCTCATTACCGCGCGGCTCGTTTGGGCCGAAACCGGCGCGCGCGCGGCTAATGAGCTCGTTATTGGAGCTTGATGGGGATTCGTATTGTTAGGGCCATAATGCAATTGACCGAGCGAGCGAAGCGAGCGCAGCGTATCTGTTGCAGCTTGGACAAAACTGCTTTTGTCTGTCTGTCCGTCTGTCCGGCTGTTCTCCTCTACAGGTCGCATTTCTCAACCGATTCTCGTGAAATTGTGTGAGTAGGTTCGCAATTATTTTTTTGTAATTGAAAAATGTTCAAAAATATTCCGACGAATTGAGAACCTCCTCCTTTTTTTGAAGTCGGTTAAAAATGAGCCGATTCTCATAAAAATTTAGATCTGTGAACTAAAAACAATTACTTTTCTTTGCTTTGTTTTGCTTTGTTTTTAGTTCATAAATATGGACCTCCGCAAAGTAACGCCTGATTCAATAAATTTAGATCTGGTTCAATAGTGAGCTCGCGAGTGTACCTATTTATTAACGTAACAAATGTTAAGTAGACATCTTAATTTCAATAATTGCCATATTTGCTAGTTAACCAGCTATTTTGGCAGAGTCATCATCATCAGGCATTAGGACATTTTTTGCCCTACAATCATAAGTATCATAACAAGTCCTATCAAGTGAACCTACATTACATTATGAGGATAATAACTACAACTCATGACTTATGTATAGTTAAAGCAGATACAATTAATACAAATACTGCCAATCTCCATACTAACTTGCGAAGCTCCGAAATATAAGGTTCACTAGATGGCGTTGTTTAGCCGGGGTATTACTTCCATAAACAACGCCATCTAGTGAATTATATTTGTGAGCTACGCAAGTTAGTATGAAGTTAGTATGCAGTCTATATATTAATTGTGTCTATTTTTAATAATTGTCAGTTATGATATTGTCATAAGACTGATTTTTGCCTGGCCCGTGGGAAAGGTTTTTCTACTACGTCTAAAGTACATTGCAGTACGAGTATCAAAGTTCTGTCATCGAAATAATTTCAGGCCCGACACCAGTGCCCTAAGCACGACTTGTCGAATCCTGCGTTACGTTACGGTTATCGTATCGAGATCGAGAAATCTCATACTAAATTTTAGTTCCAAATACGCTCACGGGCGGGCGCTGTTCCAAACGTCATACAAACTCGTTATAGTTTACTATTCGATTTTACGTGACGCAGGATTCGACAAGTCGTGCTTAGGGCACAGTGCTGTCATAACCGCGTTTACGCCCTACACCATATCCGAACAAATCGGGCGTCCACAGGAGAGCACAAATTTTATGATTATAACGGCTACTCGACGCTTTCGAGTTCATATTAATTTGTGATGTTGCAAGAGAGTCAAACACAGAAGGTCGGCTTTGTCGACTCTCGATAATAACCCGACTAACTTAGACAAGTTGAAAAAACCCCGACATCGTCATTTCAAAGTTCAATATTTCAAAAACTTAGCTAAGAACTATCTTGACTTTATCTTGAGTTTACTAGATTTCGAATAAAGAAAATCGCATCGAAGTCGGTCCATCCGTTTTTGAGCTATGATGTCACTGACAGATACACAGATATACATGCCAAACTTATAACACTTTTGGGTAGGGGGTTACAGACATGTACAAAGATTCACTGCATATACCTACTCAGTTTATTTTAAGATTTGAATTAACGGTCAAACTGTCACACGTTTCTATCACAAACATGAAGAAAACACATGTGCAAAAAGTTTTTGATTGCTTATTCTTCATCATGCCGATAATCAAGAGAAGGTTCCAAAATAAAGATTCTCTACGATCCGATATGATTAAATTTATCCTTTTGGTTCTAAAGAACTACCCATAAGCATAACATCATTATCATACTCCAAAGGGCGGGGTACCAAAATTCAATACTAAAATTTAGTACTAACATCTTTGTAACCTTCATCCTTACGTCCTATACCTACCATACTATCTTAATTTATTCTTAAAAATAACTGCTGTCTCTATCCACTATCTAGGCCTCTGACACACATCTCTCCTCTGTTAACATTTGTAAACATCTTTCGTCTTTAACAGTGATTACTTTGTTTACACTTCCATTGATGTACACCAATTAAAATCACAAAGTGGATCTACTGTGCGAGTGTTATTATTATACTTGTCTATTTAGTGCAGTGCTGCGTGCTCTGGGCGCCATTTTACTTTATTAAGCTATTAGAGGCTGAATGCGTGACGTCTGTGCCTTTGCCCCGACGCGTGGGAATAGAAAAAAGTTAAGGGAACAGCTTTGAGGTTATGTTTTTATTTTGACAATAAATGTGTTAATTGATTGAGTATCTTCAGATTAAACTGTTTTAATGATTAGAAAGGGGCTTTATTACTTCTCGATGAGCTTTTGATAAGAGAATGGTTTCCTTCATTCAAGAGGGTGAAATATTATACCTCTAGAGACATGGGCGAGGTTTTATCCTCAGTGTTTTAAGAATGATGCGTTAAGTAACAAATATTTTGTACTTCTTAACTGGATTAGAGATCAAATGCCTTTTTTATACTTTCTACTTATTTTGAAGGTACTTATCTCTGAGTTATCTCGTAGTTTTAGTTAGACCATCCTGGGATATTTTTGGTAACCAATAGTTTGGTAATTTGACAGACTGTCTTTTACTGAGGTTTTACAGTACCTTCGCTTGAAACTTCACTCCAGGCACCTATTTCATCAACGTTACAATTGTCAGTTTGCAATGACAATTCGAAGTACATTTCTTGGCAATATGAAGCGCGCTAAAACAAAAGCTCTTCAAGTCAGCAATTAACATTAATTGTCATTGAAGTGTAAAGTTGGTGAAAGAGGGGCCAGGCCTATTTAAGTTTGACACGAAGTGTACCGACTTATGCCAAGTATATCTCCTCTGTAATTAATTAATTATCCTAGGTACCTGATTATTAGTCTCGTCTGAAGCCTAGACGAAATGCATTTCAGAAATGTACCGTCCAGTCGCGTTCTAAATGTTGCCGCTGAAATATACTTTCTGATATAACTAATTAATGACCGGATTTAAGCGTAAACTGGAGAGCATTATATTAATGAATTTCGGTGATATGAGAGAGAGAGAGAGAGAGAGAGAGAGAAACATTTATTCACATACATTCGACACATACAGAAAGATGAAACAGTACATTTAAAGGAATAGAATACAATGGAACACATAGCTATATTATTTAACAATACAATACGTTTGCACCGAACGATGTGAAATGGGCCCCACTCAGCATATGTTGCGGCAAGCCGCAACGCTGTTTTTCTGCAGAGCCCATTTTAACCTAAAACTAGACACAAAGTGCATACACAAACATACACAAACACAAACTCAAACCGTGACGACACGAACGCCAGCGGGAAACAGTTTAGGTACAAAAAATAACAAATACAGGATAAACGGGATAATAAACAGGATATAAACGGTACACGAACAGAACATGTCTGGTCACCTTAGCAACTTATTGAGCTATCGCGATTTTAAAGTTTGGAACGACATCATTTTCGTATAGCTACATCTTTTTTTAAGTGATAAAAAAGGCAAGTTACATACACATCGACGGTACTCTGACTCAACCTCGTATATAAACTTTGACGGAATTGGAATAACGACCTTAGGTTCGCGGTCTAGAGTGGTTATTCCAATTTCGTCAAAGCCTTTATACAAGGTTGAGTCAGAGTACCTTCGATATTCGTATTTGTAACTGACTGGTAACTTGTAGTCTATTGAGTGCTCTACATTTTGAATTTAAAATCTCGTTTTAAAAAAATACTAAGCACTAGGCACTGGCTCCTAAATCACCATGTTTACAATTGTCAGTTTTATTTGACAATTTGAACTAAGTACATTTCATTGACAATAATGAAGCGCGCAAAAACAAAAGCTCATCAAGTCAGCAGTTGACACCGAATTGTCATCGAAAACTGACATTGTAAGGTTGTTGCAATAGGGGCTTGCAATGTCATCTCTCATCTCTCTCATAGACTAATCGCCTCGCTTCACATGACCATAATGTTCCAGTTGCCAGCACAAAAAACGCATTGTGGATCGCCGCAGGCGCCGGCGCTCGCGGCCTCGCGCAAGTAATTTATGTACGAGAAATGCGTGTTTTTTTAATTTTAATTCTTCTTGTAAGGGTTCAAAAGATCTATTGTG
This sequence comes from Clepsis dumicolana, assembly GCA_963691665.1. Lineage (NCBI taxonomy): Eukaryota > Metazoa > Arthropoda > Insecta > Lepidoptera > Tortricidae > Clepsis > Clepsis dumicolana. The sequence goes on along the minus strand of OY829507.1, from coordinate 18,900,218 downwards.
TTGAAGGGTGATTTTGCGCAAAGGTTTTCAATAGGTGTGGTCTTTACATTGAAATAAGTAGGTTGAAGGTAGGTAGGTAGGAAGTAGGTTGTCAGAATTAAGTAGGTACTTACTTCGGATTCGATTAAAATAAATAAATATCACGGGACAATTTGACACCAATTGACCTAGTCCCAAACTAGGCAAAGCCTGTACTATGGGTACTAGACAACGGATAAACATACTTATATAGATAAATACATACTTATATACATATTAAACATCCAAGACCCGAGAAGAATTAGGTTCGAATGTCCGTAATCCTGGGAGCACTCGCTTCAACGGTACCGAAACAAAAACGCAAACCGCTATCGTCAAAGCGTCAAAGAGACTATGGATTAGTCCGAAACTAATCGAAAAGGGCTATACTCGACTGAGGGTCGAGCACGAGTTTTCGAATCCTGCGTAACGTTACGGTTATCGTACCGAGATCGAGAAACCTCATACTAAATTTTTGTTCCAAATACGCTCACGGGCGGGCGCTGTTCCAAACGTCATACAAACTCGATCATACAATACGATTTTAGGTGACGCAGGTTTCGAATATTCGTACTTGGGCCTCTGATATACGTTGCATCTTACGGTAGTTTCATGGCAAAAAAGGTTCAAATAAGTATGTACCTATATCTGTCAATCTGACAGAATTAACTATATTTTTCTTACAACTATTTAATGCCCAGGTAAGTTTTAAAAGTAAAACCAAGGACGGTTTAACGAAGAGGACCGCCAATGTTCCTTTAAAATAATAAGACACTTTATCTAGTTTTGCTATAGAGAGGCCTCTGTCCCGTTAATTTCGTATAGCACTTAGACCTCTGCTTAACACAATGGCGCTATTATGATAAGCAGAAATCTAAGTGCCATAAGAAATTAAAGGTACAGATATCTTTCTATAGTTAATTATTTAGCTGCAGCAAGCTTATGAACTAAAAAAAATATACCGACGAATTGAGAACCTCCTCCTTTTTTTGTCGTCGGTTAAAAACAATTACTTTGCTCACCCGCGACCACAAGCGCGTGCTTTGGTCGCGGGTGAGCAAAGTAATTGTTTTTAGTTCATAAGCTGGCTGCAGCTAATTGTTTTTAGTTCATAAATATGGACCTTCGCAAAGTAACGCCTGATTCAATAAATCATGCAGCAAGCTTGTTATTCTAAAATATCTCGGCGTTATACAGACATTGTCCTGTCATATTTATTATTATTGTATTATTATTCGTGGCCCTTTTAATTTAATAATTCTCGGTAAAACCGACCAAATTGAATCTGGAAATCTTTGACAATAATTCCATTACTGTTATGTGATTTTTCAAATTACCAATTACTCCTCTACCTGCGCATCCGTATTCTGAGAAGAAACTAAAACATGAAACTCCACCATCTCTTTCTATCATACTGCAGTGAAAAAGATAGACGGTGAACCGCGTCGCTGAATAAGCTTTGAAGTATCCAGGGATGTTTAAGAAGAATATCGATGTTTCGATTTCACGACAACTATTTCATATTCGACATCATGGACGAATAAAAATTAAGAATACCGCAAATGTCTAGGTATACAATGTTGCGTTGCTTTAGAACAATAAAAAAGACACCAGTTTTACCATTATTTTCATACCATTTTCCATTTTTTTTTTTTTAATCTATCTACCTCTAGCACCATGGCAAAATAATAATAATAAATAAATAATAAACTAAATAATAAAATCCATTGAAACGGTGACAATTAAATACAGATTAACCGTGTCTCTAATACTTATTCTGTTTTAACTGTCGAAAATTAATCGGCTTGTTAGCAAAGACCGTTCCTTTAGATAGCCTCACAGAAAAAGTCAGAAGCTGCCAAAAGTGGTTGCAGAAAACTGATTTCTAACCTAAAATTATCCATTATTTTCTCACACTTTCCGCAGCACAAGATGTTTTGAAGATTATTTTAATAATTAAAACAAAGTCATTCGAGCGAAAAGCGCTCCATAACAATTTTCATGGAATAACTGTCATATTTGCCGCCAAAACAAATTGGCGGCAAAAAAGTTGTGTAACTCCAAGTTGGTCACCCTGTATAATCTATAAACTCATTGGAAAAGCTATTTATAAATGGCATCATAAGAAATTAAAGGTACAAAGACTTCTTTATAGTGAGACTAGCTACCAGCAGTCATTGCAAATACATATCGTAATTGGCACTGGCAGCCCTCTCAATTTATCCGTCCTTGCCTTCATCGATATTTCAGAGGTATCCCTGTCCCATCCCTAATCGAAGTTAAAGGTACCGCAGAACCTTAACAGGCACTTCATTACAATTTACGACCTCGCATCCTTTGTGCAACTACCGCCGATACTCAACTAATTCCAGACACAAAGGTTTGAAGGCGTCTTAAAATACTATCGTCATTCTGATACTACACTTTTATGGGGCGCGAATGATGCTCTTTTGTTTGGTTGGGTGTCGAGATGCGTGGCGGTTTGATTTTTGCGTCACTTTTTTTAAAGGTTCTTTTAACAGTCATCATCATATTTACGTCCCACTGCTGGGCACAGGCCTCCACTCCGAACGAGAGGGTTGGGCTATAGTTCCCACGCGGGCCCAGTAAGGATAGGGTACCTACTTTACACACACCTATTTTAACAAGTATTTAAGAGCTAATCTAAAAAAGTGAAAAAGGTGTTGCATGAAAGCGTACATTTGCCGCACAGATTAACTATTTTTCACTTGTCGCGGGTGAGCAAAATTATTGTTTTTAGTTCATAAATTGGTAGGAACCAGTTCCCCTGCCACACAGCCATTGTACACAAATGCCAGTAAACTATACGTCCAAAGAACAATCACTCTAGCTCAAATAACTGCAACAACAATGCAAAGTTGCATGCTCCCGCGCACCCAACCTACACATGCACCCCAAAAACCGTAGGGCAAACAATCCTGAACCCTATTTCTCAAGAGCTACGGGCCAGGACCGTTTTTGTGGTGGCAAAGACAAAGTTTCAAGATGGCTTCCTTAGCTAGAATCGTTTGTTTCGGCTCATTTGCTGTCATGCTTCAGTGGAGTAAGTAATGCTTGCAATTTGGAAGGAATTACGCATTTCGGACCATAATAATGGCGTAGTTTATCTTTTTTACTAGCTTATCCCCTGCGGCTTAGCCCTCGTGAAATATTTTAAAATGGGCTAGTTCCCTATCCCTTGGGAATTTCGAAAAATCCCTTCTTAGGCACCTCTAGGATACTCAAGGTATATGTACGCCAAATTTCAAGTCTCTATCCGGTGGTTTAGGCTGTGCTTTGTCTGTCGTCAGTTAATCACGGTACTGTTTTGTAGGTACAGATTACTCCGAGTATGATTTTTGGTCCGTGGGGTCTTAGCGCTTTGGGATTATTCAAGGAAATATCCAAGAGGCTAGTCAAGGTCACAGGGGACCGAAGAGCTGGCAGCTTTCGAGGACAAAGGTTAAGCTTAACCAGAAAGCTTAACCTTAAGCTTAAGAGGGAACGCTGCCAGACTTATATAGAATATGTTAGGCTCGTTTTTTACAGATCCCTAAGTTGTGTCGCTCCGGGAATGTTGCCGCAGGAAGTTAAGTCCATAGAATTGTACACGAATTGCATGATGTTGTCTTCAGCAACTTATTGCAAAAGTGGAAAGACGGATGGACAGATGAATTACTGCAAAGTTTCACGCTTTTCTTTAGTCTGTGGTAACAGAAATAGACTGCCACTTGAAAATTACAAAAGAACCTACAAATGTGTCATCCATTCGTTTTCCTTTCATAGTTCAAGGAGTTACTGCACTCGCTAAATCTTTTAACACGTCGCGTGCACAAAGAAGGGCTTCAATCTTTCTCAGAATAGATAATTAAATGTTGACAAATTCCTATTTAAAGTTTGGTTCAGAAATATCGTCTGCGTTTTCTAAAAGTTACATGTTAGAAATTAGGAGTGTTATTTTTGTTCGTCTCTTGTTTTGTTTTTTGTGTTCAATTGAGATTTTTTGTATTGTGTTATGTTATAAGTTTTATGGAATCCTGCAGGCAAACCTAGTGTCCCCCACAGGTTGACAGGGTCAGGGTATCCTTGGAACCCGAGCCTGAGGTCAAAGCCCAGACCACACGCAGACAGGGCTGCGTATATGCATAATGTGAATTACACCTTGGTGGATTACATCTGAATTTAACATTTTTTTTTAGGGTTCCGTACCTCAAAAGGAAAACGGAACCCTTATGGGATGACTCGCGTGTCTGTCCGTCTGTCACAGTCAGTTTACTCCGTAACTACTGGACCGATTGAGTTGAAATTTGGTACACATACATAATTATATAAGTCGGTGACACAAAGACGGACGTTTAACGTAAATTAATGATTTCTAAACATGTGGACCACTTTTGGGAGTAAATTAGAAAACGAAAAAAAAAAACAAGTTTTGCAAACTATTCGTGTGTTACTATCAAATGAAAGGGCTCATTGTGAGCATCTCAGGTGTTTTTTTTTTATAATTTCAAGGTAAATAATTTTGAAGTTATTTAAGAAAATGGGCGAAAATTTACATCCGAAAATTGTACATTGCCTACAGATGACAGGAAAACCTCTAAGAAATTTATCAGACAAATTAAAATTAAAAGTGACTTAGGAAATTGGTATTTAAATAACTAACGTACGGAACCCTCTCCACGCGAGTCCAACTCGCACTTGTCCGGGTTTTTTTTTCTTTCTTTCGCGGATGACGTCATCAATGTTCTACATCGCGCTAACGAAGTTTCTCAAATCGGTTGCATAAATACAAGTTCCAACTCTCGCACTTCGGACTTCGGTCCCCAGGACATCTCTCGAGAGAGATGAGGGAGGGAGATCTCTCTATTGGAGTCCTCCCCAAAGACCTCTTTCGACTTCCGACTAGACGATCGGATAGCCTAGTGGTTAGAGACCCTGACTATGAAGCCTGAGGTCCCGGGTTCAATTCCCGGTCGGGGCAGATGTTTGTATGATGAATAAGAATGTTTGTTTTCGGGTCTTGGATGTTTAATATGTATATAAGTATGTATTTATCTATACAAGTATGTTTATCCGTTGTCTAGTACCCATAGTACAGGCTTTGCCTAGTTTGGGACTAGGTCAATTAGTGTCATATTGTCCCATGATATTTATTATTTATTTTATTATTTATTCTACATCCTCTACATTAACGGACTGTAACTGCAAGTTATAAATCTCTCGCTGTAAATAATTTTCTTAAGGTCTTGCTCTAACCAGCCCTACTGTAACATTCCAGCGGTGTACCTCACTACCACAGTAAGACTGGAATTAACAAAAGCAACCACTCAAATGAATTGCGGAAGTGCGAGAGTAAACACGCTGACTTATTTTAGAATAAGGAAGGATCCTGTCTGAAACGAAGTAGCTTGGTGGGTAAATATTTTGGTGAGGATTAGGGATCTGATAGTTGGTGGTTTAGACTTCGATAGGTCAGTAAGCAAGCTTAGAGCAGGAAAGGAATGGAGATGTTAACGCACGATTTTCCCTCTGCAAAAACTCTAACATTAAGGGCCTTATTAATAAACGTCACTCAAACCTCCATTAGCTAAAATAGGTTATGTCTTATTCTTACTAACGGAATGTCGATGTGACAATGAATAGCCTTAGAAAATATATGAAACACATAATACGTGCCTATAAAATTGGGGGTTGCCCTCGATTTCCCTGGGATCCCATCATCAGATCATGACTTGGTGACAATGGGACCACCTCAGGAGTATACACTTTCGAATAAAAAAAATTTTCAAAATCGGTCTACAATTGACTTAGCAATCGATGAACATACATAAAAAAAAAATACATACATACAGTGGAACGTAGAACCTCCTCCTTTTTTTGAAGTCGGTTAAAAAAGGACAAACGAACTTTTACGGCGTTTTAGTTACAATAGGTTTATGAATAACAGGGTAAGTGTGACCCAAATGATCAGGGTCTGTTGATTGTGCGCGTGTTTTTGGCATTTGTGTGACAGTTTTGTTTTAGTGTGAGTTTGTAGGAACGTAACAAATTTTGACACGAGCGCAGACGTGTGCTGTACGTGTGTTCCTCGTCCCCCTCAAAAAGTGTCAGAAAAAATGTAGTGCATAGATAAACCAAAGGCGCCTCCCGTCTGTCTGCTTTATGGCAATGACGGTTATCGCGAGTCGAAAATCAGCTATTATTGCTAGTGTCGAGTGAGGTCTCAATGAGGTGTCATTCCCCACCAATTTTTTTTACCTATTTTTAGGGTTCCGTACCTCAAAAGGAAAAAAACGGAACCCTTATAGCATCACTTTGTTGTCCGTCTGTCTGTCAATACTCTTTTTCTCTGGAACGCGTAGAAGTAGCATGCTGAAATTAATATCAAATAATCAAACCTGCGGTCCCTTGAAGCTGTGTAAAAATCAATCTAATTCCAAGAACCTAAAGGGTACTCCCAGATGTCCTAGCAACTTGAAATTTGGTATGAAGGTAGCTCTTATAGCACAACCACTCCGAAAAGTCTCAAAATCTTAATTTTTTATGTCTGTCTGTAGATTTCGCAGACCGATATAAGTTGACCCCACACTGCCGTACATTTTGCTTAAGAGCAGGGCTCTGCTAACACTGGACTTCTTAAAGCACTGGGGAAAAGCGTTAAAATCTTTCTACGGAACCCTCGTGCGCGAGTCCGACTCGCACTTGGCCGGTTTTTATACCTACTAAAGCCGACAAACGGGCATGCGGTTCACCTGATGATAAGTGGTCACCGCCGCCCATAGACACCCAAAGCACCATTGGAACTGTTGGTGCGTTGCTGGCCTTGCAAGAAGTGGTACACTCGCCTTTTAAAGGAGCCCATGTCGTAGCAAGATGGGAAAACGTCAGCCGCCAGTCCGTTCCAAATTTTGCATGTACAGGGCAAGAAAGACCGCTTAAACCGCACAGTGGATGAGCACCATCCATCAAGGCGGTGTTGATGGAAACTACTTTTATGGCGCGTCGTACGGTGATGGAACTTGGCAGCTGGGACGAGGTCAAAAAGTTCTTTGGACCACTCCCCGTTGTAGTTCCTATAAAAAACTCAAAGAGAACTGACGTCTCTGCGAAGAGCTAGAAGTTCTTCTAGTCTCTCGGAGAGCACAGGGTCACCAATGATGCTGCACGCCCTACGTTGTAAGCGATCAAACGGTAGGAGCTGGTATTCGACGGTGCCAGGCCAGAGGTGAGAGCAATACTCCATATATTTGACGACCGGATAGCCTAGTGGTTCGAGACCCTGACTATGAAGCTTAAGATCCCGGGTTCGATCCCCGGTCGATGAACACGAATGTTTGTTCACGGGTCTCGAATGTTTAATTATCTATATAACCATGTATTTATCTATATAAGTAATTATGTTTATCAGTTGTCTAGTACCCGTAGTACAGGCTTTGCCTGGTTTGGGACTAGGTCAGTTGGTGTCAAATTGTCCCATTTATTTATTTATTTCAGTAAAATTACAAATTAGACTTACAGTTAAAAAAAAACCAAAACACCTAACTCATTAGATACATGCCAAAAACAACATAAATTTACTTTGAAGTGTTCCCCACCCATCAGCGAACACATCAGCATCTCGGATCTCGGACAAAAACTCATTCAACAGCGCTATCGCCCTGGCCGTCGGACTGTTCCCGGCCCTGCGAGTCCTGAGCCCGGCCAGCGCCGCGAATGATGTCTATTATTTATTTTATTTATTATATGAGTGCGAACCGGAGCCTTGTACTGTACAGTTGTAGGATATGGCTCGGCTTGAAGTATTGCTTTGCTTTAAATGAACGAGACATTGTATCCGACATCATTGGAACTAATTTTGGTTTCAACGTCCTTGGTCTCCGTAAAGTAATCTTGACTCAAATAAAATTAATTCGACACAGTCGTAGATATTCAAAGGCAGCCTTTCTCCGCTAATAGTTATTGTTGCACATGTGCGCGCACGCGCCGCGGCGGATCAAAGCGATGCGATCTGGCCGGCGCGGAATGAAATGCCTCTTGTGCCCGTAATTACACCGGCTGTCTTACTCTCCACACCGGAACACAACAGTGCAAGCACTGCTGCTTAGCGGCAGGATTAACGAGTAAGATGGTGGTAGTGAGGTAGCGATGCGGACGGACCTCGCACAAGATCCTACCACATGCCTACTACCCGCAAAAGATAAGAGTGCTATTGAATCGGTGCTACGGTATCTAGATTCAATTATAAATGTGTGATTGTTGGGCGATAGCTCTGAATAAAGACTAGCTCTAGTGGTCTACCAAATGTAGAAAATTTAAGCAATGCATGTAAATTATTTATAAGACGATAGCGGGCATGAAGAGCTGTTGACTTGAATGGAGACGCACATTAAAACTGAAAATATTGAGCTTTGATAAGCATGTTTTCTGAAGTGACATCTGAAGTATGTCTGTGCGAGCTGCCGAGTTCTAAAATTCAAAATTGAATGCTCTATAACTTCGGACGATGAACAGAGCAGTACGCAGAGTGGTGGATTAATGTGGGAAGGGAACACCTATGTCCTGTCCAGCAGTGGACGTCTTCCGGCTGATCTTAGAACAGGAAAGGAATGGCGATGTTAACGCGCGATTTCCCCTCTGCCAAAACTCTAACATTAAGTCTTACCAAAATGATCAGGGTCTGTTGATTGTTTGCGTGTTTTTGGCATTTGTGTGACAGTTTTGTTTTAGTGTGCGTTTGTAGGAACGTAACAAATTTTGACATGAGCGCAGACGTGTGCTGTACGTGTGTGTTCCACGTCCCCCTCAAAAAACTGCAGAAAAATGGTAGTGCATAGATAAACCAAAGGCGCCTCCCCGTCTGTCTGCTTTAAGGGCTGATATGATAATGATGATGAGAACACATTTATAACCGTTTCTGTAACTAAAGTACAGTGGTGGACTAAAACCCTCTTCTGTTTCCATTATACAGATCGTAACGAGATCTCGCGTCTCGCTCGTAAAGCCGACGCCTGCATTGTGCCGTTCGTCGATCCATCAAGCTGCGCTCTAGCATTAAACTAACCGGAGGCGTCATGCGAACTAATTTCAATACAAAGCCAGCTGTAATTCTTCAAAACGAAACAAAAACCCGACTAAAACAACTAACTACCAGAGGGTCGAGCACAACTTTTCGAAACCTGCGTCACGTAAAATCGAATAGTAAACGTTGTCGAGTTTGTACGACGTTTGGAACAGCGCCCGCCCGTGAGCGTATTTGGAAACAAAATTTAGTATGAGGTTTCTCGATCTCGATACGATAACCGTAACGTTACGCAGCATTCGTAAAGTCGTGCTCGACCCTCAGAGCTTCTAGTGTAATTTTTGACACAAGACAACTTCTCAATCGCGTTCGCGTTTACGTCTGAATTACTATGGGCAACATGGTTGATTTTGTGAGTTTTCTTTTTAAAGTTCATAGTGATTGTGTTTTGTTAAAGCTATTGTACAGTCAGCGTCAAAAGTAGCTCATCCCTTTTGTACCTTGTCGCAATAACACGCTTGTCAATCACGTATGACGCGCTATATCTGGCCGTAGAGCGAAAAGGTACAAAAATGATGAGCCATTTTTGACGCTGACCTTACCTAACTTGTTTTTACCCGACTGCGAAACGCAAAGGAATAATGTGTTTAACAGCCTATGTATGTATGTATGTTTGTTCCTTTGTGGCACTCTATAGACCGAACGCGTTGGCCGATTTTAATGATTCTTACGTCAATCGATTCGTGTTAATCTTGCGAGTGCCACTAAAGACATGACGCAAATTTAAATCTAATATGGCGATCACCAGACGCCATATTGTGAAAAAAAAAAAAGTCGAAAAACTATATCAAGTGGGGCATCCATGGATAGATACTTGAAAATCAACTTGAGGTTCCGTTAACAATACTATAGTTCCTTTAACCCTTTACATCTCCTGCTCAATTAAAACGTGCCAGTAAAGTAAAGTGTTCTGGTTTTGCTGTTTTAATAATTACTTTTTACACTTGTTTCTAAAATGCGGTATTTTTTTTTCTCTCTTAATCTTTTAATGACAGAGTGAGGTTTCTTTGTGTAGTTTGTCTGTGGTTGCGTATTGTAAGAGCTAATGTAACTTGTTTTTAGAAAAAATGACTTTGTGCCAAGTTTCTTGCGGCGCATTCTTCTTGGCAATCATGGTAGACTCAAAAAAAGTGACGTGTAAAAGAGCATTCAACTGCCTATTTGCTGAATAAAATTTTGAATTTTGAATTTTGAATTTCAATTTTTTATTTGATATAGTTACTTTGTGCCAAGCTTCTTAGGGCGCATTCTTTGTGGTAATCGCGCTGGTAGACTTAAAAATCGATATCATAATCGGTAATTAATTGCTTTTCGTTCTTTCTTTCTGTCTTTTAATTAATTACTTTTCTATCCATTTTTAACATGAAACTACCGTGAGACTCAATCATAGTGAAATAAACGGATCACTCGCAGTTTACGTCTCGCCACCGGCGTGGCGTGTGCTCCCAGAGGAAGGACTACGGATTAGTCCGAAACATGTCAAGCTATACTCGACTGGCATACGTGAGTGATCCGTTTATTTCACTATACTTTTCTATCCGTTCATGTTTTCATATGGGTTGAAATATCAAAGCTTTTTTTTCAATATTTACAATCTAAAACGAGCATGCATAGCCCAGGGCTTTTACTTAGATTTACACATAAGCAAGTTGTGTACTTGGCCAAGGTTCCACTTTCGGCGAAAGGGCAAGCCCATGTTTCACTAACTTCACATTTTTTTTTATCATGGGACAATTGACACCAATTGACCTAGTCCCAAACTAGGCAAAGCCTGTACTATGGATACCAGACAACGGATAAACATACTTACATACATATTAAACACCCAAGACCCGAGAACAAACTTTCATATTCATCATACAAACATCTGCCCTGACCGGGATTCGAACCCGGGACCTCAAGCTTCATAGTTAGGGTCTCTAACCACTAGGCTATTCGGCCGTCTAGTTGTCAACATTGTCAGTGTGCAATGACAATTCGGTCTACATTTCTTTGCTGATACGAAGCGCGCTAAAACAAAAGCTCTTCAACTCAGCATTTGACACCGAATTGTCATAATAAACTGACATTCGTAAAGTTGGTGAAATAGGGGCCAGGCCGTTGACCCCTCCAGTTGGCTTCATACTCTACGCTGCGCTTGCGTCTCGAATTAGATGCACGGATAACTTGATCCTTGCCGGGATGTGTGTGTGTTAGTCATGGACTACTGAGAAGCTTAACGTGGGTAGAAGTAATAGTAGCCGTAAAGAATACTAGTTTCGATTTTATTACAGTTTTGTGTAAGTGAAAGTTTGTGGATAATTTTCGGATGATAATTAACCAAAACAAATTACTTAGTATAATATTAAATATTATTATACAGCGTGTGACATCCATACGAACATATATTTTAAGGACTGAAACTCCTAAACAACGTAAATTGGTTACTATCTTGTTGCTGTCGGGTTTGAAAGCTTGGGTCCATGGGGTCCCAGCGCTTACAAGCTTATTTCAGAGTTGCAAAAGCGCTTAGTCGATGCAACTTGTGACCAAAGGGCTGGCAGTTTTCTCTCTCAAAGAATCAGCATCGCTATTCAGCGAGGCAACGCTGCCAGCCTTTTGGGCACTATGCCACGGGGGCCTTATTTAGATTTAATTTAGTCTTTAGTTTTAGTTTACTTGGCTTAGATTTAATGTCAATGTAAATTGCTTTTATTATGTAAATAAATTAATATTCTTAAGTTAAAAAAAAACACTTTTTTTTTCATACTAATTAATTTGTCACGCAATGTATCGGTAACAAATGACACCTAATTTCACTCCTAGTGACACGTTGTCAAATAAAATGTTTAACTCTCATTAACAAAGGTAATTGTTATATCTTTTTGATAAAACAGTTCCTAGGACTTAAAGCTATCGTTAATTAAAATTTATGTTCATATTTATGAAAGTCACACGCCGTGGACTGGAGCGGTAACTGAGAAAAAAGACAAAATATTTATACTTGCCTTAAGCTCCAGCAAATAAGATCAAACATACCAAGAGACACATATCTTATTGCTGCATTCTCCTCCGTCCTGCCTCCATTCTACGGAATTCGTAAATCGAAGTTCGTGTCGTATCGTCCCGCTCACTCTCGTGTTATATAATATTAGCTTGAGCGGGACGGCACGATACGAAGTTCGAATTTTGCACTTCGTAGTAGGGGGGCTGACAGGGTATAGCCGCGTTAGGGATGCCGAATGTAAATCGATGTTTAAAGGTAACTATGGAATGTTTTATCGATTCGAGCCTCTAGTGTAATCGACGACCAGAAAATACGTCTTGATCGCGTTCGCGTTGTCGTGTCAATGTCAAATACTATGAGAATAAACTTTTGCGGAGTCGGGTGCCGTCTTTTTGTATTTTTATTCCCTATGATTTTTTTTCCATTTGTAGGTTTTTTATGCTGCTAATTGCTGAGTAAAATTTAGAATTTCGAAATCTTGAATTATGTTGTGGGTTTTTTAAAATTTATTTTTTGTCACTTTTTACATAACAATTATACTTTTTTTTATTACATAATAAAAGCAATTTACAATGACATAAAATCTAAGCTTAAACTAAATAAACTACAACTTAAAACTAAATTAAATCTAAATAAGGCCCCCGTGGCATAGTGCCCAAAAGGCTGGCAGCGTTGCCTCGCTGAATAGCGATGCTGATTATTTGAGAGAGAAAACTGTCAGCCCTTTGGTCACAAGTTGCATCAACTAAGCGCTTTTGTAACTCAGAAATAAGCTTGTAAGCGCTGGGACCCCATGGACCCAAAGTTTCAAACCCGACAGGAACAAAATTATAATTCGGACCGAGAGATTGATACTTAGATTTTTTTCTATTTTCGGCCGTTTCTGCCGTTCCCTGGAGATGTGAGGGTGCTACTGTATCGACACAAGTCGCATCCCAAACCAGAACCCTACCCATTCTCCAGGGAATCAGAGACATACCGTCCGGCCTTTTGCCATCGTCGCGGGCAATGCCGCTTGGCTCCAAAATGGCCGGCACGTTCGCAGAGGCAAGAGCCCGGCGGATTATGTCATTGAGCGCGGCATGACGGGAGAAACGGCCGGCGCTCTTTTGACAGGAAAGACCATGGTGTCCCGTTTCGTCCACATTGGTGCCACAGAGGCAACGGTGTGGTGAACACAGCGCAACACCCAGTCTTAGCCCGACTGCAATTCTCAGTGTTTCAGGCTCAAGAAAGGTTTCGGTGTTAACGGAAGGATAAGCATGAAGCCAGTCACCGGATTCCTTTCTTGCCACAGCCAAAAGCCTTGCGCTGTCTGGGCCTGAACTGGAACTGGGAATATTAGAATAAGTTAATCTGGATAGTGTGTCATCCCAGCTCCGTTGGAAATTTGGATAAGCGGGAGGATTTTCACCCGGACAAGCCATAAGCCAAGCATTCCTAGCATCGACCAAACCCGTCGTCTCGTAGTTTGAAGGACAATCCTTTAGGATTTTACCTACGAGGGTGGACGTGCTGTGGACAGATGATAGGAACGCTGGTAAAGCAACATTAGAAATTTTGCGTATACCTAGCCCACCATATCTGATAGGAAGGGAAGCCTGGGTCCAAGATTGCTCATTGAATTGTAAGTTAAGTATAGATTTCAAAGAAGTTTTCATAAGGGAATCAATTGAGGTCAGAGAATTTTGATGTTTCCAAAAGGGACAACAACGAAGCAAATAAGTAAATTTTGGCACAAAAAGGCAAAATTTTAGAATAGTGATAGCAGTGTGAGCACTGATTTCCAGCAGCCGGTCTGCAGAATTTTGAAATTTTGAAACAGTTTTTGCGATTAAATCTGGAATGGCATCGTTGAAGATTGGTGACCCTAGGAGGCTTAAGTTTTGCTTATCGACAATTTTGATATTTGGACAAAGTAAATTAAAATGTTGGAAGAGATCGGATCGGATCGCGTTGTTTATGAACAGTTCGCATTTATTAAAGTTTAGATCTAAACCAATGGCCTTAAATTTATTTATAATTTCTGAGAGATCTGAAAGTACCGTAACTGCATCACCTCCTAGCGAACCAACATCAAGATACCATACGTTAAATATGGACTTTAAATTTTGAATGATGGGGTTAATGGCTAAACTGAAAATGGCTGGTCCGAGGGGATCACCCTGCTGACAGCCAACTTCGGAAGATAATTCGTTGCTTTTGTACATTAATTTAGAAGGTTCATGATAACAGTTAAGTAGGTAATTACAAATTTCCGGAATATTATTTCTAATTTCTGTGAGCAAGGTGTCCCTGTTTACACTTATACTTAATTCACTTTCCAAAATATCAACGGGCTCCCGGATTCTGGTTTCCGTACTTAGTCGTACTGAAGACATCAACGGGCTCTCACGTTTTGATTTGAACTTGACAAAACCCCCAACCATTTTCATTTCAAAATGTAATATCTCAAAAACGCCTAAACCGATTTTGACAAAACGTGTCTAAGAACCATCGCTCAAAAACCTGCTTTCAAATAAAAAAAACTGCATTCAAATCGGTTCAACCATTTAAGAGCTAAGGTGCCACAGACAGACACAGCGGTCAAAATTATAGCACCCCTTTTTTTGCGTCGGGGGTTGAAAAAAGGCCAGGATACATTAGTGTTTATTTCTTCAACACGTATTTAATGTATTAGTTACGCTTCGATTTACTACCATCGCGTTATTCAAGTCAGACATCGATGTTTTCCAGCAAGTGTCGCCAACGTCGCCATCCCTGGGCGGGTACCATATTTGGGGCCCTCTAATGAGCCTAATGGGACGCTCCCACGGCAGGGCTTTTTACGCGCGTCTCCTTTTTCGGCGGTATTAATAGTACGCAAGCTGCATTATAATAGTTACCATAAGATTTATGTTTGATGAGAATTGCGGGAACGATGTTTGTGGAGAGGAATAAATAAAGTTTTATAAGTCGTCGTGGCAACACTACACTTCCTATTCGAAATTCAAAATGTTTTCACGTAATTTTTAGAATGGCAAATACGGAACCCTCGTTTTATGGGTTAAACCGTAAGTCCAAAAAACATGAAAAAAATTACGAAAGTAACGCTTAATAAATCCTTTCGAAGAAAATTGTTTTCAACATGATCGGATTTGCAGTTTTTCAGTTATTGCCGAAAAACTGCGCTTCTCAACTAAGGCACGTAAGTGCCATGAAGATACGCCCTTTTCATCGATAGTGCATTTCTGTGTAGTGACGGTTATGGAACCCTAAACTGGGCATGGCGAGGCTTGAACGATGGTTTTGGTACTTTGGAAATGGACCAGTAGAGAGTTCTGAAACGCGTTAACGCTTACTTCCTAAGTGTTTTGTGTGGCAGTGGATGGGAGGGGGAAGGGGGGGGGGGGGTGTTGCATGAACATAGTTAATAGTTTATAGTTCATATTAGACTACCTTATGTCCCGCGGCTTTGCCCCCGTGAAATATTTCAAAACGGGCTAGTTCCCTATCCCGTATGAATTTCTGAAAGTCCCTTCCTAGTGCACCTCTAGGATACTCAAGGTACATATTTTCCAAATTTCAAGTCTCTAGGTCTAGTGGTTTAGGCTGTGCGTTGTCTGTCAGTCTACTATTGTTTTATAGGTATAGATATAGGTAGGTACTATAGCATTATGGTTGGTGCGCGTGGGCATGGGAAGCAGCGAACCTCGCGCACTCTCCCTAGATTGGATGCCAGTTAATAATTGCTCCCATTACTTTTACAAGATAATCGCTACCGACGAACACAGATTGATAATATGCAGTGCACTGTCGCTGTTAACTATAATAACATGAGTAGAATAAACTTCATATGTTCCAGTTCTATTCTGCCGTAATCAGCAGTGCTTGCACTGTTCCGGAGCCCAACCCTTAACCCCGGGGGGTTTTCAGATGCGTTGCCAACCTAGGGCTAAGATGAAATTCCTCTTACAAATACAATTAAGTACAAATAGTCTATTTGTTCAACACGGGTAAAAATTCTACATAGGCACAGATCATAAATGTTATTGTTACATCACCATGTTGGGCCACAGGGTAGTGCAAGGCTCTTGTGCCAGTGATTTCCTCGGATGTCTTAATCTGTGTTGTGTCTAAGTATAAGTAGACTATTCAAGTGATTCAGCTGCTATTTAACCGAGCCGGCGTCAGCGCTGGACCACCTTGTTCTGCGAAGTGCAAAATTCGAACTTCGTATCGTGCCGTCCCTCCCAAGCTAATATTATTTAACACGAGATTGAGCAGGACGGCACGATACGAACTTCGATTTTCGAATTTCGTAGTATGGGGGCTGAACAGCTGATTGATTCGCGTTCAGTTCTTTGTTCAATTTCGTTTAAGCGCAATCAAGAGTAACTTCTTAAAGATGATATTTCGGAGCTTATAGAAACTTTTATTACAGGCTCTAAGATCCACACACATTATCATGAGTCCTCAGGGCCTAAAAATAATGAAATTCGGCGTTTCGGACGTGACGTTGCGTCCATGGTCTCGAAAAGATGGCCCTTCGATAAAATTAAGAAGCACAAAGAAAAACCCCGACGCCTAAACCGATTTGAATGCAACTTATTTAAACTAACTTTCGATTTAAATCATAAAGCAGACAGGGAGGCGCCTTTGGCTTATCTATGCACTATAATTTTTCTGCCACTTTTTGAGGGGGACGAGGAACACACAAGTACAGCACACATCTGCGCATGTCAAAATTTAAGTTTATACAAACTCACACAAAAACAAAACTGTCACACAAATGCCAAAAACACGCACACAATCAACAGACCCTGATCATTTTGGTCAGACTTAATGTTAGAGTTTTGGCAAAAGGGAAATCGCGCGTTAACAACTCCATTCCCTTCCAGCTCTAAGATTTAAATAAACCGAACCTAAATCGGCCCATCCGTTTGGGCGTTATGATGCTACAGACATATACACAAGTCAAACTTATAAAACCCCTCTTTTTGCGTCGGGGGTTAAAAAAAGGGGTTAAAAAAAATCTTCATGCAAAAACTGTGGTGCAGTGGAGTAGCCTGGGACGAGAGTCTGCCCGAAAAGATGCAAAGAGAATGGTTACAATACAAAACCGAACTCCCAGCGTTACAAGATTTAGCATCAATCGTTGGATTTATACACAGCCAAACAAATCCATTTTAGAACTACATGGATTCGCAGATGCATCAGCATCAGCTTATGCAGCAGTAGTATATTCGAGAGTAATAACCGAAGACGGCGAAATTGAAGTATCTCTGTTAACGGCAAAGACAAAAGTAGCTCCAATCAAAACTGTCTCCCTACCACGTCTAAAGTTATGTGCAGCCACTTTGTTGACTAAACATCTTAAACAAGTAGCTGATATATTGCAGGTAGAACCAGAAAACACATATGCTTGGTCAGACAGTCAAGTCACGTTGGCGTGGATACATGGCGATCCGTTGAGGTGGAAACCATTTGTAAAAAATCGAGTCTTAGAAATAACAGAAAAGTTTGATTCCAGTCACTGGTTTTACGTCAACACCAAAAGCAATCCAGCAGACCCAGCCTCGCGAGGAGTGATGCCTGAAAAACTGAAAAACCTGGACATTTGGTGGCAGGGTCCGGACATTCTGAAAGAAAAGAAAGTTAAATTGGAAAAAGGAAAACCGTTAGACACTTCATTTGAGAAAAGAAAAGAAATAATCGTAGCATGCATAACACAAGAAAATGAAAATGAAGAAAAACTAACCTTGATGCTAAGATTCTCATCCCTGGATAAACTGGTGAGGGTTGTAGCATATTGTAGAAGATGGATGAAGGCCCTGGAAAAAGAAAATAGAAAATACTCACCGACCTACCTTACTTACGAAGAACGAAGCGCAGCACTCACAACATGCATAAAAATAGCACAAGAATTAGAATTCAATGAAGAAGTCGAAGACTTACGCAACGGACGACAACTGAAGTCAAAAAGTAGACTACTACCTCTTTCCGCCTTTCTCGACGAAAAGGATGTGATAAGAGTAGGAGGTCGGTTGAAACATGCCGACATGGAATTCGTGAGAAAACACCCAATCATCATTTCTCGAGACAACGCACTACTGACGCCTTTACTTCGAGAAGCACACGCAAAGACGTTACATGGACCGCCTCAACTAATGGTAACCTATTTGAGAGGAAAATATTGGCTGATAAACGCGGGAAACAGCGTGAAGCGCTTCGTAAGATCATGCGTCATTTGTTTAAGACAAAATGCAAAAAATTGTGAGCAAAAGATGGGAGATTTACCTATTAGTCGAGTCAAACCTTCAAGGCCATTCCTGATAAGCGGAGTTGACTTTGCTGGGCCAATCAATGTTAGAATGAGCAAAGGACGAGGAGCAAAATCTAACAAAGCTTATATCTGCCTATTCATTTGCATGTGCACCAAAGCGCTACATATAGAACTGGTCAGTGATATGACAACACAAACGTTTTTGTCAGCCTTTAAGAGATTTGTAGCCAGACGGGGTCACGTGTTAGAAATGTGGAGTGACCATGGTACCACATTTGTAAGTGCAAGCAAAGAATTGATCGAGATGTGGAAACAAGGAAAATCTAGTATTCCAGAAGAGTTCGCTTCCCTGCTAGATAGAGAGGGTACTAAGTGGAAATTCATACCTCCGGGAGCACCAAACTTTGGAGGATTGTGGGAAGCCGGTGTCAAATCCACAAAATACCATCTCAAACGAATCGTAGGAGAGTCCACACTAACATTTGAAGAACTGAGGACCGTATTAATCCAGATAGAAGCCTGTCTAAATTCTCGGCCACTTTGTCCAATCAGTGATCACAAAGAAGATTTAGAACCCTTAACACCTGGACATTTATTGGTTGGAGAACCGTTAGTAAGCTTACCATCCGCCGACTTAAAAAATGCAAGAGTAAGTCTTCTCGATCGATGGCAACTAACGACAAGAATGGTACAAGACTTCTGGAAAAGATGGCAGTCAGAGTACCTGAGCCGACTGCAGGAACGAGGAAAATGGAAACGTTCGAAGCAAGAATTGGAAATCGGAGACTTAGTCATAATAAAGGACCAAAGATTCTCTCCAGGACAGTGGCCAATGGGTCGTATATTAAAGAAATATCCTGGACAAGACAACCTTACGCGAACCTACGATGTACGCACAGCTTCAGGAGTTTTGCGACGACCAATCACAAAACTGTGTCCTTTATTGAATGCAAAACAGCTGAAGGATACAATAATACAATAAAATCAACGAATGAGAAAAAAAAAACGATCTTAAAATACAGTCCACTGAAGAAATGCAATGAATGAAGACACCAAAAGACTTAATGTTTCAACCAATTGATTGTAAAAGTAGTAAAGTTATATTAACTTCGCGAAACATTGATTTTATGTTTAGATATAAGAATAGGAAATGACCTTCTGTCATTTTAGGCGGGAGAACGTTGTAGTCAATAACCACTAGATGTCGCTATACCCGAAATAAACGGGGTAACGTTTGTCTACTGCAATCTTATCAAGACGCAAGTCAAAGTTTACTTTGTTTCTCGCTAGATGTCGCTGTACGGACAACAAACTTGCTAACGTTTGTTTCCCTAAGGTGTATGTAACCATTGTACTTTTTTAATTAAATCGAGTTTTGGCAGAGCAGCAGTGTTTGATTAATACAAAGAGGAAAGCTTTTAGGATTATATTTATAGTTACGTATAATTCGAAAAGAACGACAAAACCGAAGTTGGTCCAAAATCACCTACTTTAAACACCAGATTTTACAACTTCCCTCGTAAGCAATCAATGCGGAAATGCCTTCGCTAAAAAAGCTATATAATTAATATACAATGATCCACAGCATCATTTGTGTTATAATAACAGCGTTTGTCGGCGCCAGCGGCCGCGTCTCAATTAGTGGTCCTCATACGGACGGAATAATTATGTACCCAGTCCACTTATTAATTTGTGGAAGTATGTAATAATACAGAGGGTTGTAATGATGTTATGTTGTCAGCTAGATGGACGGTGATTAAAACAGTTTAATCAAATAATTAATTGAATCCGCAGTTACTTTGCGGAGGTCCATAGAACTTAGAGTATTATAATTCTAACATTGAGACTACCGTGAGATTTAATCGTAGTTAATAGTTAATCGCCATGACAGCTGCAGCGAAATCTATGTTAATATTGAAGTGTCTGTTTGTAAGTACGTACGTAAAACTTTGTATCTTTGTAACGCTCGGTCACCATACAAATCAATGAACTCGTTCATTTTTAACCTCCGACCCGAAACGAGGGGTGAATCTGTGTATCTGTGGCATCATAGCTCCCAAAGAGATGAACCAATTTCAATGCGGATTGTTTTAATCGAAAGCTAGTTTAATCGAAACGGTTCTTAGCTAAGTGTCATTAAAATCGGCTCACCCGTTTTTGAAATATCGAACTTTGAAATGACAATGTCGGGGGTTTTTCAACTTTTCTAATTTGGTTAGGTAAACATCGACGTTACTCTGACTCAACCTCGTATATAAACTTTGACGAAATTGAAATAACCACCTTAGGTTCGCGGTCTAGAGTGGTTATTCCAATTTCGTCAAACTTTATATACGAGGTTGAGTCAGAGTACCGTCGTTATCCCTATCGTAGTTATGTGCCCAAACCAAGCCCAGATTACCCACGTCGAGAACTAATTTCATAAATTGCGCAATATTTTGATTAAAAAAAAATTGTGACTTATGGTTCTGGTGTAAGGGTGGGCACGCGACCCGGAGTGTCGAGGTTTCGGGTTCGATTCCCGGGGTTGGTATTTTTAAATACCAATTCTGGTGTAAGGGTGGGCACGCGACCCGGAGTGTCGAGGTTCCGGGTTCGATTCCCGGGGTTGGTATTTTTCTGGTTTTTTTCTGTGTATTCATGTTTCGGTGAGTTTATTAAAAATATAATTGTGACTACCTTATTCCCGTGGCTTTGCCCCCGTAGAAGCAGCGGTCTGCGACCAATTAACTGAATGCTCCAAATATTCCGGATGACATTCGTTGCCGTAACGGTAACCGGCCGATCCCGATAAGTGCGGAGAAATCGTAGCCTTAAGGAATTTTAATTATATTTATCTCCATGGATTTATAAATGTCAAGGGTACCTAACCAAAACTGTTAAGGCGATGCTTTTGGGGGCGGAGTTTGTTCACTGAAGCGGGACAACGCTATCCAGTAACGCGTGTGTCAATAGAGGGAGGGCTAGTCAACATGCGCTCAAAACAGCTTCCTTCAGCGCCAAAGCGTTTGAAATTGTTCTAGGTACAAAACCAAAGCATTGATTTGATTTTCGTCCAACCAGAAAGAACTAATAATTACTTACTTACCTACTTTTCCATCAATTGCAGAAAATTACAATAGTTATTCTAATTCGGAAACGATAAGAAGTGCCAAAGCAGGGCAGATTTTAAAAAACATTTCTATAGATGATTTTGCTCACAATTTTGGGGTTACATACTCAAGGCATATATACAGTATTCTTCAAGTAGGAGGAGTCGATCAATGAGAGTGCTTCTCCCTTTTCCTCGATACCTTTTCCGCCGAGTCGATCAATGAGAGTGCTTCTCCCCTTTCCTCGATACCTTTTCCTCCGAGTCGATCAATGAGAGTGCTTCTCCCCTTTCCTCGATACCTTTTCCTCCGAGTCGATCAATGAGAGTGCTTCTCCCCTTTCCTCGATACCTTTTCCTCCGAGTCGATCAATGAGAGTGCTTCTCCCCTTTCCTCGATACCCGGCCGGCAACGGAATAGTGTCAGGGACTAGTGAATGTCTTGGGGTTGCTTGTTCTCATGGGTTTGGTGGCGGTTATCGTTTACCTACCATAAGGTGACTTTCGGATCTTGCTCGTTTGCCTCCATCTATAAAAACGGCAAAAATCATGTCTGTCGTATGGGAGCCCCACTTAAATATTTGCTTTATTCATTTTTGGTACTTATTAATTTGTTCTTATATGTGTCCCGTTTTGGGTACGGAACCCTAAAAAAGAAATAAAAAGTCTGTGACTTGGTCAAAATTTCTAAAATTCTTGGATCATTTACTCTTTACCAAACAAAGTAGGTGCCTGTGTACCTACCTATCTGCTTATATGGTGAGTTCCCACCACGAACAAATACAAGAGGGGCCATTTCACACAATTAAGGGAATTCCAGCGTCGAGAGCCACTTAATTTGTTGGTCCAACTCGACTCGGGTTGACAAAAGAATGATTCCTGTCGGTGGCAACCAAAGGTCTCGTTGGGTCGGGAATGTAAATGTTGTCTTTAAAATAACCAACTTAGAAAAGTTGAAAAACCCCCGAACATTGTCATTTCAAAGTTCAATATTTCAAGAACGGGTGAACCGATTTTAATAAAACTTGGCTGGAAAAAAACCGCATCGAAGTCGGTCCATCCGTTTGGGAGCTATGATGCCACAGACAGATACACAGACACACAGTTATACAGATACACAGATACACAGAGACACTGATACACATGTCAAACATATAAGACCCCTCTTTTTCGTCGGGGATTAATGACTCGAACGTTCTTTGACGTTTCTGGAGGTTCTGTTCATTAGCTGGAAACAAGTTGGTAGAATGTTTTTGGATCAGAATTGTAACACTGTTTTGAATTAGTTAAACCCCGACACAAAAAGAGAGGTGTTATAGCTTTGACCTCTGTGTTTGTGTGTGTTTGTGTGTGTGTGTGTATGTGTGTGTGTGTGTGTGTGTGTGTGTGTATGTATGTGTGTCTGGCCGTAGCTCTTATACGAGTTTTCTAGCGGTGGTTCTTCTTAGCTAAGTTCCATAAAAAGCGATTCAGCCGTTTTTGAGATATTTAACTTTGTCAGGGGCTTTCAACTTTTTTAAGTTGGTTAGGTTATTTTCAGTTGTGCTCCCAGACGAAGGAACGGATTAGTTCGAAACAAATCGGTCTATACTCGACTAACATGTCTACTCGTAATTGCGGGATCCGTCTACTTCACTTATCATCTCAAAACTTTTTTATTGTAGAAGAACTGCGTTGCGAGACTTGCATCTTTTTAACCGACTTCAAAAAGGAGGAGGTTCTACGTTCCACTGTACGTATTTTTTCTTTTTTTTTCTTTTATGTATGTACATCGATTACTCCGTCAATTGTAGACCGATTTTCAAAATTCTTTTTTTATTCGAAAGGGTATACTCCTGAGGTGGTCCCATTGTCACCAAGTCATGATCTGATGATGGGATCCCAGGGAAATCGAGGGCAACCCTCAAATTTTACAGGCACGCATAGTACGTGCCTGTTTCATATATTGTACGTGGGTTGTTTCATATATTTTCTAAGGTTATTCAAGTATTTGCGGCTGGTAGTCATTATCTCATGATGATGGGCTGATGATGGAAGGTACAGCTCCTTAGCGGTTAGGAGTTGGAGGATAATTCTGAAAATGTTACATGGTATACTCCTGAGGTGATCCCACTGTCACCAAGTCATGATCTGATGATGGGATCTCAGGGAAATCGAGGGCAACCCTCAAATTTTATAGGCACGTATCATGTGTTTCATATATTTTCTAAGGCTATTCATGACATGTAAAATCGAGATGGTTCTTGGCTAAGGTTCTTTAAAATCGGTTCACCCGTTTTTGAAATATTGGACTTTGAAATGAATGTCGGGGGTTGTTCAACTTTTGATGCAACTTGTGACCAAAGGGCTGGCAGTTTTCTCTCTCAAAGAATCAGCATCGCTATTCAGCGAGGCAACGCTGCCAGCCTTTTGGGCACTATGCCACGGGGGCCTTATTTAGATTTAATTTAGTTTTAAGTTGTAGTTTATTTAGTTTAAGCTTAGATTTAATGTCATTGTAAATTGCTTTTATTATGTAAATAGAGTTATTATTACTTTTCCAAGTTGGTTAGGTTATTAAATCTGACGTCGCACGCGGAAAGTAGTCATGAGCTGGAATCTCGGAATTCCTTTTCGACACGCGAGCAACATGCGCTCCTTCTTACCAGTGGATTAGCCCGCCCCTCTTTAGCTTATAAATTTCCTTGTGTGTCAGTTACAGAGTTACAGTGGACACACCATGGTTAACCTATAGCTATGATTGTTGTATGGAATGTTCGTCTGTTAGTATTTTTCTTTTCCTTATGTTCGACACGTGTTGGACTGGAATGTGTAGCAGTTCAATTCTAACATAGAGGAAATATAAAGTTTGATTATTTCAAGATGGAGCTGAATAGTTTCAAACTTTCAGTACTTTGGTATTGACGTTCAATAACTATGTCTTTAATGGTGTACACAAATGACTATTGAAATCGAATATAAATCTTTGAACTTTGTTACTTTGTCTTGCCAATTTGTACAATGTACAGTCGAGTTCTCTCCAATATCTATACAGTCAACAGTTCAAAAATATCTATACACAGACCTTATTGCCAGTTACATAAGGGCCGTGTTTAGATATTTATGAACCGTTGGCTGTACAGATATTGGAGAACTCGACTGTACCTAAGTACATTCTTTGACTGTAAGTACTTGCGTAGTCATCGAATTAATATTTCGAAACCAAATTTCAAGTAAAAATGCGACCACAAGCCACTATTTCACCAACTTTACAATTATCAGTTTTCAGACAATTCGGTGTCAACTGCTGACTTGCAGAGCTTTTGTTTTAGCGCGCTTCATATTGTCAGAGAAATGTATTTCGAATTGTCATATAAAACCGACAATCGTAAAGATGGTGACACAGGAGCCCGGAAGTGGGTCAAATTTAACTCGCAACATTCAATTACGGACGTCGGGATCTTGAAAGGAGTTACAAGCTTGTTGTTGTTGTTGTTGTTGTTGTTGTTGATATTTTTTAATTCAGCTTTGCTTAGCTTTTATGATGATTATGATAGGTATATGTTTCATGATAAACATTATGATTAACTTCGTTGTCAGTTCGTAGGAAGTAGGTACATTACATTGATACAGTGAAGATTTTTCCCATGTCTATATTCCATAGCGCTGTATTTCCTTCCCACCGCCTAAACAAAAACCGTCTGTCCATGGCGTAATAACTTTATTCGATAGTACGGAACGCCATTAAATGTTAATTATAAAAGCACTTTCTCCACGATAATGTTTCATACAAATAAACGAGTCGTAAACTAGAAAGACTGGCGTCTGCGCACACTTAACGACCGCTTGCGCGTGAGACTCGGGGTTAACTACCAACCCATAGCTTCCCAGGAGATACATTTTGTATGTACACCGATTACTCCGTCAATTGTAGATCAATTTTCAAAATTGTTGTTTTATTCGAAAGAATATACTCCCGAGGTGCTCCCACTGTCACCTAGTCAGGATCTGATGATGGGATCTCAGGGAGATCACCTCGACGTTTCGGACGCGACGTTGCGTCCATGGTCTCGTTGAGTCCCTTCGAGACCATGGACGCAACGTAGCGTCCGAAACGTGGAGGTATTTAAACGTAAATTTAAGTGTATCCCTTTTGGTGGCAAAAGCCCGCTGCGGGTGTCAACGCCAAGTGGCACGAAATTTTGCAAAAAAAAAGCTGTCTAGTGCGGGCCTCTTATGGGTGGTCGTCCTTGTCTAATCAGGTATGCATCTAGCAAGTGTGCATAGATAAGGAACAGTTTGAACGGTTTTATTTACACGGCGAAATACGACACCGGCCAGAGGCCCGCTGCGGGCTTCCGCCACTTAGCGGTAATTTTGACAGGAGCCCACTACGGGCTTCTGCCACTTGCCGTACACACCCGCAGCGAGCTTTTGCCACCAAAAGGGATATATTTTTTACGCGATTAAGTCCCGAGTATCGTGATAATGGGTGAAAATCGCGAAAGTTTAAATGAATACATATGTAGGTAAGTACAAAAATCTCTGACAGAAGTTGAATTTTCTTTCTTCACTGGCCAAACTTCTCCGCTATCAGTCGATCAAACACGAAGCGTAAGCGTAAATACAATGTAACCGAACCCCTGACGCCAGATGCACTCTCAGAGATAGCTGCGCCCGCGTCGATTTGACGCGCACTGTTGATTTACACACGTGTTAACTATTGGTTAAGACTTAACTGGTTAAAATCACTGATTAATTAAATGCTCAGAAAGTTACTGTTCTCACGATTCAGTGGGTCTTTGTTTGTCTGGTTAATGTCCTTTAGTAGACTAGGGTCAGGTTTCTTATGCCGCTTCTACAAGACGGGCCATCATGTGGGTCCATCAGACAAAATGGCCCATTCTGATAGGATATTCTTGAAAAAGTTAGCCCCAAGGTCGCAAATTTGTAATGTTATTTAGGACAGCAAACTGTACCTAATACTCTGCTAAATTGGAAGCGATGTGATTACTGATTAGTGTAAGTCCTCGCCCGTCGTGTAGAGGATGCATTAATACCTTACGAGTGGCTTTAAGAATTTGGAAGATTGCTTCAATTTCATTTGTAAATGATAAAATAAATCAGAGGTATTAGTAGAATAAAGATGACAACGCACAAGAACTGAAAGAGAAGATGAAAATGTTATTAGTGTTTACGGAGGACTAGCTTATGCCCCATGGCTTTGCCCCCGTGAAATATTTCAAAATGGGCTAGTTTCCAATCCCGTGGGAAAATCGAAAAATCCCTTTTAGTGCACGATAATCAAAGTATATGTTTGCCAAATTTCAAGTCTCTAGGTCTAGTGGTTTAGGCTGTGCGTTGTCTGTCAGTCAGTCAGTCACGGTACTGTTTTATAGGTATAGATAGATAGAGAGTGCTTGCTGTTCTTCTTCTCTTCTTCTTTTTCAGGCTTTTTCTATCCACTGCTGGATGTAATCCTCTCCTAATCTCTTCCACTCCGACCTATTCTCCGACTTCCTGAGCCAGTACGGTCCGGCGTAACTCTTTAAGTCATCCGACCATCTCATCTGGAGTCTGCCCACACTTCTTTTTGTGGTCCGCGGTCTCCACACCAGCACTCTATGGACCCAACGATTATCCACTCGACGTGCCACATGCCCTGCCCAGTTCCATTTCAGTCTTGCAATACGTCTCAAGATGTCGGTGACTTTGGTGCGTTTCCGGATGCATTCATTCCGCACTGTCTCTCAGACTAAGCCCTAACATGGCTCTCACCATGGATCTCTGAGTGATTTTGAGCTTTTTAACCGTGTTTACTGTAAGAGGCCATGTTTCGGAAGCATATGTTAGTACTGGGCTTCCTGTTAATTACTGTCAATTAGCAAGACAAGAGAAGCTCAATAAAATACAGCCTCTTAATTTTTATTTCACTGCCATTCGAAGATTTATAAAATGTATACTTTGTTGATTATATTTTTTATAAACTCACTGAAACATGAATACACAGAAAAAAACCAGAAAAATGCCAACCCCGGGAATCGAACCCGGATCCTCGACACTCCGGGTCGTGTGCTTTTCCCCTACACCACGATTGGACATAGAGGAAAGGCCGAATTTTTTCCATGTATTCAAATCTTAGCTTGTTTTTATCACTTAAAAGTGAGTTTATAAAAAATATAATTGATATTCACGGGGAAACCGTAAAAATAAAAAATTGGGAGAAAAAATACAAAAAGATACTCCTACTGAGATCATACTTTGTTGATGGCAACTTAAAGTTTGTTTCAACTATTGACAACTTTCTTCTTACTAGACATATAACATATTTTTATTCTCTGAATGCTTTAAAGATTTATCACACTTCATAATAATCGTAAACTAAGTAAGAAATGCCGTGGTGTTTTTATTACCTCCAAACACGTTAAAACTAGGTAAGCATCAGTATTCAAAGAACGCCGCCCGTTTCGATGTCTTTCGAGTATTTCTTATCGATAATGTTGTACATATTTTGTTTGGAATGTCCCGATTAATTGGCTTCTCACTGCTCAAGAGGAATAACATGCAATTCGTTTATTTTTATTACAAACAAAAATGCCGCATCTTACCTAACTATACCATTGACTATTCCATTGACAAGTCATCGGGTGGAGCCCTAACTGTGAAAAGCGTAGGTTCTTCCTGTATTCTAGAGTTGTGCCTGCTCAGTCTTTAAAGGGAGCGCTCCGATCTCGTTCAATCGGTGAAAGGATCTAGTTCGGTCTTTTAGTTCCTTTAGCTCAGTAGTTCAGTGAACGAGTTAGAACTGTTTTGATCTGTGAAGGACACGGAACGGAATGATAGTTGTCCATCTCACTCCCACTTGCTCTAGAGACACTTTGAACGAGCGCTATTTATCTCGCTCCTCGGTCTCAGTTACTCTCACTCATTTCGTTCCGCTCAAGCATTCATCCACTCCACTCCTCTACCTACTGAACTAAAGAAGCGACGACCGATTCAAATCGTGGGAAAGGATTTAGTTCCTTTCGATCCGCGACGGGAAATCATTCCTAACAGTTCTTAGTTCCTGACCGACTTGTGCTCGGACCTTTAGTGACGTGACCCTTAGTGACGCCACTGCTCTTAGAACCTTCTTCGTTACACTCACGGTCGAGTGGAAATGTCGATTTTTGAATCGCACTTGGTGGCTATATGGCTTAATGGTGGCGATAATGGTGGCAATGTCACTAATGGCTTTATTTGTCTTCCTCAGGTCGAGCCGTGCTGGACCGACTAGCCAGCACGACGGTGGCAGACCCTGGGGGGCTGCAGCCGGAGCCTCTGGACGTGGCCCCCTTCGCAGAGGTGACAGCCAACGCCACCTGCGGGGAGGGTGGAGCTGAAGAATACTGTCGGGACACGCCGGGAAAGTAAGTGGGACACTCGTATGTAGAGTCCTTAGTTAATGTTGCTGTTTGAACACAAAATTGTCAGTCAATTACAATTGTAATTCATCATCATCATTTTAGAGTGCCACTCTTGTCGATGCAGTTGTCTCCAGTCCATTCTTTCCAATGCGAGTTCTTTCACCTCCTATCTTCTTTTTTATTTGATCTAAGTTAATACTCTATCCTCGGCCTTCCCCTTCCTCTCTTTTCTTCTATAATTTTTAGTATCAGATCGTCCTATCGTATCAAATGGTCCACCATATTTTGCGACCTTGCACAAGGTTCTACCACCCGCAATAGCTTGTGACCAAAGCTTTCTTTCTCAAAGAATCAGCATCGCTATTCAGCGAGGCAACGCTGCCAGCCCTTTGGGCACCATGCCACGGAGCCTTATTTAGATTTAATTTAGTTTTAAGTTTTACTTTAATTAAGTAGTTTTAGCTTGAATTTAATTAATGTCATTGTAAATTGCTTTTATAATGTACTTAAATCATAAAGCCGACAGCCGGGAGCCGCTTGACTTATCTGTGCACTACAATTTTTCTGCCACTTTTTGAGGGGGACGAGGAACACACACGTACAGCACACGTCTACGCGCCTGTCAAAATTTGTTCCGTTTCTACAAACGCACACTAAAACAAAACTGTCACACAAATGCCAAAAACACGCACACAATCAACAGACCACGATCATTTTGATCAGACTTAATGTTAGAGATTTGCCAGAGGGGATGTCGCGCGTTAACATCTCCATTCATTTCCTGTAGGTCTAGCACAACTCACAGTGCGACTTCTATCTCGCGCGAGCACAACTGCCCGTCCTTTTCTGTCACTCATAATGTAACAGGACGGGTAATATAATCTCGCGCGACAAACAAAGTCGCGGCCAGTCGTGCTAGCCCTGCTGCTCTAAGACTTAATTAAATGGTAAGTAAGTAAGTAAGTAAGTAAACACTTTATTGTACAAAAAATAGGATAAAACACAAGTTACAACAATAACATTTGAGTACAAAGGCTTTACAATGGCTTTGAGTACAATGGTTTTATTTTGACGTCAATTCTATTGTACTGATCGTGACCTTGTTCCAGACGAGGCGTGATCTGCGACGTCTGCGAAGGCCCCGACGGCCTGTCGGCACGCCGCCACCTGCCCGCGCATGCGGTCGATGACGACGCCACCACCTGGTGGCAGAGCCCCGTCGGCGACCAGTACAGACACGTCGCGCTGGTGGCTACGCTGCCTGATGTAAGTACAGTACTGCATTTTTCCACAGTAGGTCTACAACTCACAGTGCGACTTCTATCTCGCGCGAGAACAACTGCCCGTCCTTTTCTGTCACTCACAATGCAACGGGACGGGTAATATAATCTCGCGCGACAAACAAAGTCGCGGCCAGTCGTCCGAGAACTAATAAAAGGATGATGGGAGTGGCGTAGTCGCGTGACCTTTCTCATCGCGCATGTGATGCGTAAGCCAGTATAGGCCGCGCGATGGATTAACATCGCTCGGCGAAACTGGTGGGGGCAATTCGGGGCATCTGTACAATTGCGCACAAAATTGTCAAGTCCTGAGTATTGTATTTCTTTGAAATATATTTTTCTTATTTCGCATTTTTTTGTACCTTTTTTGCCACCTATAACACTCGTTTTTGCTTGTGACTTATTTTGCTAGTATGTTTATTCAGAATCTTGGTAGTATTTTTTACGTGCTTTTAATTACCCATGATTTAATTAGTTTCCTTTTTAACATAACAATTCACGTCGTAAACCATTTTTCTGGCTTGCCATGTTCAAACTTTATATTTGGGCATTTTTTTCACTAACTACGACATCATAACGTACTTACTACTAATACAGTAAAACAATCCGTGCGCAACAGTACTCAAGAGACACGTGACGCGTGAACGAAGCGAGGGAGGGGAGGAACGACTTGATCTACCAATAACGTGTCGGCGCCAGCGCGCACCCTCCCCTCACCCCTCTGCGCAACCAAATAGACCTAAGAATTGACTTCTGCGCATCCCCCTTCCACTTTTCATAAGCGATCTTAATTCGCCGCGCGACCTATACGAGTAGTGTGCGAATTGTGACTAAAGTTATGTTCTAAAAGGGGTCCTTTGTTTCGTCGAAAATGTTTAGTCATAATTCAATGTTTGTCATAATCCGTCACTAGTCATAACTCTTTTTTTCTCTGAAACCGTAAAATTTCAGGAATTTCGTAGTGGTAATTCTGTAGAACTCTATAGGTTAGGTTAGGTTCATTTTATAATAATCCTAAACATTTCAGAGATAAAAAGAGTTACGACTAGTGATGAATTATGACAAGAATTTATCATTATGACTTTCAACTGTATGGGAGAAATTATAGACCCGTTCTAAAATGGTGTGTTTTAATACGGTTGCTCAAAAAGTGGTACTTTTAAGGCTACTTAGCTATCATGCGGTAAGTTGGATTTTTCGTACTAGTACTTTTTACATTTCCAAGGCGCCGGTGGAGGAAGGAGGCGAAGGCCTTCACCTTCCACCTCAGGACTCGGGCATAGGTAATAACATGCTTTAGCACTTATGTCAAAAAGTGCTCACCAGGGCCGTGTTTTATAAAGCTACAAGTTACAATTTACAAGAGGAAGTCTCATTCTATCGCCTGTTGTTAGAGGACTTGTTGGCGCCACTGTCCAGTGAGGAAGTGTAGGGCTGTCAGAGCTGTTATTATTACTACGGGCCTGAAAACAAAGTTTACATTTAAATCATATATGTATTTAAGGAATACCGTAGAACCGTACCGAAGAAATGTCGAGCATGCCAGTGTTGCGATGTCTCGGTTTGTTCGAAAAAAAAAGGAAGGACAGAGTACCTATAAGTGTCCGAAATACAAAATTGTCTCACACGTACTGACATTCATTGACCCGTAAATCATGTTTGCCATAATAGTATTGCAGAATATTTACAACAATTAGTATAACTTTTACTACTGTTTGACATTTCTTTAGACCACACTCTACACTAGCGCCTCTAGCGGCGAATTCATGCCCTACTCTTCGTGATTGCTTAGTGATTTTGCGTGTGTGCGTTAGCGCGTTAGTAGCAATTGTAACGGTTCGGCTACTCGACGCAAGATGGTGCTTAACTCAATGTCATACGTCAGAAAAATGTTTTTTTATCCGTAAAAAACAATCAATTACCACGAAACGACAAACTGATTATGCGACATAATTTATGATTATGACACTTTCAAAGATGAGCAATAAATTAAATTAACATTTACTAAAGACTGTAATTTGGTCATTTCGAAACAAGTGAAGGTTGGGACATTTTGGTGAATTTATCGCGGTTTAATTGGCCTCTTGTGATTAACTGCTGACCCAATGGCCGTTAATCTTGTTAACTGTTCACCAATTTATCATTGTAATTGGACTTTTTATAAACTTCCGTAATACCTACCTTAGCTGACTGAACGAGCGAAGCGAGAGAATCCACTCCGTTTCAGCTTAGACAAAAAATGCTTTCGTAACCAGCCAACGCCAACAGCCAACCAGGTCGTAGCCAGCGGGTCAAATAATAACAAAAACCGCCTTCAAAAAAAAAACTTTAGAAAAAAACATAAAATGATCCCCAAAAAGCCATGAGTTTTATGGCCTAGCAGAAATATGAAGTCGGTGCGGTGCTAGCGGAATATTCTTGGAATGAAGCACCAACTTCATATTTCTGCTAGGCCCTAAAACTCATGGCTTTTTGGGGATTATTTTAAGTTTTTTTTCTGAGGTTTTTTTTTTGAAGGCGGTTTTACTTTTTGTTAAAAGATTTTTTATTTCACAATTTTTAGTTACGTTCATATTTAAAATATTATCCTCCAACTCCTAACCGTTAAGGAGTTGTACCTTCCATCATCACCTCATCAACATGAGATGATGACTACCAGACGCAAGTAATTGAATAGCTTTCGAAAATATATGAAACATAAGATTTGAGGGTTGCCTTCGATTTCCCTGGGATCCCATCATCAGATCCTGACTTGGTGACAGTGGGATCACCTCAGAAGTATACCCTTTCGAATAATGATTTAACATTTTCAGAATTATCCTCCAACTCCTAACCGTTAAAGAGTTGTACCTTCCATCATCAGCTCATCAACATAAGATGATGACTACCAGACGCAAATACTTTAATAGCTTTAGAAAATATATGAAACACATGATCCGTCCCTATAAAATTTGAGGGTTGCCCTCGATTTCCTTGAGATCCCATCATCAGATCCTGACTTGGTGACAATGGGACCAACTAGAAAGTATACCCTTTCAAACAAAAAAAAATGTTTGAAATCGGTCCAGCCGTCTTCGAGTAATCGGGGAACATACATAAAAAATAAAAATAAAAATATTCCGACGAATTGAGAACCTCCTCCTTTTTTTGAAGTCGGTTAAAAACAGCGGTACGAATGTGTCACTCAAGCAATGTAGATGGCGCTGAATATAAATAAGAACGATTCAAAGTATGGGCTTTGTCAATCCGTCTACTTTCCATGATCCTTAGTCACGTAAAATCGAATAGTATACGTTGTCGAGTTCGTAGGACGTTTGGAACAGCGCCCGCCCGTGAGCGTATTTGGTACTAAAATTTTGTATGAGGTTTCTCGATCTCGATACGATAACCGTAACGTTACGCAGCATTCGACAAGTCGCGCTTGACCCACTGGTAAAATTTTGTGAGCGGTTTGGATAAATAATAATTATTATGTTTTTTTTTTTGTCGAGCCAGTATTTGGAATACAAAAAAAAATCCAAATTTGTTCAAGAATTAGCTCACAGCACGTGTAGAGCTCACAGAGCTACTATTAGGTATGTTTATATGTACAAGTACATATAGGTATAAGAGCATGTTTATCCGATAACGCATCTATTGGTGTCAATATTGTACCACTTTCGGTGTAATTAAGGACACAAGAGGCATTTTAGCTTAGCTCTCTAGGTTGGCAACGCAGATGCGTTGTGGGTGTCTATGGGCAGTGGTAATCACTTACCATCAGGCCACCCATGACCCACTTGCTCGTTTGCCTTCCTCGTCGTATAAAAAAAAACATTTTTTTTATTCTATGTAGAGGCTCGTGTACGAACATTCGAATCCTGCGTAACGTATCGTTATCGTATCGAAATCGAGAAACTTCATACTAAGTTTTGGTTCGAAAATCGGGACATTTGTATGACGTTTGGAACAGCGCCCGCCCATGAGAACTAGAATTCAGTGCCCTTAGTGTAATCAAAAAGCACAAAATACGTCTCGATCGCGTTTGCGTTAAAGTGTCGAATAGTATGAGAATTCTTAAACGCGAACGCGATCGAGACGTATTTCTTGGCCAGAGGGTCGAACACGACTTTACGAATGCTGCGTAACGTTACGGTTATCGTATCGAGAACGAGAAACCTCATACTAAATTTTAGTTCCAAATACGCTCACGGGCGGGCGCTGTTCCAAACGTCATACAAACTCGATAACGTTTACTATTCGACTTTACGTTACGCAGCATTCGTAAAGTCGTGCTCAACCCCCTGGTCGGCGATTACACTAGACGCTCAGTATGAGGTTTCTCGATTTCAATACGATGACGTTACGTTACGCACAGTTACGCAGGATTCGTTGTTGAACTAGTCAATAAAATAAATAAATAAATATATAAATATCTTGAAACTTTCAACTACCAACCTACCTCACTCTATCTTTACGGTAACGCACACCGTATCTACTCAGATAACTAATAGGTACATAATAGGTACTCCTTTAATTACGAGTATGAGACGGGCAAACGCTAGCCGCTATCGTGCGGCGGTAAATCGCTGCGCAGGCGCCGGTGGGAACCACGAGTTACCGAGTCGGGGGATAAGTCTCATGAAAGTAAATGGGAAAACACGAAAACCCTTTTAAGGATATGTTCGCCTTTTTAAAACCCCGACACATAAAGAGGTGTGTTATGAAATCGCCTCATTTAGTTAAAGAACTCTTGAACTATTTAAGTATTGCATTTTCTGTCTTTACAAAAAAAAAGCCTACGCCTCTGAAATTGTTTAATTTATATTTGCTGTTCTAAAAAAAATATTTTGCGGTATTGTAGAATGTTGTAGACCTGTACGAAGTTTAGGAAGCAAATAATATTCATTTTTTGTAAAAAAAAAAGTCTGACTGATTAACTGACTCAGCTACGCCCAGCCCAATATTATTTTTATATTACATGGGTTTTTTTAGGGTCACCTGATGGTATGTGATCACCACTGCCCATAGACACCCACAACCCCAGAGGGTTCGCTGATGCGTTGCCAACCTAAAGAGCTAAGATGAAATGTCTCTTGTGCCTGTAATTACACCGGCTGTCTTACTCTCTACACCATAGGTACACGAAAATCGATCTATGACCGAAACTCTAATTCGACTCCAATCGACGACCGGATAGCCTAGTGGTTAGTGACCCTGACTATGAAGCTTGAGGTCCCGGGTTCGAATCCCGGTCGGGGCAGATGTTTGTATGATGAATACGAATGTTTGTTCTCGGGTCTTGGATGTTTAATATGTATATAAGTATGTATTTATCTATATAAGTATGTTTATCCGTTGTCTAGTACCCATAGTACAGGCTTTGCCTAGTTTGGGACTAGGTCAATTGGTGTCAATTTGTCCCATGATATTTATTTATTTATTTAATCAAAACACAATACTCTGTCACTCTTACAATATTTTTTTCGAGCGCCCCACTTGCTTTAGGTACTTCATAACAAAATCCTATTTTGTAAAGATAAAAAAAGTATACTAGATAAAATACTGCTTCGCCCATTAATTACTGTAGGTACCTTCCCAGCGTGGTACTTAAAAAGGGACAAAAGACTATTCATTTGCCCCATCACTTAGCCCTGCCTATAAGTTGAGGGCGCGTTATGGTAGCCGATAAATTATGTCGACCACCGAGTGGAGACAACGGTGCTTAAAATGCAGTTAAAAAAACTGGCCAAGTGCGAGTCGGACTCGCGCACGAGGGTTTCGTTACAGAGCAAAATGTACGCAGTGTGGGGTCAACTTATATTGGTCTGTGAAATCTACAGACGGAAATAAAGTTTAAGATTTTGAGACTTTTTGGAGTGGTTGTGCTATAAGAGCTAATTTCATACCAAATTTCAAGTTTCTAGGACAGCTGGAAGTACCCTGTAGGTTTTCCGATTTCGGCAATTTGTATGGAAATAGATTTTTTAATGACTGTATGTTTTGATTGCGTTGACTTAGAAGGTTGATTTATACACGGCTTTAAGGGACCGCAGGCTTGAGTATTTGATATTAATTTCAGCATTCCACGCGTTCCGGAGAAAAAGGGTCTTGACAGACAGACAGACGGACAACAAAGTGATCCTATAAGGGTTCCGTTTTTTCCTTTTGAGGTACGGAACCCTAAAAACATCGGTAGTGTTAAGAGGGCGTTTTAATAGAAGCAACAGTTGGCTGATTGTTCTATGCGGTGTGTAATTTTTACCTAATTGTATCTTGAAAATCTTTGCATGCATTTTATATCGACAACAATGGTTCTTTGTAATTTAAATTGATCACCAAATAAGCCTCATTAAATACTTAGGCCTCTGCATGATAAACCTACGACCCTCTGTTTGAGAGGCCATAGGATCCAACCACTAAGCTATCATGGCTTTTTTTGACGTATATAAAATATTTCTATTTTAAACCAACTTCAAAAAAAGAGGAGGAACGTATCCACTGTATGTATTTTTTTATATGGAAAATTGTCGTCATACTCAGATTAAAGGGTACACGGAACGAACATCGGAATGTCTAGTCACTTTTTTTTAAACGAGATTTTAATCTCAAAATGTAGAGCACTCAATAGACTATAAGTTACCACTCAGTTACAGATACAAATATATTTTTGCAACCTGTCTTTGTCTGTTTCTTTTTTATCGTTCCATCATTACATCGTTTCAAACGTTCAAATCGCGATAAACTTTCGCGATTTTCATACATTATTATGATACTCGGGACTTAATCGCGTAAAAAACACATGTTTAAATAAATACCTCGACGTTTCGGACGCGACGTTGCGTCCATGGTCTCGAAGGGAAATTAAATTAAAAATTTAAATTCAAATTTAAATATATGTTATTTACGGGATTAAGTCCCGAGTATCATGATAATGTAAATTGCGATAACTCAAAAAGTTGCTAAGATGACTAACTAGACGTGTTCTTTCCGTATATTCTTCAACCAATGTAGGTACACCTAGTAGCCGGATTACTCACGTTTGATTAGGTATCCCGGATTTGTAACGCTGCGCACCTTGATTAAGGATCTCGAAAATATTCGAAACTGTCGGTCTAATACCTATTCGATATAATAAAACGTCAGTAATTTGGTTACTATACCAGGTACATTGGAGGGTCGACCACGACTTTACGAATACTGCGTAACGTTACGGTTGTCGTATCGAGATCGAGAAACCTCATACTAAATTTTAGTTCCAAATACGCTCACGGGCGGGCGCTGTTCCAAACGCCATACAAACTCGACAACCGACAACGTTTACTATTCGATTTTACGTGACGCAGGTTTCGAAAAGTCGTACTCGACCCTCTGAGTTGAGATCGCGTTTGCATGCTCTCATAGAATTGGTGCTAAGCAAGCCTCTAGCGTAATTTTTGACACAAGAAAGTTCTCATAGTATTTCACACGTTACCGCGAACGCGATCGAAATGTTTGTTGCCATGTGAAATTGACTGATGTGAAATGTTGATGGCTCGGAACCCTCGGTGCGCGAGTCCGGCTCGCACTTAGGTGATAGGTTTTTTTTTCATACGGATGTCTCACTGATAACGGACCAGGGATAAGATATTTATTTCAATTTTAATGAAAACAGCATGAAATGCCGATAAAATTGTTTTCGCCGTCTAATTTGTTAATTAATGTCGAGGTAATTAATTCGTTTCGTCAAATCGCTGTTACGTACAATATTCCTTCTCGCTCCGCCTCAGACATGGTAAAAATGCGCAGGCCTCACTTTAAAAATATTTCTATTGAGTATTTTGTTTGGGGGTCATCCATTAATCACGTGAGGCTTGAAAGGGGTTTGACAAAAATCACGAAATGTCACAAGGGGGGAGGGGGGTGTAGTAAGATATCACGTGTATCTATTTTCTCATTATTTTTATGATAATCAAAAACAACCTGCAACCTTTCTGTCTAGACATTTTTATCATGGTCCTTAATTTCAGAATAAAATAAAATAATACTTTATACCTGCATTTAAGGTAATGTCCTAAAATATTGTAAAAAAATTAAGATTTTTTTAAGATACTTAAAATACACGTGATGTTGGGTGGGGGGTGGGGGGTAGTCTTAAACCTCACCATGTATCACCAAGGGGGAGGGGGGGTTAAAAATTGCTTAAAAAAATATCACGTGATGTTGGGTGGGGGTAGTCTTAAACCTCCCCATGTATCACCAAGGGGGAGAGGGGGTTAAAAATTGCTTAAAAAAATATCACGTGATGTTGGGTTGGGGGGTAGTCTTAAACCTCCCCATGTATCACCAAGGGGGAGGGGGGTTAAAAATGCTTAAAAAAATATCACGTGATGTTGGGTGGGGGGGTAGTCTTAAACCTCCCCATGTATCACCAAGGGGGAGGGGGGTTAAAAATGCTTAAAAAAATATCACGTGATGTTGGGTGGGGGGGTAGTCTTAAACCTCCCCATGTATCACCAAGGGGGAGGGGGGTTAAAAATGCTTAAAAAAATATCACGTGATGTTGGGTGGGGGGGTAGTCTTAAACCTCCCCATGTATCACCAAGGGGGAGGGGGGTTAAAAATTGCTTAAAAAAATATCACGTGATTAATGGACGGCCCCTTAGACTGGTTTAGACTAATGTTTTTATCTTTGGGGTTCTTAGTCTTTTGACCAAGCGAAGGAGTGAGCGAAGCGTCTCAGTTTCAACTCGGAAAAAATTTCTTTCGTATGTGTACACCGATAGTCTGTCCGTCTGTCCGGCTGTTCTCCTATAAGTACATGTTGCATTTCTCAACCGATTCTCGTGAATTTTTTTGTAAGCGATTTTCCTTTTTTTGTAGGTTCATGTTTTGGATTTAAAAAAAAAGCCTGTATTGTTCACAAATGACCCGGATCTTCGTGAAAAAATTGTGATTAGCTTCGATACTTATTTTTTTTTGGAAATTAAAAAAAAAGTTTAAAGATTAGCTCGTGAGGTCTAGAGCCACTAGTCGACCAGACTATCTTCTCTATCTTACAAATTCCGAACTAAATCATCGGGGGTCTATCCTCAACAATGGCGATACGGAGCGGCGAACAAAAGAGGCGAATAGCCGGGATAATGGCCGATACGATCGCATTGTCGACTGGACAAGGTAATGGAGCACTAGGTTGTGAGTAAATCATTAGTCGGTGACCAGGCGTAAGGAATTGCGGGAAATTTCAGGGACTTGAAAAAATTGGTGATTTTCGAATGTGACTTAGTCCTACTAATTATTAACGATAAAATATTAATGTTAGGTAATAATAATATATAATATAAAAATGAATCGCAAAACGTGTTGGTAAACGCATAACTCAACAACGCCTGGACCGATTTTACCAATTCTTTTTTAAATGTTCGTTGAAGTCCAAGGAAAAATGCTTCTTACGGCGAGAAAAATTCGAATAATTTCCGGGAAAATCCTAAAAACAGCCCTTTTCTTCTTCTAACTTAATAAATATTATAAATCCGAAAGTCCGAAGTCCTTATAATGATGTCATGTCCAAAATGAAAACGACATAATTACAAAAAAAACCTTAATTTGTTTAATTGAATAATCAGCCACCACCACAGACTGATAGTAAATAATCGCAATAAGTCAATTTATCTCTTATCTGGTAATAATTGAATAAAGTATCTACCTACCTACAATGTCGGGAAATTGATTAAAAGATAGCTGACTATGATTGAACTAAAAAAATAATTTAAGAAGTTGTTTTTTTGTTTTTATTATGCAGGTTCTAGAGAACGTTTTTTTAATGGGAAAACGTTTTTCAATACGCCTGCATTGGGCACAAGGAGCACTTCTTTAGACAAAGCTCTAAAAAACTTTAGTTTTGTTATAAAAGAAAATAGAAAAAGAAAGAGAGAAAGAAAAATTGCTTTTTCGGTATGACATTTTTGTCATACCGAGAAAGCAAACGTAAATTTCCAATTCAAGTGCCAAGCTAATTTAAATTGCTTGGTTCCTTTCGGTTAAAGGTTAACCTGTATCGGCTTATCGCTGTGATTGATGGTGCCTGTTGGCATAACACCACCCACCTGATGCTACTGACCAATGCCGATAAAAACCTATAAACTATTCTTTTACCTGCGGTGTTGGATCGCTTTTACTGTAAAAAATGTTTCTGAGAGTTGTAGAGAGAGGGTGGTAATTTTGTGTCAACAGCAGTTTGAGAACCGATGCAGTTGATGTTGATTTGACTTAATTGTCATCATCATCATCATCACCATGTCAGCCGAAAGACGTCCAGTGCTGGCCGGCGGCCTCCCCCGCGGCTCTCCACTCAGACCGGTCTTGTGCTTTCCGCGTCCACCGCGGTCCCGCGATCTTTACTAGGTCGTCGCTCCATCTTGTTGGAGGTTGGGTTGACTTAATTGTGACATGAATAAAATAAAACATAAACATCACGGGACAATAGACAACAATTGACCTAGTCCCAAATTAGGTAAAGCCAGTAGGCCGAGCACGAAGTTTTCGAATCCTTTACGTTCCGTTACGTTATCGTATCGAAATCGAGAAACCTCATACTCAATTTTAATTCCAAATACGGTCACGGGCAGTCGCTGTTCCAAACGTCATACGAATTTCTCGATAACATTTCTACTAGATTACTTTACGAAGGATTCGAATATTCGTACTCGGGCCTCAGCTCACAGAGTTACAAGTAAGTATTTATGTGTTTTCAAACTCTATAGCTTGTCTCTAGCCAAAGATCCAATCATTATTAGCGCTTCCAAATATTTTTCAAAGTATTCTTTGCATTATTTTCCTAAAACTCATCGTTCGGGCGCGTTATCACTGATAAACTGATGGATAGGTGTTATCAGTAGGCATTGCGGAACAACAGAAAACAGAGACTACCCAACATTCACTAACGTTGGCAGCGTTTAATTAAATTTCTAGGTAAGACAGTGATGTCGTTGCCTTTAAAAAAAATACCTTATTTAACTATCAAGCTAAGTAGCGGCTTCTACAAGACACCTATACTCCATATTTCATCAATATACCTCTTATGGTTTTCGAGTAAAATGCCTGTGACATACGGACGGACGGACGGATATGACGAAACCATAAGGGTTCCGTTTTTGCCATTTTGGCTACGGAACCCTAAAAATCTGCAACGACCGTGGATCGAACCTGTGATCTTACTGGTCTATAGGTTATAAAAAATAAAACACTCAGTTCATAAGAATTTATTCTGCATGTAGTAGAGAAATTTCACCATAACATTAAGTTTAATTGTCACATTATTACACGATCATAATATTTGGGTTTCTTACCAATTTGGTTTTCCTAAATCCTACACCGTACAGTCAAGTGCAAACATATAGGTGCATACAACTTACTCAAAAATAAGTCCCATGGCTCTTATGTCGGCTAATTAAGGTTGTGGTATTGTTGTTGTGGTGGATTAATGCGATATATATTTTAGCATTTGACCGTACCAGAAGGCGTTTAGCCTTTATTCTTAAAATTATAAATAGAAGAAATTCTGTAAGACTATTCCAGATAATCTCAATGACTATAAGTTGTGTACACATACCCATTCCCTTAACTATACTTATCACTGCTTAAAACAGTCTGTGAAAATTTATAGCTACTACGTTTTGTAAATGACTGAGCTGTGTTCTAGGCAATATTTTGCTAAGAATATTAGTAATTTAGTAAGTATTTAACTAGCGTTCAGGTTCACTTAGTCCACATTCCCATTTTGTCAACTTCTTAGCTCGCAACAAATCCCGTTTCGTCCATTCAATTCCCAAATCGTCCACTTCCTATCTCGGCCATATTTCTCAACTTGTCCAAATTATAAAATCCTAACTAATATTATAAATGCGAAAGTAACTCTGTCTCTCTGTCTGTCTGTTTGTTACCTCTTCACGGAAAAACCACTCCACCAATCTAGATGAAATTTGTTAAGAAGATAGTTTGAATATTGAGGAGTAACATAGGCTACTTTTTATTCGGGAAAATTGTATAGTTCCCGCGGGATAGCGATAACCGAAATCTACGCGGATGAAGCTAGTTAACAATAAATATATAAAAGTCGACATTTTGACTATAAAAATCAAGCTTCCTAGTTCCTCTTTTTCTTTTAAATTCACATTAACTTAAAAGGAAATAGGGTACCAGAAATCTTGATTAAGTCACAAAACACGTCATTGGATTGGCATTGTCAAACCTTTGCAATATTGTAAAGGAGGCAATTTTATTATCTTAGACAAAAACAAAGACGACAGGAAATACGTAATTACATACATAATTATTTATATATCTTATCACTAACTATCAAAGATTAACAGCCGTTCCCAATATTCAATATATCTCTTGTTTTGATCTACTGACGGTTATGATAAACACATCATCATCATCATCATGGCAGCCGAAAGACGTCCACCGCGATCCCGCAACCCTCACTAACACACATAGAAACCAACAATTTTCTGTCTGTAGGTCGAGCAGGACTTTTCGAATAGTGCGTCACGTAAAATCGAATAGTAAACGTTGTCGAGTTTGTATGACGTTTGGAACAGCGCCCGCCCGTGAGCGTATTCGCAACTAAAATTTAGTATGAGGTTTCTTGATTACGATACGATAACGGTAACGTTACGCAGGACTCGACAAGTCGTGCTCGCCTCGTAGCCTACCATTCTCATATCCCTTTAGTTGGCAAAAGTCCGCTGCGGGTGTCAACGCGAAGTGGCAAAAGCCAGTAGCGGGCTCCTGGCAAAATTACCGTCAGGTGAGAGAAGCAGGTGTCGTGTTTCAGTCGTCGATAAAACCGCTCAAACTGTACATTAGCTATCCAAACTTGCTAGACACTTCCATGGTAAGTCAAGGTCGGCATTTAATAACTGACAGCTCGTCGTTTCGTGCGAAGTTCGCTACAAAAACCGTAGTTATGTGGGGCGAGTGGAGGCATCGTTCGCCGATTATGTGAATTGTGTGTTTCGTGCTAGTTTTTACGGATTTAACAATGCCTGGGTAATTATTATACAGTTTCTATTGTAGTTTTGTGATGTTTTTAGGTACTAATTTAATCATATTTTTATACATGACAGTGGAAAATTTTTGGTTATCTGATATTTAATGAAGACTAGCAAAATGCTCATAAATGAAATGGTATTCATTGCTATTTAATAAGATAGGCCATTTTATGCTGAATCTAACGGTACATGGTTTATATATAGCCCCCATAATTTCTTTGTGAGAAATGATTATTTTTCTAACATGCGGAAAATTCGCGACGACCACCCACTAAGATGCCCCCACCTGACGGCTTTTTTTGCAAAATGACAGCGCCACTTGAACTGACAGCCAACGGGCAGCGCTGCCACTTGAACTGACAGCCAACGGGCAGCGCTGCCACTTGAACTGACAGCCAACGGGCAGCGCTGCCACTTGAAAGGCGACAGATAGCAAGCAAAGCAAAGATTGGATGGCCTACCGATGCTAAGTTAATTGAGACGGCTAAATGTTAGAGGGTTAAATGTTTTTATCGTCGATAGATCAAAACAAACGACAAATTGATCTTTCAATCGTACTTTTTTCTACTGCTGTATTCAGTACAGTCTTTTGCTTTTCGTAAGCAAATACTCGTTGTGATTTGCTTAATACATTAACTTAATTAATACGTAGCTAGGTATAAACTTAACTTGTGCAGTCGTGTATGTTAACAGTCTAAAGCTGACTACCAAAGGAAAACATTTCAATTAACTATATCTAAGTATACTTCGTTCATTTTAGCATTAAAAAGAATGAATTTTGACATGCAATTTTATTGAAAAAACTTTTTTTTTTTAATAAGTGACAGAAAGTAACAATCACACAAAAATGAGATTTAATTATTTATATTGTTATGGTTTTATACATAACGGTTTCTTATTTTAAAATGCGTTTTCGAATTAAAAAAAGTGTCATGATTGTTTCCTTCCTCTCAATGCTAAAATAGGTTTACACGAAGTTAATCTTTGTACATAAAAATAATTGTATGTGCTACATACTTTTTATTGTCAAAAAAGATAGTCAAATTTCTTGCGGCGCATTATTCTTGGCAATCATGGTATTTCTGAAAGCGCGCTGGCAGAGCAGACTCAGAAAAAATACTTACTGAATAAAATTTCTATTTGATTTGATTGATATACCAATCTTTTTCTTTACACTTATTTCATATTTTAACAATCACTATAGGTATTGAGTAAATCTCGCTATCACCAGCCTTGTTTGCGTCCCACTGCTGGGCAGAATGAGAGGACTTGGGCCATAGTTCCCACGCGGGCCCAGTGCGGATTGGAAACTTCACTCACCATTGAATTGCTTCGCAGGAGTGTGCAGGTTTCCTTACGATATGTCCCTTCCACCGAAA
Organism: Clepsis dumicolana; assembly: GCA_963691665.1. Classification (NCBI taxonomy): domain Eukaryota; kingdom Metazoa; phylum Arthropoda; class Insecta; order Lepidoptera; family Tortricidae; genus Clepsis; species Clepsis dumicolana. The sequence continues at coordinate 18,855,722 of OY829507.1, read as the reverse complement.
AGCTCGTGATAAATTACAAACGTAATTTCGCCCATAAATTCCGAAAACTCGGAGGTGTAAGCCGGGGCTCGAACCCACCACCCTCTGCTTGAGAGGCCATAGGTCAAACCACTAGGCTGTCACGGTTCTTTCGAATTTCGCTATATTAGGTGATTAACAATTTTACCTGTGTAGTTAAAGGGCCTTATTCATAAACATCACTCAAGCCTCCATTAACTAAAATACGTCTTGTCTTCTTCATACTAACGGAAATGTCAATGTGACAAAAAAGGACAAACGAACTTTAACGGCATTTTAGTTAAAATAGGTTTATGAATAACAGAGTTAGGCTGTGAAATACGGGCGACCTTTACCACGGTTTTACCGTCATCAGCTTTACCGACGAGCCCATAAACCGCGGTAAAGCTCAAAGGGCCCAAGCTCGTAAGTCGATCACACCCTTAACCTCATCTTATTAGGGTTCCGTACCAAAATGGTAAAAAAGATCCCTTACGGTGCGACTCAGTCCGTCCGTTTACCACAGCTGGTTGGAACTACTAATGCTAGACTAGTTTTCGTATGGCGCCGCTTTAGACCTTCAACGGGCTCTTATCTCTAGTCCGGTGCCGAGTGCATAGTCAGGAACCCAGGCAGCATATCCTCAGGGTCCTTGCCTGTCACGGTGACGGTGACCACAAGGCCTATGACGGCGCCTACCAAGACCCCGACGGCGACGGCTAGGACGCGCTGCGTGTACGGCCATCTTGAACACGCCCAGTACTGCTCGATCACTACACTGGAACAAGAGAATACATTGTTAAAAAAAACCTTTTAATATAAAAGTAAAACCTTCAAAAAAACATGAAAATAATCCTCTAAAGCCAAAGAGTTTTATAGCCTAGCACAAATATAAAGTCGGTACGGTGCGAGCGGAATGAAGCACCGACGTGCGTATACCTATACATTTTGCTAAGGAGCAGGGCTCTGCTAACACTAAACAACACAAAACACCGGGGAAAAGCAGGCAATTTTTTTGTAAGGAACCCTCGGTGCTCGAGTCCGCTCGTACTTGGCCGGTTTTTTAATTTTTATTTCTTACTGGCACAAAATTAAAAGCCATAATCTGCAGGACTAAGATTACGTAAAATTAACTTTTGCACAGCCCTGGCACCCCATTATAGATAATAATTGTTAAGCATGCAATATTTAAATTACGCTTAATAATGTTTACAAAGCTGGCAACAGCTGTATCAACTTTGGAAGATATATCTTTGTCAGATAAACAATCTTATCCGATAAGCCATTCGCGACGCATTCAAGAATACTTTAAGCCTAAATCAAACATTTCTAGAAAATTATTTCAAGAAACTGGAATGGTGTTTAGATAATCTGTATTAGAAGGTTGTGGCTGTTTTATCTTTATTATGAGTTCTTAACTCTGTTTTCTGACTAGATACTTTAGTAGAATTAAAACTTAATAGAAGAAACAATACAATGCAAATGCGATACATCTTCAACAAAATATACATATATATATACATCTACGTATAATCTTCATAATTCTTAATCTTCATATTATAGTACTGTGAAACACTAGACTACACTATGAAGATTTTTTACAGATTGTTACTTAATACAACTACACAAATATCAAAGCCAAAATAAAAGAAAATTTGGTTTGCTGTAACAAATCTCTTATTAGAGATAAGCTCGTCTATGTACACAACCTGGCAATATAATGTCTAATGTGCAATAAAAATTAAGAATAGGAATAAAAGGGTTTGAAATGATGCGGTAAAGATTCTTATAATGTCCTCCATCAAAGATCTAAAAACCGTAATAGTTTTTCCTAAAAACTCCAACAAACTTGTGGAAGTTCAAACCCACGACCCTTTTGATTGAGAGACGGCATAATTTAAATCATTTGGCTAGCATCGCTTTAAATAAGGATAAAGCCCCAAATGCCCCATGTTTTTGTAAAAACGTACAAGGGGATGTCTGTAACAGTTATTCCATTATCCGTCCCCTCCATCCATAGCAGCCCTTAGTTCGTCCGTCTTCAGACTTAGGCCTTGTCTCCATTTCTCCACGCCTGAAGATCCATTGCCATCTGCATCCATCCTCCACCCGGCAGATGTCGTCCATTCCATTATCACTGTCCACTAATTTGTCAGTATTGAGAACGTGCCCCACAACTCTCATTTTGTTAAGTGTCTCTCTTATCTCGACGTCAACCAACAGCTGTGGATTATATATGAGTCATAATATTTTTCATATTCGGTGACTTACTAAGGGCTCCAATCACTACGACTAGGGAACCAATTCACGGAAATATTTCAGTCAAAACGAAATTTTCTGCATTATGTCATTTAAAATTCATGTCCAGCGTTCTATACACATTCGTTGGTGATATTCTATACACAAGGTCCTATCACCTTACCAACACCAAGGACCATAAAACCAAGACGACTGCCAGTGTCTATATGATGTCGCGTTCCTTTGAAATAATAAGCCTGCTGTAGCTAGTTTTACTACGGAGGGGTCTCTGTACCATTCATTTGGTATGACATTTAGACCTCTGACTAGCACAATAGCGCCATCTAAATTCGTTTTTTCTTACAGTCCATAGATGGCGCTATTGTGTTAGCCAGAGGTCTAAGTGTCATACAAAAAATGGTAAAGAGATCTCTCTATAGTGAAACTAGCTACAGCAGGCTCATTATTTTACAGGAACGCGACATTGTATAGCCATTGGCAGTCCTCTTGGTTTTATCGTCCTTCCTAACACCACATTATATACATTGCGGCTTACGTCTTTCACGAAAGCTTGCTTTTCAATTAGGCAGTAGTGTGTAAGAATGTCACACACAGTCGAAGCTCTCTACGTAATTTAAGTACTTAATATTTGATGCACGATCGCTGATTTATGTCAGTAACAACAACATAGTTTAACATGAAACTACCGTGAGACTAAATCATAGTGAAATAAAAACGGATCACTCTCTTATATAAGTCGAGTTTAGCCCGACATGTTTCGGACTAATTCGTAGCCATAGAAATTAGTCGTCATCCCAATTTTAATCGTGATAGTGGATGGTCGGTGCCCCCAAGTTGGAAGACTGTGCTAAATACTGCGTCAACGGTGAGTGTGAACGAGCTTTTACAGAGTGATGTGGTCAGTGTAGTGTGCTACCCTGCATTTGACAATAATAAAAATGACGATGAAAACGAGGGTAGTTGTGTGCCGCTGTCAGCTGCGTCTAGTAGTCGCGCGAGCAGAGCCGCGGCGCGCAGTGTGCGTCTCGCCGCCGCTGGGTCTTGCGCTCCCAAAGGAAGGACTACGGAAGGAAATAAAAACGGATCACTCACGTATACGTGAGTGATCCGTTTTTGTTTGACTAACGTAGTTCAATTTTAATTTTCTTCAGTTTAATGTTTTACCGTGATATCGTTCGTAAACTCGCACCATAATTATTTTTCTTGATGTAATGAGCCGTGAGTGTATTTTCGCACAGTTTCAAGCACACGTTGGCATCTTTGCGGCTCAACAGTCGACATATTACTGTCAATATAAGACAGGTGTTCTTAGATTGTTTCTAAGCACACCTGTGATGTCACGCTGACAGCGATGCGTTGCAATGTCCTTGTGTATGAAAAGTAATTGATTATTTCTCATAATCCTGTTCTGATTATTCGTCCATAAAATAAGATTAATAATCTGTCATGCCGTTCTTGTCTTACCCATGACCGTGGCTCTACATCGCTATCGCTTATAGATCTCTACCTTGGTTAAATATATCCCCAATCATCTATTATCATGACTAAACTATTTAACTAAATAATCATCTATGACGTAATTACTACGTTTGATGGTGATGCAATTCTACGCGCAAGTCAATCGCTTTTATTATTATTGACTTGTGTATCTGTGTCATCATAGCTCCCAAACGGATTTGCCGATTTCGATGCAGTTTTTTTAATCGAAAGCTAGTTTAATCGAGATAGTTCTTAGCTAAGTTCTGTTAAAATCGGTTCACCCGTTTTTGAAATATTGAACCTTGAAATGATAATGTGAAGGGTTTTCCAAGTTTTCTAATTATTATTATGTTATATTACTAAGATAAACTCATTGCCGGAGAAGTTTATTTCGATGAAGGAACCTTTTGAATTAAACACGTACAGCTTTTGTAATATGCAGTGAAATTTCCTTCTATTGGTTATGAAAAGGCTACATATGTAATTTATATTTTTCCGAATGCAGTCTAAATTGGAATAACTAATCTTATCCAGTCTTATTAATTCCTATTACTATCGAATGAATATCCCGATGTTTTCTTGTCTCTTTTTTACTGCGTCAAACCGAGTGGTTGATCTTTGTATTGTTTTAAACTTTCGCGATTTTCGCACATTATCATGATACTCGGGACTTAAAAAAACATATGTTTTTACGCGATTAAGTCCCGAGTATCATGATAATGTGATTGATCTTTACTCTACCCACCTGTCGGAAAGTGCAGATGACACTTCTGTCAAAATATTGTAACATTTAACATTACATTTTCAAAGTTAACACGATCTTCCCCTTTTGACCGTAATCGGTAAAAGTGCAGTCGGCAAAAAAAGCGTTTTTTAATAACCTAACCAACTTAGAAAAGTCGAAAACCCCCCGATATTGTCAGTTCAAAGTTCAATATTTCAAAAACGGGTCAACTTAACTAAAAACTTAACTAAGACCCATCTCGATTAAACTAGTTTTCGATTGATAAAAACTGCATCGAAATCGGTCCATACGTTTGGGAGCTATATATAGATACACAGGTCAAACTTATAACAACCCTCTTTTTCGTCGGGGGTTAAAAATTAAAATGGCATGACTACTTCAGTGTAACATTACCGTAAAAAAAATGCGTTCTTTACCTGGTGGGTGGATTCAGCCTATTTTCACTAACATTGTTCACACTGCCTACGTAAGGGTTTGTGTACACATATTCACTTGACACCACCGCCACTTCCCCAAATTCGGTTCTTGAGGTCTTTGGCGTTCCCGCATGGTTACTCTTGGTGGACACTTTGGGAGCTCCGTGGGTCTCAGCTAACTCTGAGGGGCGAGGTCGTTCCACCCGCACCTCAGTCAGGTTTCCAGAAGCACGCTTCGACATGGCTCTATTCACATGTCTGCCTCGAAGCGACTTGCTCGCAGTACTGATACGATAACGCAGATAGCGTAGTCTTAATCGGTCGCGATTTTGATAATGACGTCGTGTTTTTGAATTAACAGAATTTTATTATACTTTGGGTTTGTCTGTAGCAGTGTTAGCAACTGATCCGTTTGGTTGAAAGTGTTATAGTGGCACTGGACGTCGGTTCTAGCTACTGCATACCTAGTTGTTATCTTAAAATCCCTGATATCGTATTCGTATTGGATGATAAGAAAAATCGAATGTTTTTTTGTGTGACGTCGGTGGCAAACAAACTTGCAGATCGCCTGGGTGTTAAGCAATTACCGCCGTTTGTAACACCAGAAGTATCACTCTCGCGTTGCTGACAAAAGTACAATACAATACAAATTTAATATTCTTTATTGAAAACCACAAAACAGTACAAGGAGATTACAGAAAAACAGGTATGGTAGACAATAGGCGGTCTTATCGCTTAAAAGCGATCTCTTACAGACAACCAAAATACAGAAACCAAGATGAAGAGGCGTTGCTGACTCTGCATAAACCTTTTAATACCCGTATTAAAGACAGCCATGCTGTAACTCGCTGGGAAAACCTAGACAGCGCACTCCGTAAGTCTGCGTCTCGCTGCCGCAGAAGAAGGACTGCAAATGAATCCGAAACATCCTGGCTAAACTCTACTTAAATACGCGAGTGATCCGTTTATTTCACTATGATTGAGTCGCAAGGTAGTTTCATGATAAAAGAGCCTAAAGATGTTACTATCTCAATAACTTGATTAAAAATACATATATAATAGTCAAATAGTTATGGGTATACAATATACTGTAGACAGTAAAATTCGTAAAACACAGTATTAATACTTTCTGTTTTCGAATTGTTTAATTAGTGATTTGTACTCCCTATGCAAAATATGAATAATAACCTAACCTAACCAACTTAGAAAAGTTGAAAAACCCCCGACATTTTCATTTCAAAGTTGAATATTTCAGAAACGGGTTAACCGATTTTAATAAAACTTGGCTGAAAACCATCTCGATTAAACTAGCTTTCGATTTAAAAAAACCGCATCGAAATCGGTCTATCCGTTCGAGAGCTATGATGCCACAGACAGATACACAGATACACATGTTAAACTTATAACACCCCTCTTTTTCGTCGGGGGTTAAAAATAGGTAAGTTACTTGTTGTAGCATTTAAACTAAACTTCATTACTACCTGCGTCGCTCAAAAAATCTTTAGCTATCTTGTAACCTAACGTGAGTCACCAACCTGTCCACCGCACTGCACAATATAGTCGTGATTGCACCCTTATCCCGGCATCCAAGTGCGCAGAAAAACGCAACGCGCGCTTTGCGAGCCGTCTCATTAGCCGCGCCCTACAAGGAGATGCCATCGCCTGCGCTCCTGGGTTACCCCCTACCACGAATATATCGTGAATACACGACTAGCGACTTTATTACACGCTGCCTAATACGTATCGTGTATTGCCGGCTATGCACTGAGTGGTTTGCATCCCGAGCGCGCAATGAACAGTGAATTCGCTCGTACGCTGCCGGTCGTCTAAAGTTGTGGCTGAGCCGTTAAAGTGCTTTACTTGAAAATGGAAAGACTTCTAGGAATATGTTTTTACTCGTGGCTTCGTTCGCCACGGTATTTTATCGGGAAATAATTGGAGACGCTTCAAAGAGACGGGATTAGACTAGTGTTTTAATATTAAGAGCGTACAAACATTTTGTGACAAGTGTGACAACTCGTCATTGCCGCGATCGCTAGAGCGACCGTGTCTAACAACGCACACTACGATGATTACGGGTGTGCGTGTGTTCCGAGCGCTGCGGCCGGGACCGACGCTTCTTGATCATATGTTATCATTATACTTTTTAGTGAACTTAGGTAAAGCTCATCTATTTTTATTTCGTTATAAGTGATAATTTAGTGAAATAAAATATAACAGTTTTAAAGGATTCGCGGTTAATTGCATTAGACACAATGAAAACGGGATATTTACCGTGATTACCTTATTGGTTTGACGAGCTCCCGATATTTCGACGCAGTTACATGCATCATGATCACGGGTAAACTGACGAAACGAGGGTATTCGTGATCATGATACATGCAACTGCATCGAAATATCGGGAGCTCATCAAACCTATAAGGTAATCGCGGTCAATAAATATCCCGTTTTCATTATGTCTAATGAGAATTGTAGTCACCGGCGAGATTAAAAAATCGAACCCTACAAGATTTGACGAGAATCGTTTGAGGAAAGTCACGTGTAAAGAAAAACAGAAGGACATACGAAAGCATTTTTGCCCAAGTTGAAACGGAGGATCGCGTTTCGCACTCGCTCGGCAACTGGCATCACCTTCGTTCACAGCTTATCAGATAAGAATATAATCCCCACATTACCCCTAACGTCTGCAGCATATCGATTAGCACCTGCAATGAATTTGCCAACCACTTTACAAAACACTTATGCGTTGGCGTCATTAACAAAAGATGTTAACATTGTCGTTCGATAAATAAATACTACTCTAAGTACGTAATTTTTCACTTTAATCAGAGCCTTAAATTCTGACACAAGAAAAGGCGCTACCTGGGCTGTCCATACTGGTTTTAGATTGTAAATATCTCTTTTAGTATTAGAAATAAAGGTTTCATATTTCAATCCATAAAATTAAAGACTATCCCTGCTGGTAATCATAAACCTATTTTAACTAAAATGACATTTCCGTTTGTAAGAAGAAGACAAAACATATACTAATTAGCTATAGTCCATTAGGAGGCTTGAGTGAAGTTTATGAATAAGGCCCTATGTTATTATCAACTAAGGTATGTCTGAAGTAAAGTACCCCAAAGATGTAAACGAAATCCTCGATAGAAATGTTTTTTAAACTCGGGCCTGTCTCGGCACTGAAGCGGGTTGAGAAGGAATATTGTAACTGCGATTAAAACAAACAGAACGGTAGTTATTCGTCTTTGGTAAGCTTTGGTAAGCTCTGGTAAACTAAAAAAAAAGCATACATACAGTGGAACGTAGAACCTCGTCCTTTTTTGAAGTCGGTTAAAAAAAATCCGTGTTAAAGAGAATAAAAAAAAAGGTTTCTGATTTTTAATAAAGTGTTGGCCTTAAGTTTTGACTCAACGCTATGCTCTCAGCAACGTCACCGGCTTACTCCGATTGGCTACTGAATCGATTATTCAAATTCCTGCGTTTGCCCACACTGATCTCGCATTGTTTTACTGTTTACACAAAATTCAACTTTATTCCCAACACAACAAAGGTGATAGAACCTTTGAAGTTTCCCTCCTTTTTATGGCATCAGCTTGTTATTCGGTTTAAGGGTGACTATAGTTGGAAAGCTGCGCCTGAGTCGACTAGGACTGTAGATTTCCAATTAGCTTTTACGTGTTGGCTACTTCGTATGTATCTGATTGACAGGTGTACGTGCTGTCATGCAATGTTTCTGGTAGTCTTTTTACCAACTTTTACTTAAGTTGCAACGTTTGTACTTACTTACGTATGTTGGTTTTAGTTATTTTTTTTAATTTTTGTTATTTTTTCTTGTGCTATTAAACCGGAAGTAATATAATAAAGTGTTATTTGATGGTTTTTCTTAAGTAATAATTGTGGTAGTATTTTTTTAAACCCAGAAAGTTAAAGGGCTTTAAAAATGTTTTAGAATATACAAACAGAGCCCTTTCATAATAATAAATCACTTGAACTAGTAACCCCACTTAAATAAAAAAAAAATTAAATTATTTGCTGTCTACAGAATATTTGGGTTGGCATTAGGTATCTAAAACTGTTCCAAATTTCATGCCGATAGCGTTAGCTAGTAGATTCTGAGATAACCAGCTGTGACGGACAGACTGACAGACGAGTCATATGTGAGTCACAGCATAAGGGTTCCTTTTTACCATTTTGGTACGGAACCCATTCGGAACCCTTAAAAATGAGATTGTGCCCGCGCGCATCAGATAATGTGGTCTCTAGTAATGTATAACGTTTATTTTTATGAGCTTGCATGTTGCGCTTTCCTCGCTACAGTGAGGAGAAAAGTTTTGTGTTACACATATGACTGTACTTTATGGGTGCAAATGTATTTTACTTCTCGTGTGTTGAAACACTCGCGGGTAAAATACAACTTTGCACCCTTGTTTAACAAAAAACTATTATTTCTAGTAACCCTTACATGACTCATGTTTTGTTAGTAACAATTAAATTGTATTCTAAATGTTAGTACTAAATGAAGGGTACACTGAGAGAACATCTCTAGTCACCTTAGCAACGTTTTGAGTTATCGCGATTTGAAAGTTTGGAACGATGTAATTATCCATATAGTTTTCGTATAACTACTTTTTTTTATGTGATAAAAAAGACAAGTTACATAAATATTTGTATCTGTAACTGAGTGGTAACATAGAGTTTATAGTCTATTGAGTGCTCTACATTTTGAAATTAAAATCTCGTTTAATAAAAATGTAACAAGACATGTATGTTCTTTCCGTGTACCCTTAGAATATTATAGGTTTAAGGTAATCGCGGTCAATATCCCGTTTTCATTATGTATGTCTAAAACTGTTAAAGTGGTTATATGCTGAACTACGTAAACAAATCAGCTCCACTCCAACCGTCTACCAATTAAACAAAACCCGTTTTAAAAAACTTATTAATATCTGGATGTTAAAACGTCAAATATTGTCGTACCGATTAGCGTGTTTCCATATGGCGTGTTAACGAGGTGGGCACGCCGCTCGTGCGCAACGAAAGTGTTTGTTCGCTCAGTCTAGGGGCTTATGCGTTCACTTTTAACTTTAATTGGAATTCAAGTTGTTTTTGACCCCTGACGTAAAAAGCGGGGTGTTTTATAAGTTTGACTTAATCATTTATTCTTTAGATTTATTGTTTCATTCTCTCAAATTTAGTGTGCTAGAATATGGTGCTAGAATTAAGCTTGCACTAATATCCGACACAGTGTAAAATTGTTATGGAAATAAAGAAACTGAAACTGACCAGGGGGTCGATTTTCGATTCTCACCCGGTGACTAAATTCAGTGATTTCTAAAAAGTTCGTTTTTGAATCTCACCGCGGTGACTAAAATTCTAATACCCTCGATATCGCATAAAAATGCCGAACGGACTGAACCGATTTACATGCCACTTTTTGTAATCGAAAGCTAGTTTCATCGAGATGGTTCTTAGCTAAGTTTCATCAAAATCAGTTCGGCCGTTTTTGAGATATTGTACTTCTAAATTAAAATGTCGAGGGTTTTTCAACTTTTCTAAGTTGTTTAGGTTATTTCTGTAGTTTATTAACCTTACTAATTAATACCTAACCTTTAAAAAATTGGCGAAAAACATTTTGCCGAAAATATGGCACCGTTTTAGTATCCATTTACCATTAATTGTTTTGATCTTAAGCGGTTACGATAACGTCCTTTTTTGCGTATCGTTATTTTCTGGTGCCGTTTTCGACGCTCCGATCCGTCATCTCATCATCATCAACATCATCATCAGCCCACAGCGGTCCACTGCTGGACATAGGCCTCTTCCTTGGCGCGCCACAACACTGTGTCTTCGGCCCCTCGCATTCATCCTCCGCCAGCAACCCTTTTGAGGTCGTCCGTCCATCGTGCCTCAGGACGCCCCACACCACGTTTTCCCGTCATCTAGCTATAGGTATTTATTGATCATAGAATGAAAAATCATTATAAAAGTACGAACATTTTTATTCCAGGAGATGGACTTAGCCCACGTCATCATAAAGTCCGGCCCCTCCCCGCGCCCCCTTGCGTGGTCTCTAGAAGTTTCATCATCCCGTGAGGGTGATGACTGGCGGATGATCAGCGCATTTGGTGATAAGGAGCACTGCAGGTAATATTACCATATAGGCTTGCTGCGACATTACGGCTACCATTACGATTAAGATTATGATTCAGACGACCGAATAGCCTAGTGGTTAGAGACCCAGACTATGAAGTTAGAGGCGCGGGTTCGATCCCCGGTCGGGGCAGATGTTTGTATGATGAATACGAATGTTTGTTCTCGGATCTTGGATGTTTAATATGTAAATAAGCATGTTTTTATCTAGACAAGTATGTTTATCCGTTTCTAACCCACAGTACAGGCTTTGCGTAGTTTAAGACTATGTCAATTGGTGTCAATTGTCCCATGACATTTATTTATGCTTAGTGGGGCCCATGTCACACTATTCGAAATTTTGTCCTAGTTTTAAATAGTTACTTAGTATAGACATAATAGAAAAACCTTCCCCAAAGGACAGACAAAAATGAATCTTATGACAACGTCTTAAACATTTTGACAGAGGAAAGCTTTTCTCACTTTAATTATAACTAAATTATCTGCTTTTTCTTTTTCAAATGTATACTGTTTATTTGTGTTTGTGTCGAATTTGTGTGAATAAATCTCCTTTTCTCTTTCTCTCTTTGACTCTTTCATATAACAGAAGATTTGATAATTTGTCGTTAGTTCATAAATATGGACCTCCGCAAAGTAACGCCTAAATCAATAAGTATGTTATGAATTGTCCATTTGGGCCGTGTTTTATAAAGCTACAAGTTACAATTTACAAGTTGAAGTTTCGACCTTTTTAATCCCCGACGAAAAAGTGGAGTGTCATAACTTTGATCTGTATATCTGTGTATCTGTATATCTGTGTGTCTGTGTATCTGTGTATTTGTGTATCTGTCTGTGGCATCGTAGCTCCCAAACGGATGGACCGATTTTTTTAATCGAAGGCTAGTTTAATCGAGATGGTTCTTAGCTAAGGTTCATTAAAATCGATTCACCCGTTTTTGAAATATTGAACTTAGGAAGTCTCGCTCTATCACCTTTTGTTAGAAAGAGACTTCCGCTTATGAACTAAAAACAATTACTTTGCTCACCCGCGACCACTAATGACAAATAGTTATATCTGTGTGTGCGTGTGTGTTCCGCTTGTAAATTGTAACTTGCAGCTTCATAATACACGGCCTTGGTATCCTTGCAGGAAACTGTGGGATTTGAGACCAGAGCGGCGGAGGCGGAAGGCGCGGGGTGTGAAGAACAAGCGAGCTGACAAGCCGACCTGTTCCACGCAGTTCACCAGCCCTCGACCCCTGGAAAATGGAGAGGTGAGTGATTACAAATGTTATTTTTGTATACCTACTCACGAAAACGAAAATATTTTGCGGGTGGTACACAAAAAACCAGAAAAATATTTATTGAATCAGGCGTTACTTTGCGGAGGTCCATATTTATGAACTAAAAACCATTACTTTGCTCACCCGCGACCACAAGTGACAAAAAGTTGTATCTGTGCGGCAAATGTATGTTTCCATGCAACACCTGAGTAGTGGAACTGGTGGCATGTTGAGCGGTTGTTGTTGTGCTTCGTTAATGGCCTCGTGGAGAGTGCCGAAACGCGTCAGCGTTTAGTTTAGTGGTGGTGATAGTTGGATCTGTGTGGCATACATGTGTTGATTCGTGTAGCAGTGGAAGCGGAGGTATTGCATGGAAACATACATTTGCCGAACAGATATAACTATTTGTCACTTGTGGTCGCGGGTGAGCAAAGTAATTGTTTTTAGTTCAGAAAAATATAACTAACCGCGGGGTTCAAACTCGGATCCTCGACTTTCCGTGTCGCGTGTCATCCCCTACAGTAGTGTAGCGACATTTTTTTTTTTTTATGCAACGAGGAAGGCAAGCGAGCAAGTGGGTCACCTGATAGTAAGTGATCACCACTGCCCATAGACACCCGCAACTCCGGAGGGTTTGCAGATGCGTTGCCAACCTAGAGGGCTAAGATGAAATGCCTCTTGTGCCCGTAATTACACCGGCTGTCTTACTCTCCACACCGGAACACAACAGTGCAAGCACTGCTGCTTAGCGGCGGGATTAACGAGTAAGATGGTGGTAGCGATCCGGACGGACCTCGCACAAGGTCCTACCACCCGCATAGGAAGACACAAGTTTTTCGCCCTTCAATGTACCTAACATTGAAGGGCGAAAAACTTTTTTTTCCCTATTTTTTCATTCCCTTACAATGTTTGAGAAAAGCATTAAACAAGCTTCGGCCGGAACAGGGGTTGCCGGACTCGTACTATAGCCAGCCTCGTGTGACTCGACCGTCTAACCCCTTCTTCCGACAACCTTTTTCTACCCGGACGACCTCTGTGGTAAAATGTACTATTTCTCGTACACTTTCTTATTTGATTTTTAATCTTTATTATTGTTTTAAAAAGATATGACTCATATCATGGCTAATCACCGTGAGTCACAAATTTATCAATCCTACCCGATATAGCAAAATAAAACCACACTCCAACGGCGCGTGAGTCACTCGATAAGGCTGTAGCTTAATCTCTAATCATTAATTTTGATCTGTTTTTTTTTATACGATAAGGAAGGTAAACGAGCAAGTGGGTCACCTGATAGTAAGTCATCACCACTGGGGGGATTGCAGATGCTTTGCCTACCTAATTGTGCCCGTGGTTTCCCCTAATGTCTTACACACAACACAACACAAGGTACTAGCGGTCAACATCCCGTTTTCACTATGTTTAATAAGAAGAAACGTGTTGAACAAGTTTGACTTTATTCTAAAACATAACTTCCTGCCTCTCATTTGTCGGGGATTCAGTTTTATTTACTTTATTTCGAAGCATGTTTATGTGTAATAAACATAACCACCCTTGGTTTGAGTTATTTTTATCACAACACGTGCCCTGTGCTGTTGAGTCCTGCAACTCAACAGTGTATGCACTGTTCACACTCTCAGCTATACCATTACATATAGGGCTATTGGGGGGAAACATTTTGGTGTATCAAATGCTTTGTTTCTAGATGAGCCTGTAATCAAAGAAAATCGATTTATTGATTATTTTTGTTTTTATTTTTATGAAACATTCATAGAATGAAATTCAACATACAATGACAATGCAAAGAAAAATCCGTTAAGCAGCTGGAGCCTGTAATCTGCGGGTTTGTCCATAAATCCTAACTAATATTATAAATGAGAAAGTGACTTTGTTTGTTTGTTAAAAAACCCCACACCGCCTTCACGCCGTATCTGCGTAACCGATCTTGATGAAATTTGGCATGCTCATAGCCTTTGACCTGGAGAAGGACATGCGCTACCTTTTATCCCGATTCCTAAAGTAATTCCTGTGGGACAGTCAAATAATATAACCATTCATCATCATCCTCATCAAACATATTGTATTGTTAAATAATATAGCTATGTGTTCCATTGTATTCTATTCCTTTAAATGTACTGTTTCATCTTTCTGTATGTGTCGAATGTATGTGAATAAATGTTTCTCTCTCTCTCTCTCTCTCTCATCATCAGCATCAACAGCAGTAGTATTTTATTCCTACTTAATATTTAATATACATGGGGAAACTTTTATCCCAATTCCTTAAGTAGTTCCTGTGGGACAGCTAAATAACAGATTTTGCTCGATTAGACGGAAGGCACAGTATGTAGCTGTGTGCGGTCATATTGAAGTTCACGTGATTGCATACTTGCTTACATATTTGCTTGCTTGCATTCTTCAGGCCGATCATGATGCATTAACTGTACCTTTGCATGCATGCTTGCTTGCTTGTATGCTTGCTTGCTTGTATGCTTGCTTGCTTGTATGCTTGCTTGCTTGTATGCTTGCTTGCTTGCATTCTTCAGGCCGATCATGATACATTAACTGTACCCTTGCATGCATGCTTGCTTGCTTGTATGCTTGCTTGCTTGTATGCTTGCTTGCTTGCATTCTTCAGGCCGATCATGATACATTAACTGTACCCTTGCATGCATGCTTGCTTGCTTGCTTGCTTGCATGCTTGCTTGTATGCTTGCTTGCTTGCATTCTTCAGGCCGATCATGATACATTAACTGTACCCTTGCATGCATGCTTGCTTGCATGTTTGCTTGCATGCTTGCTTGCATGCTTGCTAACATGCTTGCTTGCATGCTTGCTAACATGCTTGCTTGCATGCTTGCTTGCATGGTTGCATGCTTCCTTGCATGTTTGCCTACATGCTTGCTTGCCTGCATGCTTGCCTGCATGCTTGCTTGCATGCTTGCATGCTTGCTTGCATGCTTGCTAACATGCTTGCTTGCATGCTTGCTTACATACTTGCTTGCATACTTGCTTGCCTGCATGCTTGCCTGTATGCTTGCTTGTATACTTGATCGCAGGCTTGCATGTTTGTTTGAATGCTTGCTTGCTTCCATGCTTCCTCGCTGGTGCTGTTACATGCTTGCTTGCATGCTTGCTTGCTTGCATTATTAAGGCCCACTTACATGATGGATTAATTGTATGCGTGCTTGCATGCTTGCTTTGCATGCCTACTTTCATGCTTGCTTGCATGATTGCTTGATTGCTTGCTTGCATGTTTGCTTGAATACTTACTTGGATGTTTGCTTGCATGCTTGCTTACATGCATGCTTACTTGCGTGCTTACTTGCATGAGTGCTAGCTTGCATGCTTGCCTGCATGCTTGCTTGCAATATTGCTTGCAAGCTTGCAGGTTCGCTTGCACGCTTGCTTGCTTGCATCTTTGAAATGCTTATGGTTCACGCGAGCGAAGCCGCGGGTAAAAGCTAGTAATAGATAATTCATAGTTAACTGCTAATTGATGCTTCTATAAGTACATTTCTATCTCACTCTGGTATATAATTTTACCGTTCTCTAGATAAAATTTTACCACGCTATGAGTGGTACTGGGTGCGGTGGATTGGACGTTCTGTACTCAGAAGTAGACCTTAATTATTAGGGCCATTTTGAATTATATTATGTGATACATAATGATAGGGATCCTATGGGACCATTTGCGCAGTGCGTGCTATCCGAATCCGTGAAATGATGGTCCAAAGTAGAGGTAGAACTTTTCGACCTTTCTCTGTTTTTTTTTATTTCTTTTCATTTCTTATTTCTTTCGGATCACGCAGTGCGTAAACGCTGTTATACTAGCTAGCGACGTATATGTTAGAGTCATTGTAGCGAAAACACTGATATAAACATAATAATGCATTTTGGAACATTTTGAACACAGTAACGGCGAAAAGAGAGTAAAGCACTCAACATCATTATGTCAGCCGAAAGACGTCCACTGCTGGACATCATAGGCCTCCCCCAAAGCTCTCCACTCAAATCGGTCTTATACTTTCCGCATCCACCGCGGTCCCGCGATCTTCACCAGGTCGTCGCTCTATCTTGTTGGAGGTCTACCGACAGCTCGTCTCCCGGTCCGCGGACGCCATTCGAGAACCTTCTGATCCCAACGGCCATCAGTCCTGCGAGCAATGTGCCCCGCCCGCTGCCACTTAAGTTTCGCAATTCTTCGGATTAAAGCACTACCTACCACTTGTTTATTTGTTTACTCACAGATGCACGTGCGCGCAGAGGCGGTGGCGCGGCGCGTGCGCTTAGCGTTCCGCGCGCCGCACGCCGCGACGCCCGCGCAGTATTACACGGTGCGCGCGCTGGCCATCGTCGCGCGCTGCCGCTGCCAGGGGCGCGCGCGACATTGCGGCGTTGACTCTATGGTATGTAATTTTGTTTCAACCCCCAACGAAAGAGAGGGGTGTTATAAGTTTGACCTGTGTATCCGTGTATCTGTATGTGGCATCATAGCTCCTAAACGGATGGATCGATCTCATTGCGTTTTTTTTAAGTCGAAAGCTAGTTTAATCGAGATTTTTCTTAGCTAAGTTTCATTCAAATCGGTTTACCCGTTTTTGAAATATTGCACTTTGAAATGACAATGCCGGGGGTTGGTTAGGTCAGTTCATAAACGTCACTCAAGCCGCCATTAATAAAAATAGGTTTTGTCTTCTTCTTACTTACGGAAATGTCAATGTGGCAAAAAAGGACAAACGAACTTTAACGGCATTTTAGTTATACGTTTATGGTTTATGAAGCGGTTCAGCGACAGCTTAAACTTTCTACACATAGCGTTCGTAGACTTCACAGCTTAAAGATACAATCACTGCATTTCCTGCTCTCCTGCTCTAGGTTCAAAGCTTTCAATCGTCAATTTTTTTTATACAACAAGGAAGGCAAACGGGCAAGTGGGTCACCTGATGGTAAGTGATCACCACGTGGGGTTTGCAGATGCGTTGCCAACCCAGAGAGCTAAGATGAAATACCTCTTGTGCGTGTAATTACACCGGCTGTCTTACTCTCCACACCGGAACACAACAGTGCAAGCACTGCTGCTTAGCGGCAGGATTAGCGAGTTAGATGGTGGTAGCGATCCGGACGGACCTTGCACAAGGTCCTACCACCCTAGAAAATGAAAAGTTTTCCGCCATTCTCTCATTGGAGTCTTCCCAAAAAAGCTCACTTCAAGCTTCAAATCATCAAAATTTGACAACCTGTCTTCGTATTTTCAGGGTGCTAAATGCAAGTGTCTCCACGGCACCTGCGGGGCTCACTGCGAACGGTGCTGCTCCAAGAAGTGTCAGGAAAGTGCGCAGGAGAACCAGCCGGAGTGCTCCTGCGGCGACCGCGGCGCCTGCCTGTACGACGAGACCGGCGATGTACTCTGCGTCAACTGTACAGTTAGTATAATTATGGTTGAACCTCCATCTTATTAGTATATCGTTTATAACAACACGGTAAAAACAATTCAAATTAAAAACAAGCTTTATAAGTAAGTAAGTAAGTAAGTAAACGCTTTTTACATACTTTTAACTAACCTAAATCTAAATATGGCCCCCGTGGCATGGTGCCCAAAAGACTGGCGGCATTCCCTCGTTGAACAGCGATGCTGATTCGCGGGAGAAATAGCTGTCAGCCCGTTGGTCGCCAGTAGCGTCGACCAGGTATAGATGCAGGTGTCGTTAGAGCATTAACAATGATACCTATTAGGGACATATTTAAACAGGAAGTGTAGATTACATATACATATTATTTCTACCGCACTCGAGTTGAAGATTCATGAAAGACCCTATTGACCACTCGTTCTGACAGTTCACTTAAAAAAAACTCCACGAAATTGACGTGACAACCAACTATGTAACCGCGATTATTTTCATTGGCAATTTACTTAGAACGTAACATATAATGTCATATCTTTACTATGTATTATCGTTGAGTCATAGATAAAGCCAGCTTCTATCTGGGATTCGGTCACTTACACGGGAGAACACAAAAACGGAGAAATATATTCCTTCATGTAGTTGTTCTAATGAAATAGTTCTTACCGGGCGACCAAGTTTCGCTAGACGGAAAAGACGATATTTGCAAAAACTCCCCAGAGTTGAGACCTCGCTAAATCAGCTTTTCGCCAATGCTATTTATTATTAGTAACGATAAGTACGTCCTACGCCTAAAACAATCGAAAAACGTCGACATTTGCGCGCAAGTTTAAACCTCATTCGAGAGCGACTGAGGCCAAAGATGCTGCAATTGTAGCCTTTTCTGTGCTAAATTTTCGGCGTGCTGATGACATATCTAATACTTTTTTTACTACCATTGGGCGAGATGAATTTCCAAGTTCTAGAGTTCAAGTTTTAGTCGTTTGTTGCGTGCTTGAGTATTCAAGTTTTCTAATAAGTGAGTGAAGTTTTCAAGTGATCCAATGTTCCTCATCTATGATTACAGGAGAATCGCGCCGGCCCACTGTGTGACCGCTGCCTGAACGGCTTTTACAGCGCAGTCCCCGACGGCCCCTGCCTGCCGTGTGACTGCGATGCCGAAGGATCTGATGGTACGAAGATTGAGGGAAGTTGGTTAAGTTCACGTACATTTTCAACCCCATTGGATTACCATCGCCGTGGTGTGTTATGAGCCGGAAAATATACAAAGTTGAATGTTTATCGCTACTTTTTCTTATGCATCAAAGGAGGAATGGGAAAGTTGTTTATACCAGACACCTGCACCACCACCACCACCTCTAATACCAGTTATATCTCTTCTCCATGCCGGGATACATTAGTGACTTTAGCAGCACCCTTTTGGTGGCAAAAGCTCGCTGCGGGTGTGTACGGCAAGTGGCAGAAGCCCGTAGTGGGCTCCTGTCAAAATTACCGCTAAGTGGCGGAAGCCCGCAGCGGGCCTCTGGCCGGTGTCGTATTTCGCCGTGTAAATAAAACCGTTCAAACTGTTTCTTATCTATGCACACTTGCTAGATGCATACCTGATTAGACAAGGACGACCACCCATAAGAGGCCCGCACTAGACAGCTTTTTTTTTGCAAAATTTCGTGCCACTTGGCGTTGACACCCGCAGTGTCTGTATGTGATTCTACCTTAAGTTGTACCTTCCACTAAAAATCCCCCTCGCCCTCATATTCCATTACTAATTCTTTGCTCTTAATATCCTTTCCAGGGTCCTGTAAACTGGACCGCAGGCACCAAAGGACTTGCAGTTGCTACCCCGGCTTCACAGGCCCTCGCTGCGACGCCTGCGCTGATGCTGATGCCGTCTTCACCAGCTGCCTGGTCACCACTACTCCGGCGTGCAAGTGTGACCCTCGGGGGATCGTGGACCCAGCACGGGTGTGCGATGAGGTCTGCGAGTGTAAGGTGAGTCTTAGACATGAAGAGCTTGTTGAGTATCCACTAGCCTACTTATAGCTGTGTGAATTGCACTCTGTTGGTCCTGTGAACCAGATCGCAAACATCAGAGGTCTTGCAGCTGAAACCCCGAGTTCTATGGCCCTCGCTGGGATGCCTGCTCTGACCCTGGTGCCGTGTTCCTGAACTGTCCGGTGATAATGTCAAAAATATAAGGAGTTCACAAAAAGATCATCAAGAAAAAAAAAATACGATAAAAGTTAATTGAAGATACAGTATACTTAATAAAAATCAAGATGCTAATGCATGCAATAAATGTTAATTCGAACTAATAACTCTTTGCGGTTTCATAAAAAAAAAAAAAACCTAGAAAAAAACGTAAAGTAATCCTCTAATAGAATGATAAATAAATAAAATAAAATAAAATGCGTTTATTTCCGACAACAGAAACTAAAGCCTAAAGTTTTATGGCCTAGCACTAAGCAGCAGAAATATGAAGTCGGTGCGGTGCGAGCGGAATATTCTTTGAATCAAGCACCGACTTCATATTTCTGCTGCTTAGTGCTAGGCCATAAAACTTTAGGCTTTAGTTTCTGTTGTCCGAAATAAACGCATTTTATTTTATTTTATTTATTTATCATTATTTTAGAGGATTATTTTACGTTTTTTTTCTAAGGTTTTTTTTTTGAAGGCGGTTTTACTTTTTTGTTAAAAGGTTTTTATTTCACAATTTTACGTTGATTTAACATTTTCAGAATTATCCTCCAACTCTCAACCGTTAAGGAGTTGTACCTTCCATCATCAGCTCATCAACATGGGATGATGACTACCAGACACAAATACTTGAATAGCCTTAGAAAAAATATATGAAACACATAATACGTGCCTATAAAATTTGAGGGCTGCCCTCAATTTCCCTGGGATTCCATCATCAGATCATGACTTGGTGACAATGGGACCACCTCAGGAGTATACCCTTTCGAATAATGATTTAAAATTTTCTAAATTATCCTCTAACTCCTAACCGTTAAGGAGTTGTACCTTCCATCATCAGCTCATCAACATAAGATGATGACTACCAGACGCAAATACTTGAAAAGCCTTAGAAAACATATGAAACACATAATACGTGCCTACAAAATTTGAGGGTTGCCCTCGATTTCCCTGGGATCCCATCACCAGATCATGACTTGGTGACAATGGGACCTCCTCAGGAGTATACACTTTTGAATAAAAAAAAAATTAAAAATCGGTCTACAATTGACGGAGTAATCGATGAACATACAGTGGAACGTAGAACCTCCTCCTTTTTTGAAATCGGTTAAAAAGTTAGCAACGTCTTCTAAATGTTATGCTCGTAATTCGGCTTCAATGTTTGTATTTTCTTCCCATGGTATTACCAGACACAAGTAATACCAACACTGCCAATCTTCATAATAACTTGCGTAGCTCCGAAATATAAGGTTCACTAGATGGCGTTGTTTAGCATGTATGGGAGTAATACCCCGGCTGAACAACGCCATCTAGTGAACCTTATATTTCGGAGCTACGCAAGTTAGTATGGGGATTTGATATGTTAGTTGTCTCTGGTATTAGCTACATTTTTGGTTTATGTTGTGATGAATTTCCAGTCGGTCATTTACTATTTGCAGGAGAACGTAGTCGGCGAGCGGTGCGACGCCTGCGCACCGGGCCACTTCGGGCTGCAGGCGGAGTTGCCCGAAGGCTGCCGACCGTGCTACTGCTCCCACGTCACAGACTCTTGCACCGAGGAAATGTTACCTGGTGACAATGTATGAGAAACTTTATAACTAATAACTAATTGAATCAAGCGTTACTTTGCTAAGAACAATTAGTTGGCTCACCCGCGATCACACGTGAAAAATGCCTGTCTGCGCGACAAATGTCATTACGTTTCCATGCAACGCCTCCGCCTCCACTGCTACACGAATCAACACATGCCAATCATACCCAACTATCACCACCACCACTTCACTATACGCTAACGCGTTTTGCCACTCTCTACGAAGCCATTCTCCAGTCACCAAAACAATCGTTCAACTAACAAAATTAAATTATGTCAATTTTTGACAATATTTTCAGATGGTATTTCCACTGGGCGAGGCGTGGTTAGTGACCGGTGCTGCTGCCAACGAGACGCTAGAGCCATCTGTGGACGAGAACGGGAAACCTTATCTGATCAGCTATGAGGTAAGTTAGTAACGCGCCTCGATCAATTCCATTCCGCTCGCGTCGCACCCATTTCATATATTTGTGGTAGGCCATAAAACTGACTTTTTTTTTGTTTTAGGGCGGTTTCATTTTTGTTAAAAGTTTTTTTATTTCACAACTTTTCAACAAGAGAACATGTATTGTCAGAAAATCGATGAAAATCGGGGTAAAGCAACAGCACCCCTGTTAGGTTTCGTTCGGTCAGTGAGTATGCCGGAGGCCTGATAACCTGCTCCTTATCCATTTACCTCATTAAAGGTCGGCAACGGACTAGTGACTCTCTTGGGGTTGCCTTGACTGCCCGGTGATCGCTTACCATCAGGTGACCACCTTGCTCGTTTGCCTCCCTCTTTCAATAAAAAGTCAAGACTGTTCCTTTATTTTTAATAATAAAATAAACGAAGAATATTATTATTATCCGACCACATCTCTCTTCGATTCTCTTGGCCGATGGGGTCAGAAGTTTCTCGAATGGCGTCCGCGGATCGGGAGACGAGCTGTCGGTAGGCCAACAAGATGGAGCGACGACCTGGTAAAGATCGCGGGACCGCGGTGGATGCGGAAAGCACAAGACCGGTCTGAGTGGAGAGCCTCGGGGGAGGCCTATGTCCAGCAGTGGACGTCTTTTGGCTGACATGATGATGATTCTCTTATCCCTTCAGGTGGAGGGCTGGGAGTCCTTTTACTGGTTGACAACTGTATTCAACGGCGAGCAGTTGTCGTCGTATGGAGGCGAGGTTCGCGCCAACATGTTCTTTGGAATCGTGAGGGGAGACACTGGTGGGAACCCCACTGCTGGCCCTGATGCTATACTCGTTGCTGCAGGTAAAGGATGTCTTCTGCAATACAAAATGTAAAATAATATATTGTACCCATAGGATAGGCCATGCACCTGTTCAGCGCTGACAAAACGCGGCCCTCACTCATTAGCTATCATTATCTACCTAACTAGCTATCATAATGTCAAACATCAAGGGATACTAAGTCACTGAAATCCTTAATCTAAACATATAAAACAGAAACTTGACTGACTGACTGACTAATCTATCAACGCACAGCCCAAACCCCTGGACCTTAAAAGCTTAAATTTTGCATAGAGGTTCCTTTTATACTGTACGCCCGGGATAAGGCGGGATTTTTCGAAATTTCCACGGGATAGAGAGTTGCCACGGGAGTGAAGCCGCGCGAAAGCTAGTTACCTGTAATTGCTTGTCCGCGCGTGGTGAAGCGGTGGCGTATTTGTCTATTTTTGTGTATCAATTATTGTACCTTATTCTTAACATGGATCTGCCATGAGACTTACTATCACATACGTATACAGCCAGAGGTTGAGCAAGTGTAAGTAAACACCCCTGTGAAGTTTTTTTATAGGACAAGGAAGGCAAACGAGCAAGTGGGTCACCTGATGGTAAGTGATCACCACTGCCCATAGACACCCGCAACCCCGGGGGTTTGCAGATGCGTTGCCAACCTAGAGGGCTAAGATGAAATGCCTCTTGTGAATGTGATTTCGTCGGCTGTCTTACTCTTCACTCCGGAACAACAGTGCAAGCACTGATGCTTAGCGACAGGATTAACAAGTAAGATGGTGGTCGCGATCCGGACGGACCTCGCACAAGGTCCTACCACCCCAAAAAAAAAACAAAAAAATGCTAATTTAGCTATTTGGAAAAAATAAGTAATTAAAAAAAAACTTCCATAGCTTATAACTGCCTAGCTACTGGTTGTATGGGAGCTGAATGAGAGAATGTTTTTTTTTTACAAAAAAACCTTCACAGGGGCAAAGAATATACACTAACATAACAAGAAACGACACTGACGCATGTGTGCAGTAAACGACCTCGCGGCTGTGTGCGTTTCGGGATGTGAGCGGGGGTGAGCGCGGGTCGCGCGGGGTATGGAAAGGCGATCCGCGGTCGCCACGGCGCGGCACTGTGACAGGGGTGCTCACTTAAATTTACTCAACCCCTGGCTGTATTCTTCAAGGTTCTTTAAAAAGCACTCTGTATAAAACGAGTTTAGCCCGATATGTTTCGGACTAACTTGTAATGCATCCTCTAGGACCGCACGACCCAGCGGCAGCGAAACTTACACTTCGCGCCAAGGCTCTGCTTTCCCTTTTACTAAGTCATCTGACGGCATTTCTCCCTCCATTTCCAGATGGTACGAGGCTATTCTTCAGCAACAGGACTCACGAAACTCCTGGGCAGTTGGAGCTGTTCCTCCCTTTCCTGGAGGGCCACTGGGCCACTGACGAGGGCCCAGCCTCGCGGCAGCAGCTGATGGATGTACTGAGTAATCTGAAGGCAGTCATGATCAGAGCACATTTCCATATGGATCAGGATGAGGTCAGTGAGAAAAATACTGTTAATATTGTATTTTGTCAAGGTACTGGGCTCCATTCCCGGGCGATACTAAACCCTTAAGGCCTTATTCATAAACGTCACTCAAGCCTCCATTAGCTAAAGTAGGTTTTGTCTTCTTCTTACTAACGGAAATGTCAATGTGACAAAAAAGGACAAACGAACTTTAACGGCATTTTAGTTAAAGTTTATGAATAACAGGGTATATTTTCTGGTTTTCTGTGTAAGTGTTCTTGTTTTAGTAAGTATGAAATTCGGTATTAATTTCTAACGTAAAAGCCGTAAAGAAATCACAGGAAAAATACAAAAATTACTTCCAATGATAACTGATGATTTATCAATAGATCCATCTCTCGGACTGGGTGGGCAGGAAATGTTTCAAAGTTAGTAGTTGTTGTGCTAATGCTAATTTAAATGTAACTGGATTAAAGAAGGCACAAAAATATTTCGACGTGAGAGACCTAGACATGGCTGGTGTAATAGATTGCGCACGTGACACGGAATGTCAAGGTACCAAGTTCGATTCCCGGGCTCTTCTTTACGGTACAAAACCTTTTTCGCCCTAATGTATTTTTAAAACAATATACGTCAAATGACATTTCATAAAAATACAATTTCAGTTAAAAATCTACGCGTAGTGTTTATTTTATTCTAAATAAATAATAATCCAATGCACATCGTATCTAGAGTTGCTATTCAACTATTTCAAGTGGCTTCTTAATTAAGTACACGTATGATTGTCGAAAATTGTTAGTCATACATAATATAATGTTTGACATAACTCTTCTTTTCTCTGAAACCATTCATTTTTCAGAATTGTTATAAAACAAACCTAACCTATAGAGTTGTACAGGATGACCATTTAAAAAATTATGAAAAAGGAAAAAAAATATGACCAACGAAAATTGTGACAAACGTTACATTATGATTTATAAAATTATGGCAGTCGAAAGGATCCCAATTTGGATAAATGATTATAAATATGTATTATAAATCTCATAATTTTGGAAATTCCCTTATAAATTTTAAATACTTGTGTATTTGTTTTTTTGTCAACCATACTTTGCTATCTTTTTTTTTAAATTCTTGTTTCAGTGAGTTGCACACTTTATTGCAAAAAAAGAACAGAATAAAAACACAAGTTACTAATAATCAAATTCGAGTACAGAGGCGTCCTTATCCTTTTATGGGATCTCTACCAACCAACCTTTGAGTGGTGGAGAGGAATGGTTTACTAGGGATCGACAAAAAGTACCTAAGTACCTACATATTTACAAATTCGATGTTTTTTAAATTGTCGTTGTTTAGGTCCGCCTAGACTCCGTAGAGATACGCGGCGCCGCGCCGCACCTGCGCGAGCGCTGCGCGTGCCCGGCGGGCTACTCCGGCCCGCACTGCACGCGCTGCGCATGGACGCACGCGCGCGTCGCACACGCCGCCGGCGCCGCGCCCTCGTTTGAGTGCGTGCCGTGCGCGTGCAACGGCCACGCGGGATGTGACGTTGGTATGGTAACACTACTATACTATGATATTCTATAAAATTCTATTAGAATAACTAATACTACGACGACCGGATAGCCTAGTAGTTAGAGACCCTGACTATGAAGCTTGAGGTCCTGGGTTCGATCCCCAGTCAGGGCAGATGTTTGTATGATGAATAATAATAATAATAATATCATGGGACAAATTGACACCAATTGACCTAGTCCCAAACTCCTAGTCCTAAAGCCTGTACTATGGGTACTAGACAACGGATAAACATACTTATATAGATAAATACATACTTATATACATATTAAACATCCAAGACCCGAGAACAAACATTCGCATTCATCATACAAACATCTGCCCCGACCGGGATTCGAACCCGGGACCTCAAGCTTCATAGTCAGGGCCGCTAGCCACTAGGCCATCCGGTCGTCAAATACGAATGTTTGTCCTCGGGTCTTGGATGTTTAATATGTATATAAGTATGTATTTATCTATATAAGCATGTTTATCCGTTGTCTAGTACCCATAGTACAGGCTTTGCCTAGTTTGGGACTAGGTCAATTGGTGTCAATTTGTCCCATGATATTTATTTACTAAAGTACAGAAAGCTCAATCTAGGACAAGGTCAAGTTTTAGGTATAAAAGTTTGCCTTCTCTTTCGACTATTACCAGTTTATTTTTATTGGAAGAGAGAGCCAAACAAGCAAGTGCGTCACCTGATGGTAAGCGATCGCCGCCATCCGTGAGAACCAGAAACCACAAGAGAGTCACTTAGCTTAATCCTTTACCGGCCTTTTTAAGGGAACATACCCTCTTTTCTTGAAGGCCCTGATGTCATAGTTCGTTGGGGACACCGCTGACCGGAGTTGATTCCACAATTTCATTGTAAGTGGCAGAAAATGCTGCTTGCTGTGACATGACCACTGCTGGCAGGAAACCGGTTTGGCGGCAAGAGCGCAGGGTTCTCACTCGCCGATTTTAATATATAAATACCCATTAAAACAAATCAATAAAGATAACAGTGTGTATTAATTCAATATAATAGCTTTAGTAAGTAAGTAGTTAAGTATAATAGAATAGAATGGAATAATACTTTATAGGCACTCTTGGAATACAAACGTACATTAACAAAAAAAAAACGCATAATTTCTGAAATAGTTCAAAAGTCCATGGTGCGTGTCAAAAATCACAGAAAATAATGCTTAAATAACTTGGCGAGCAGCTAGCGTACAAGCCGAGTGGCAACCTTCTACCACACGCCTGCCCGAGAGGCGCGCTTCTGAACGTACCTAAACTGCGGAGTGGCACCCCCCTGACACTATTGCATTTGAATATAGGCCTGCAACTTAAAATTAAGTGTGACTTAGTTGACATCCAATCATAGGACAACTCTGTGATTCTGGAATTCTGGTTTGTTTTAGTGGAAGGAGCGTGCGGGCCGTGTCAGCACAATACAACAGGATCACACTGTGAGCGGTGTCTGCCTGGACACTATGGCAACCCTGTTCAAGTAAGTCTGACAATTTGACAGTCATGTCCATATTCATAATTATATTTCATTGTTACCATAATGGGTAGGTACATTTCAAATGTGTGTTACACGGCGTTATCTCTTGAGAGTTGTCACAATATTCTTATGTGTAGGTACTAAAACAAAAGTAGGTTTGTAAATAATAATAACAAAACGGAACCTTGCCACTCTCTTTCTTATGCAGTGGGCCGAGCACGAGTTTTCTAATTCTGCGTAACGTTATGTTATCATATCGAAATCGAGTAACCCCATGTAAAATTTTAGTTTCAAATATGCTCACCGGCGGGCGCTGTTCCAAACGTCATACAAATTTCTCGATAACGTTACTACTCGATTACGTTACACTGGATTCGCAAAGTCGTGCTCGACCCTCAGATAAAACTAAGTACCTATAGAGACAAAGACTAGTCATGTTAAATTCTTTTCTTGATGTTAACCAACTAACGCCATCTATGATTCAAGCGCGTTGTTTATTCAGGGCCCGTGTCGGCCGTGCGCCTGCCCTCTATACGCGGCGAGCAACAACTTCAGCCCCAATTGCGCACTCGCGTCGGCAGAGGGCGACGAGTTCGTGTGCACTCAGTGCCCGGACGGATACAGTGGAGATCATTGTGAACAGTAAGTGACCATGTTTGGTCATATTATGACCACACATGTGAACATTTGTCTGACCTGACATCCATGTATCAAGTATCTTTTTTTTATACGACGGAAGGCAAATGAGCAAGTGGGTCACCTGATGGGAAGTGATCACTGCCCATAGACACCCGTAACCCCGGAGGGTTCGCAGATGCGTTGCCAACCTAGAGAGCTAAGATGAAATGCCTCTTGTGCCTGTGATTTCCTCGACTGTCTTACTCTCCAACACACAACACTGCAAGTGATGCTTAGCGGCAGGATTAGCACGTGAGATGGTGGTAGCGATCCAGACGTACCTCACACAAGGTCCACCCGCAGAAAATAGATAATTAAAAATATTGTTATTTTTACCGCAAACTATTGTGAGACTCTTATAGTGAAATAAAACGTATCACTCAGTTAAGTACATAAGCACGGATTAACCACCCCCAGAGGGTCGAGCACGACTTAACAAATGCTGCGTCACGTAAAATCGAATAGTAAACGTTGTCGATTTTGTATGACGTTTGGAACAGCGCCCGCCCTTGAGCGTATTTGGAACTAAAATTTAGTATGAGGTTTCTCGACATCGATACGAGAACTGTAACGTTACGCAGTATTCGTAAAGTCGTGCTCGACCCTCTGGACACCGCATCTTCTTTAATTTACTTGCAAAGTCATTACGAAAATAGCCGCGGTGAGCGGGCCGGGGGGACGCATCGTGACTGATTCATAGCTTGTCATCTCGCTTGTCGTCTGGTCGAAAGTGAGCCGCGATTGGTGGCTAGAGAGATTTATAGGGGCAAATGAACATATGCGTTTCGGAAACGTTCGCCCTGACATTTGGTGTCCAGAGGGTGGTTGGTCCGTGTATATAAGAGTCGCGTGAGTAGAACCGCGGCACGCAGTGTGCGTCTCGCTGCCGCTCGGTCGAGCGCTCCTAGAGAAAGGACTATGATTTAGTCCTAATCATGTTGGGTTACTCCATGGCTACTCGACTTATTTACTTGAGTGATCCGTTTTATTTCACTGTTTTTATTTTTATTGTAACAGTTGCGACTTCGGCTACTGGGGCACTCCTACCACATTGGGCAGCTCGTGTCAGCCGTGCGAGTGCGCCGGCGCACCCTGCGACCCCGCCTCGGGGCTGTGCCGCACCTGCCCGCCGCACACAGAGGGCGCGCGCTGCGACCAGTGCCAGGTAGTACCTACCTATACCGATACCTATTCAAAATTCAAAATTTTATTCAGCAAATAGGCAGTTGAATGCTCTTTTACACGTTTTTAGGGTTCCGTGCCTCAAAAGGAAAAAACGGAACCCTTATAGGATCACTTTTTTGTCTGTCTGTCTGTCTGTCGGTCTGTCTGTCTGTCTGTCAAGACCCTTTTTCTCTGGAACGCGTGGAGGTAGGATGCTGAAATTAATATCAAATACTCAAACCTGCGGTCCCTTGAAGCTGAGAAAAAATCAAGTATCTAAGTCAACGCAATCAAAAGATACAATCATTAAAAAAGTCGTTTCCGTACAAATTGCCGTTTTTTGAAAACCTAAAGGGTCCAGTTGTCCTAGAAACTTGAAATTTGGTATGAAGGTAGCTCTTATAGTACAACCACTCAGAAAAGTCTCAAAATCTTAAATTTTTATGTCTGTCTCTAGATTTCAAGGACCAATATAAGTTGACCCCACACTGCGTACATTTTGCTTAGGAGCAGGGCTCTGCTTACACTGGACTTCTTAAAACACTGGGGAAAAGCGTTAAAATCTTCCTACGGAACCCTCGTGCGCGAGTCCGACTCGCACTTGGCCGGTTTTTTTTAGTCTACCAACGCTTTCGGAAAGACCGTGATTGCCAAGTAGAATGCGCCGCGAGGAACTTGACACAGTCTTTTTTTTTTAAAATAAGTTACATTAGCTCTTACAATACGTAACCACAGATGACTCCTTATATCCTTAACTAGATAGTAAAAAAGCTAATTCACGTTATAATGGAGATGTTGACTAGATGATCAAAGCAGCAACTATATAAAAGAGAACCGTGACTAGACTGACTGACAGTCAACGCACAGCCTAAACCACTGGACATAGAGACTTGAAATTTGACAAACATATACATACCTTGAGTACCCTAGAGGTGCACTAGGAAGGGATTTTTCGAAATTCCCACGGGATAGGGAACTAGCCCATTTTGAAATATTTCACGGGGGCAAAGCCGCAGGGCATAAGCTATTATACACTATAAATAATGTACAGCCGGCTCTACAAAAGTTATAAAAATACCTACTATGTATTAAAAATCCACAACATGGGGAGGGTCAAATTGTCATGATACTCGGGACTTAATCGCGTAAAAAATATTTGTATATTTGAATTTAAATTTACGCGATTAAGTCCCGAGTACCATGATAATGTGTGAAAATCGCGAAAGTAAATGAATTAAATATGGGAGGGTCGTAGGGACAGTTATCAGGCTTCAACAACTTATTCCTTATCTTGACTTTTGTCTTAATATTTGTGACATATATGTCTTAGGAGGGCTACTGGTTCGGGCCGGACGGCTGGTCGGGCGGCGGGTGCGCGGCGTGCGCATGCGGCGCGGGCGCTCTGTCCGTCGCGTGCGACGCGCGCAGCGGGCAGTGTGCGTGCCGCGAGGGCTGGGCGGGCCGTGCGTGCGACGCGTGCACACAGGGACACGGAGGTACGTTACTCTGCTTCATAGAATAAGATATAATGCTTTATTTGTTTAAACATGGTACGTACATACAGGTGACAGTGTTATATAAGAAGGTAGATTCACTTGTTTGGCCAACAGGGCATGCTAAAATGATGTGTAATAAATTATGTGTTTTAAGCGTAAATTTCTAACGTACCAATTTCTCTGTGAAGTCTAAAATTCGAAAGAATAATTTTGTTACTACATACTACAGGCACGGCCTATAAACCAATACAGTCATTCGACGAAGCCGTCTAGACAAGGCAAGCGTGCGGGGCGTGAGGGGCGAGACGCGGGAGGGGAGCCCGAGCTGCATACGCCGCCACTGCCCGTATTAGTTAGTAGCTCGGGACACCATTTCAGGGCTAACGCGTGTCGTTTTAATTGTTTTTTTTTTGCACTATTAAACTGATGCACACGACGTGTGTTGTGCGAGAATGCAAGTCGTCATCTCGCATAAATAAAGAACTGCGATGTCATTTGTTTCCACTGGTATTTAATTTAAATTTTACGACCGGATAGCCTAGTGGTTAGAGAATCTGAAGATGAAGCTTGAGGTCCCGGGTTCGATCCCTGGTCTGGGCAGATGTCTTGGATGTCTAATATGTATAACAATATAAGTATGTGTTTAGCTGTATAAGTATAGCACGGGCTTTGCCTAGTTTGGGACTAGGTCAATTACGGGCACAAGAGGCATTTCATCTTAGCCCTCTAGGTTGGCAACGCATCTGCAAACCCTCCGGAGTTGCTGGTGTCTATGGGCAGTGATGATCACTTACCATCAGGTGACCCACTTGCTCGCTTGCCTTCCTCGTTGTATAAAAAAAAATGGTGTCAATTGTCCCATGTTATTTATTTATTATTAATTGTTAAAAATACGTGACAACCCTAGGTGCTGTTGCGTTGCGGTCGATATCATCACACTTGTCTCCCGTCTCAGGTCTAGAAGCCGGCTGCCCGCCGTGCCGCTGCGGCGTCGCGTCCGTCTCCGCCTCCTGCGACGCCGTCACGGGCGAGTGCGCCTGCGCGCCCGGCGCCGCGCCGCCATCTTGCGACAACTGTCAGAACGAGCACTATGGCATCGATGTTGGGGGCTGTTTGGGTGAGTGTAGTTTTACAGGTGCTTTTTGAAGAATTATTTTTTAGATTTAAAGAAACATGTGACACTTAATTTTCTTCCTACGTTAATGACGGCCTCTAGGGTATGTGTAAAAATATACCATACCTACATAGTATACAAATTAGACAGTAATAGTACATTATTGCCTAGGGCAGGAACTAGGCAATTGCTGGCTGAGGATTAGATTTAACAGACGAGCTCATAGTATTTGACACTTTAAAGCGAACGCGTTCGAGATGTGTTTTTGGTCGTCGATTATACCAGACGCTCAGAATAATACTATTATCCGTATGTCGTATACAGCAATTTACATTTTCTCCGTACTATGTTTTTGTTTACACAAACCCATTTCGTGTTAAAATTCATTACACCACGCCATGTCCTAAGTGCGTATCAAAGCCTGTCATAACCGTACTCTGTAACCACGCAACTTCCATTCAAATCAAACCCTTACATTTTCGAAATAAGGTTGCAAATTCTACACTAAGTAAATACAAAGATACCTCAGGCTATCTCGCGTGTACTCCGCAATTTGCGTAATATGTGATGGGCCTTAATTCATAAAACGACCCCGGACCCTCCGCGGTTTGCCTCGAGGCAATCTTCAATTACTATGCACACACTGCTTGCTAACTAAGAAAGAAATAGCTGCAGTTACCTTCGAGATACGCAGTGGAAATCGTAATGGATGTTTGGTCGAAATAATAACGTCCTGAGGCGGTGGTGGTATGGAGTTATGACGTTGATTTTAATAAGTTCCTTGAGGATTACGGAAAGATGAGGTTTGCTTCGTTTTCAAATTGTTTTGCGAAACATTGCACCTACCTACAATAGAATATTTACTTTCAGTATTTAGTTTCAGTTTTACAACTTCACGGGCTTGTTTCACGTAGAATAAGAATGACATGATAAAAATAATAGTACATTGTGTATAAGGGCGGTAAGTAAGGAATTACGAACATGTTTCCAGCAGATAGCGCCATCTGTGAACTCAAAGGAAAAACAAATACAGATGGCACTATTGCGTCAACGATCTAAGTAATACCTATAATGAAATGAATGGTATAGATAAATTCGCGAAAGCTTGGAATTGCATTTGTAGTGGTTGTACGGTTCTCATGAAAAGGAGAATCAGCCGTTATAATGTACGCACAAAATAGCTATAATATTTTGAACTTGACACTAACATATTTTTTTTGGAATTTTCTTCTTCGAATAATGATTACAAACCTCTTTTTATCCGATAGTACGGGGGAAGGGTACGGGGGAGGGGTTGCGGGTGGTAGGACCTTGTGCGAGGTCCGTCCGGATCGCTACCACCATCTTACTCGTTAATCCTGCCGCTAAGCAGCAGTGCTTGCACTGTTGTGTTCCGGTGTGGAGAGCAAGACAGCCGGTGTAATTACGGGCACAAGAGGCATTTCATCTTAGCCCTCTAGGTTGGCAACGCATCTGCAAACCCTCCGGGGTTGCGGGTGTCTATGGGCAGTGGTGATCACTTAACATCAGGTGACCCACTTGCTCGCTTGCCTTCCTCGTTGTATAAAAAAAAAGGAAGGGTAATTTCAATTATAGAATGCCTATAAACACACAATACCACTACATTATGCAATTCCACGGTCTCAGTAATTTATCTATATCTACAGAGTCTGAA
The DNA here is from genome assembly GCA_963691665.1 of Clepsis dumicolana. NCBI lineage: Eukaryota > Metazoa > Arthropoda > Insecta > Lepidoptera > Tortricidae > Clepsis > Clepsis dumicolana. The sequence continues at coordinate 18,822,312 of OY829507.1, read as the reverse complement.
TAGTATGAACTAGAATAGGAGCTCTCCAACCACAGACAGATACACAGATACACCGATACATTATACACCCATACACAGTTCAGACTTACAACACCCCTCTTTTTGCGTTGGAGGTTAAAAATAGACGTAACTTATACTATTTACAAAATCACTGTAACTAACATGAACATTCCAATACAATTTCGACTCTATACCCAGGAATTAAAGTTGCTAGTCTACCGCTTCAACATCCTGGAAATCGAACGCCATTTCGGTTTACATACTAAAACTACACGAATAACGTGTGTGGCAAATTAATCGTGACTTGTTACACTGTGTGGCAATAAAGTGCGGCCAGTTTACACTGCGGGCGCACGCGCCGGTCTAAATACGGGGTTGATATAAATATACGTACAGTGGCGGACAATGGCAGAGTTTTCTCTTGTAAATATTAAAATGTGACCTATAGGGTAGACTAGTCCCTCTGTGAGCTTGCGAGCTCATTTCTTAATGTTTTATAGTTTATGAACTTTTTTTTTAATTCCAATAAACGAATCGACAAAAATAAACTATGAGCTTATCGAACCTGATCACAAAGTTTTACGAGAATCGGATTATTTTTGAACATGTTTTATTTGTTTTTTTTCTTTAAAAATATCCTAAAAAACGTGACAACGATAAATTTTTTTTTATTAAACTTGCTCACACAATTGCGGCCTGAAGAGGTGAATAGCCTGGACATACGAAAGCATTTTTTTCGAACCTGAAACGGAGACGTTCAGTGTCTTGCGCTGGTGGTGCCTCTAGCGGAAAAACTTTGCAGTTTTATCTCCTAATAGAATATATATATATATATATATATATATATATCTCTTTATTGCACATAAAACATAAAATAACAGATAACAGAACAAAAGCAAACGCACAAAGGCGAACTTATCCCTTAAAGGGATCTCTACCAGTTAACCTTCGGGCGATTGACAGGACATCAGAAAAAAGAGTAGGCATACAGATAAAAGTAAAAGGATCCGGAACCTGAAACTAACCTAAATAACTGAAGCATTTAAAATACACATACATAGAAACACAGATACACTCTAGTACATACCAATAGCATAACGATGAATCAGAATCAGTTCAGTCGCTTTCTATTTTTTCTTGTGCCGAATAAATGTAAATAAATAAAAATAAATATCATGGGACAAATTGACACCGATTGACCTAGTCCCAAACTAGGCAAAGCCTGTACTATGGGTACTAGACAACGGATAAACATACTTATATATATAGATAAATACATACTTATATACATATTAAACATCCAAGACCCGAGAACAAACATTCGTATTCATCATACAAAAACCATCTGCCCCGATCGAGATTCGAACCCGGGACCTCAAGCTTCATAGTCAGGGTCGCTAACCCCATCTCGCCATCCGGTCGTCAAACGAAACATACAAATGAAACTGTGTATAGTTAATCTGCCACCCCGTGTACTGTCCGTTTATTTCAGAGCGCGCCAAAAGCAGGCGCACACTTCAAACGATCGCGCGGAACCGATCTTGATTTGTGCACAGAATAAGTATCGTACAATGAACTATAAGTCTGAAAACACCTAATTCGCTCACCCGCAACCACACAAAAACTTCATCAGCAAATAGGCAGCTGAATGCTCTTTTACACGTAACTTTTTTCGAGTCTTCCAGCGCTTTCGGAAAGACCATGATTGCCGAGAAGAATGCGCCGCAAGAAACTTGACACAAGGTCATTTTTCTCACAAGTTACTCATACATTAGCTCTTAACTACAGACGATTTTTTTTTATACGACGAGGATAGGATACGACGATGCCCATAGACACCCGCAACCCTAGAGGGATGCAGATGCGTTGCCAACCTAGAGGGCTGAGAGCTGGAGGGGAGGGAATTACACAAAAAAACTCACTGTATGATTAGAAACAAGTGGAAAATAGCTACGAATCAACACATGTCACACAGACCTTACTATCGCCACCACTACACTATACGCTGACGCTTTGCGGAACTCTCCGCGTGCCTATTTTTAAGCACCAAAACCACCTTTCAACTGAGTAAATTTTAATAGTTACTTATGATACAAGTGCTAAAAGTAGGCTAAAACGGACTTGAAACAGCCGTGAATATAACCTTGAATAATAACACTGACCCGCTTGTTGTCAGCTTAGCTACCTCGCACTGCTGGATGAGCAGCCTAAGATTGGTTTTAATTTGTGTTGTATAAAAAATAAATTAACTCACTGATTGAATATTCATGTTCTTAGAATCAATGACTGTGGATTAGAATGATCAGTTTGAAGCTGTGAAGCGATTGGCCAATCTGGTGTGTCTGGCTTGCCCTAGTTGCTGATTTCTGAGTAATACTCGGTCTATTTTTTTTATTCTTACGATGATACGAGTATTCAGAACATACTAATATTTACAGTTGCCTTTAGAGCAAATCTATTGCAATCATTACACTTAAATATAGTATTTGTTAAGTGTGTGAGAGCTCCCGATCTGGACCAATTAGAAATATGTAATTAAATTTTAAGTAAGTATCGCAAATGTATCACCTCAAAATCTCACTTCTTTCTCAGAGAGCTGACAAAAAAATATATATTTGGTAGTTATTTACAATCCCGCACGCTTCCGTCTGAGAGGGGGCCTTTGCCCAGCAGTAGAACGTAAAAAGGCCGGTGATGATGATGATGATTTGATGGTTCTTCTGTCTGTCACAATTATTTTTAAGAAAACAAAAACCTCACTGCAACAATTAACATTATTATTACTCTATGTCGCTCCCGCAACTGTAACGAATCTACGAGTAATGACAGCTCATTCTTGAAATCCGTCAAACGGTTTAAACCGTAGAGCTTGCCAAAGAATTAAACACAATTACATACCTACTACATACATACCCCGAAAGCCCTCCTTCGGTGGCAGCTTAAAAAATCACAAGAACCTAATCAGACATTCTGGCACACGTCTAATTCCATCCCATACTCGCGGACAGGCCAACACCGCCTCCCAGTTTCAGACGCACTAGGAAACGGCTGTCAGACGCGTCGAATGCTTACCGAATACCTATCAACATACTAGAACACCTGCGGATACTATGCAGTACGACAGCAGCAATAGTTGCTAAGCAACCGAAGCGGTCACAATGATCTGCACAAGCTCTTATGTCTATAACAATAGAGCCGTGCTTAGATCATTGTGAGCGCTTCGGTTGCTTAGTAACTATTGCTGCTGTCTGTACGATAAAAACATAATGCTGTACAATAATGTAGATAGGTAACTACAGTCGAAAATTATTCCCGACCCACCGAATAGGACGTTCTCACAACTAAGTGTCATAATGATTTTCCTTGCCAGGCAATGCGATGTCACCATGGCATTTTCTACGAAAAGGTTCCACAGTGTGGATCACGATTCATTTGTTTCGACAGTGACTGAGACAAAGCTAGGCATGGATACGTAGAGCACAAAATTTTAATAACCCACTTAGAAATGTTGAAAAACCCACATTTTCATTTCAAAGTTCAATACCTCAAAAACGGCTGAAAACCGCGTCCAAATCCGTTTAGGAGCTACGATGCCACAGACAGATACACAAATAAATAAATAAATACCATGGGACAAATTGACACCAATTGACCTAGTCCCAAACTAGGCAAAGCCTGTACTATGGGTACTAGACAACGGATAAACATACTTATATAGATAAATACATACTTATATACATATTAAACATCCAAGACCCGAGAACAAACATTCATATTCATCATACAAACATCTGCCCCGACCGGGATTCGAACCCGGGACCTCAAGCTTCATAGTCAGGGTCTCTAACCACTAGGCTATTCGGTCGTCAATAATACACAGATCGAACTTATAACACCCCTCTTTTTGTCGCGGGGGTTAACAAAATGTGGATAAAATACCGCGACATAATTTAGCATTTTAGCCACCACTTATACCTACTTGAAATAGTTTATCGCTCATTCAACATATCGTTCATTCAGCTGGGTCCAGCTGCTTAACGGATTTTTCTTTGCATAGTCATTGTATGTTGAATTTCATTCTATGAATGTTTCATAAAAATAAAAACAAAAATAATCAATAAATCGATTATTTTCATTTTATCGCTCATTGGCAAATAAAATGGGTACACAAACCACCGTGCTAGAGAGGGTTACCATGTTCGTGCTAGCCGTGCTGCGTACTATTTGTGCAGTCGCAGACGGAGCGACGCTGGCTGGTCGCATTGCTATGTTGCGCCATTAATTATAGATCGCGACAAAATGCGCTGAGAACGCTGTAGTTAAAAACATTTTTATTTTTATTTCAACATGATGTGAAAATTGCCTTACCATTTATTAAGCCCTCTAGTATTGGAATTATAAAGAAAAATGGTTAAAAAAAATACCGGGCCCCCTCCCTTATCTCTGTAGGTTAGGTAGGTGAAAATAATTTATTTACATAATAAAAGAAATTTACAAAGACGTTAAATCCAAGCTAAAATGGACGAAAAAAAAAACGTGGCATGGTGCCCAAAAGGCTGGCGGCGTTGCCTCGATGTATAGCGATGCTGATTCTTTGAGAGAGTAAACTGCCAGCCCTTTGGTCACAAGTTGCATCGACCAAGCGCTTTTGCAACTCTGAAATAAACTTGTAAGCGCCGGGACCCCATGGACCCAAGGTTTCAAACCCGACAGCAAAAATTGTAGTTCGGACCGACGGTCTGATATTTAGACATTTCCCTATTTTCAGCCGTTTCTGCCTTAGGTTAGGTAGGTTTTTTTTAAGTGAATATTTTAAGTATAAGTACCTAATCTCAATTATGACAAACGATAATTTGACCAAACATTACATTAGGACAATCGGTAATGATGTGTGCGAGACAATATACACCCTACTAGAACACATAAAAGCCCCAACCCAAGTCACCCACACGGATACAAAATTCTAAGTGTACCTAAACCATAGAATAGTTTTATTGTAGAGTCTTGAATGTTCAGATCCGATTTTTCACAAAGCACAAAGGCACAAAATAGGTGGTACAAGTTTCAGCATACAAAGTTATCTTGTCCGAGCCAGAGTACGCTCACAATGTCTCAACACCACACAGACGAGTAACAGTATGGCAACTTTTTAACGTACGTGGCACTTGTATGGATCTCCGCAAAGTAACGCCGTAATACGTTATATGAACTAAAAACAATTAACTACTTTGCTCACAAGCGACCACACGTGAAAAATACCTGTTTATGTCTGAGGGTCGAGCACGACTTTTCGAATCCTTCGTAACGTTACGGTTATCGTACCGAGATCGAAAAACCTCATACTAAATTTAAGTTCCAAATACGGGCGCTGTTCCAAACGTCATACGAACTCGACAACGTTTACTATTCGATTTTACGTGACGCAGATTACGAATATTCGTACTCGGGCCTTTGTGCAGCAAATGTATGTTTCCATGCTACACCTCCGCCTCTATTGTTTTTAGTTCATAAATATAGACCTCCGCAAAGTAACGCCTGATTCAATAAAGCAATAAGTTATTACTTTATTACTAGACTTCGGAATTTTGTTAGCGAAATAAAATATTTATGCTTTGTGTAACCTACTTTATCATCGTCTCCAAAATAATACTTTCAAAAAATACACAGCTAGAAGATGTTGATACTCGCCTCTTCAATCCCTTCGAGACCATGGACGCAACGTCTCATCCGAAATGTCGAGGTACCTATTTTAATAATACTTACCTACATATTTTTACGTGATTAAGTCCCGAGTGTCATGATAAAAAATGCACACTTGCAAACGAGGCTATAAAAGCAATCACTTAGAGTACATTATGGTGAGAAAAGCATCGACAATAGAGAACACTCTACCCGTCATTTAGTTTGCTCCCAAAATCCCTATGTCAAAACCTTACACTATTCGAAACTACACTCCTTATTGTTTTCACCATGTGTTCTGCGGGCCGTGTGCGCAGCTAATCTAATCTAGCAGCCCATGAATCCCCGCAACCTATAATGCTAACTAATATTGACCAGTTCGACCATTCAGATACAGTCACGACTTGCAGACTTACCCCGAAGACACATAAGGCACATTATGTGACTTTGTAATACATTGCTTGTCTGTGAAGCGAACAAGTTAGAAGTGGCCGATCAAGAGCTGCATTAGAATGCAACTAACACAATTTTTCTTAGTATAATTTTAGGCTTAGGTCTCAGCATCAGCACTAGGGTGTTGTTCTCTGACATCCATTTCCAATATTCAATCTAACGTCTTGTTTCGATCTAGTGTCGAAGTTTTTGACGCTGTTATTCTCATGTGCTATTATTCTGCAGAGCTGTATTGTTGTGAAGTTTCATCAAAATCCGTCTTTTAACATGACTACGAATTAGTCCGAAACATTTCGGGCTAAACTCGGCTTTTAAACGTGAGTGATCCGTTTTTATTTCATTAAAATCCATCTAGTACTTTTTGCGGGAAAGCGTAACAAATATGCTCACAAACATTCGCGTCTACATAATAATATTAGAAATCATGGTTTTTATTCAATTAAAACGTTAATTCAAAGTAAGTGGCATTTTATAACCACTCAATTGCTTTTGGCAACTAGAGTTGCCTGTCAACGCTCATATTTTGTTATAAATAGAGTTCAACTCAAAATTCAAAGCAAGTGAGTGGATAAAATCTTAAACTAAATTCAAGGAGGATAGTATACGGAGTGTCAAAGCCCATACTTCGAATCGTTCCCCGCAGTCATGTTAAAATTCAGACAATTTCTAGATGGCGCCAAGGTCGTAGCCAGCGGACCAAATAATAACAAAACAGCGGTACGAATGTGTCACTCAAGCAAGGTAGGCGCTGAATGTAAATAAGAACGATTCAAAGTATGGGCTTTGTCAATCCGTTTACTTTCCATGATCCTTGACTAAATTTCAACTCAAATACATACTTAACTAGTTGAAACTAACCTAAGTTTAATAATGTCTCCAGTGTCATGGTGCCAAAATGGCTGGCGGCGTTCCCCCGTTGAATAGCGATGCTGATTCGCTGGGAGAAATTCTTAGCTGCCAACCATTTGGTCGCCAGTAGAGTCGACCAGACGCTTTTTACCCGACTACGAAACGCAAAGGAGGGTAATGTGTTTATCAGCCTATGTTAGTTTGTTTGTGGAACGCTAGAGATCGAACACGTTTGCCGATTTTAATTCTAATCACTAATTAGAAGTTAGCAAAAAATATGAAGCTTTATTTAACACTCCTTCAGGCTACTCGAAAGCCTGCTAAGAATTAATTAGCTACTTTGCTGTTTGCTTGCCGTTTATTACTCGTAAATCTTAAACAGACACATTTCTAACTAACCGGTGTGAAGTTAGCGGCCAAAATATAGCGGCCGACTATAACCCGACCAAATGAAGAAGTCTGATTTACCTTTCAACTTTCACACCTTTAAAATGGATAAATAGTGATAATTAAAAAAAAACATTATAAGTCAAATCAAGCAAAGCTTTAGTTTAACCCAAAAAGTGAAAGTTTTACATCCAGTTTCAGTAGGCAAACTTTGCTCAATTTGTTCACGTTGGAGACGTGAGCACGGTCACTTGAGGGATGGATATTGCAGGACAGGTCCAGAGCTTTCAGAAACCGTTTCCAGAACTGACTTAGCTGATCTAATTTAAACGCTAGGACCGAAACATTTATAGCGGCAGACCGCACTGCTTGTTCGTTTTTAGAGTACCGATGGAGACGCGTGTTTCAGAAATAAGAAAGTTTAGACACTGGATATTGTTAAACGGATCAAGAGCTTTCGGAAAATGCAAAAACTGCTTACAAAATAATCTTGGATTTTACGCGGCAAGCGTTTTACGGTTTACAGCCAGTTTCGAGAGGCAAACTTTGCTCAATTTGGTCACGAAGGAGACGTGAGCACGGTCAATTGAGGCATGGAAATTGCAGAGCAGGTCCAGAGCTTTCAGAAACCGTTTCAAGAACTGACTTAGCTGATCTAGTTTTAACGCTAGGACCGAAACATTTATAGCGGCCGACCGCACTGCTCGAGTTGTTCGTTTTCAAAATCCCGATGCAGATGCGAATTTCAGAAATGTGAATGTATAGACGACGGATATTGTTAAACAGCTCAACAGCTTTCGAAAAATGTAAAAAATGCTTACAAAATTATCTTGGATTTTACGCGGCAAGCGTTTTACGGTTTACAGCCAGTTTCGGGAGGCAAACTTTGCTCAATTCGGTCACGTAGGAGACGTGAGCACGGTCATTTGAGGCATGGATATTGCAGGGCAGGTCCATAGCTTTCAGAAACCGTTTTAGGAACTGACTTAGCTGATCTGGTTTTAACGCTAGGACCGAATCATTTATAGCGGCCGACCGCACTATTCGAGTTGTTCGTTTTCAAAGTCCCGATGGAGACGGGTGTTTCAGAAATGAGAAAGTTTAGACACTGGATATTGTTAAACAGTTCGAGAGCTTTCGGAAAATGTAAAAATTGCTTACAAAATTATCTTTGATTTCACGCGGCAAGTGTTTTACGGTTTACAGCCAGTTTTGGGAGGCAAACTTTGCTCAATTTGGTCACGTAGGAGACGTGAGCACGGTCACTTGAGGCATGGATATTGCAGGGCAGGTCCAGAGCTTTTAGAAACCATTTTTGGAACTGACTTAGCTGATCTAGTTTTAACGCTAGGACCGAATCATTTATAGCGGCCGACCGCACTGCTCGAGTTGTTTTCAAAATCCCGATGCAGATGCGAATTTCAGAAATGTGAATGTATAGACGACGGATATTGTTAAACAGCTCAACAGCTTTCGAAAAATGTAAAAATTGCTAACAAAATTATCTTGGATTTTACGCGGCAAGCGTTTTACGGTTTACAGCCAGTTTCGGGAGGCAAACTTTGCTCAATTCGGTCACGTAGGAGACGTGAGCACGGTCATTTGAGGCATGGATATTGCAGGGCAGGTCCATAGCTTTCAGAAACCGTTTTTGGAACTGACTTAGCTGATCTAGTTTTAACGCTAGGACCGAATCATTTATAGCGGCCGACCGCACTGCTCGAGTTGTTCGTTTTCAAAGTCCCGATGCAGATGCGTGTTTCAGAAATGAGAATGTTTAGACAACGGATATTGTTACACAGCTCAAGAGCATTAGAAAATGTAAAAATTGCTTACAAAATTATCTTGGATTTTACGCGGCAAGCGTTTTACGGTTTACAGCCAGTTTCGGGAGGCAAACTTTGCTCAATTCGGTCACGTAGGAGACGTGAGCACGGTCACTTGAGGCATGGATATTGCAGGGCAGGTTCAGAGCTTTTAGAAACCGTTTCAAGAACTGACTTAGCTGATCTAGTTTTAACGCTAGGACCGAATCATTTATAGCGGCCGACCGCACTGCTCGAGTTGTTCGTTTTCAAAGTCCCGATGCAGATGCGTATTTCAGAATTGAGAATGTTTAGATACCGGATATTGTTACACAGCTCAAAAGCTTTTGGAAAATGTAAAAAATGCTTACAATATAATCTTGGATTTCACGCGGCAAGCGTTTTACGGTTTATAGTCAGTTTCGGGAGGCAAACTTTGCTCAATTCGGTCACGTAGGAGACGTGAGCACGGTCATTTGAGGCATGGATATGGCAGGGCAGGTCCGAAGCTTTCAGAAACCGTTTCAAGAACTGACTTAGCTGATCTAGTTTTAACGCTAGGACCGAATCATTTATAGCGGCCGACCGCAATATTCGAGTTGTTCGTTTTCAAAGTCCCGATGGAGACGGGTGTTTCAGATATGAGAAAGTTTAGACACTGGATATTGTTAAACAGCTCAACAGCTTTTGGAAAATGTAAAAATTGCTAACAAAATAATCTTGGATTTCACGCGGCAAGCGTTTTACGGTTTACAGCCAGTTTCGGGAGGCAAACTTTGCTCAATCCGGTCACGTAGGAGACGTGAGCACAGTCATTTGAGGCATGGATATTGCAGGGCAGGTCCAGAGCTTTCAGAAACCGTTTCAGGAACTGACTTAGCTAATCTAGTTTTAACGCTAGGACCGAATCATTTATAACGGCCGACCGCAATGGTCGAGTTGTTCGTTTTCAAAGTCCCGATGCAGATGCGTATTTCAGAAATGAGAATGTTTAGATACCGAAAATTGTTAAACAGCTCAACAGCTTTTGGAAAATTAAAAAATTGCTAACCAAATAATCTTGGATTTCACGCGGCAAGCGTTTTACGGTTTACAGTCAGTTTCGGGAGGCAAACATTGCTCAATTCGGTCACGTAGGAGACGTGAGCACGGTCATTTGAGGCATGGATATTGCAGGGCAGGTCCAAAGCTTTCAGAAACCGTTTCAAGAACTGACTTAGCTGATCTAGTTTTAACGCTAGGACCGAATCATTTATAGCGGCCGACCGCACTATTCGAGTTGTTCGTTTTCAAAGTCCCGATGGAGACGGGTGTTTCAGAAATGAAAAAGTTAAGACACTGGATATTGTTAAACAGTTTGAGAGCTTTCGGAAAATGTAAAAATTGCTTACAAAATTATCTTTGATTTCACGCGGCAAGTGTTTTACGAGACGTTAGCACGGTCACTTGAGGCATGGATATTGCAGGGCAGGTCCAGAGCTTTCAGAAACCGTTTCAAGAACTGACTTAGCTGATCTAGTTTTAACGCTAGGACCGAATCATTTATAGCGGCCGACCGCAATATTCGAGTTGTTCGTTTTCAAAGTCCCGATGGAGACGGGTGTTTCAGAAATGAGAAAGTTTAAACACTGGATATTGTTAACCAGTTCGAGAGCTTTCGGAAAATGTAAAAATTGCTTACAAAATTATCTTTGATTTCACGCGGCAAGCGTTTTACGGTTTAAAGCCAGTTTCGGGAGGCAAACTTTGCTCCATTTGGTCACGTAGGAGACGTGAGCACGGTTACTTGAGGCATGGATATTGCAGGGCAGGTTCAGAGCTTTCCGAAACCGTTTTAAGAACTGACTTAGCTGATCTAGTTTTAACGATAGGACCGAAACATTTATAGCGGCCGACCGCACTGCTCGAGTTGTTCGTTTTCAAAGTCCCGATGCAGATGCGTGTTTCAGAAATGAGAATGTTTAGACAACGGATATTGTTACACAGCTCAAGAGCATTAGAAAATGTAAAAATTGCTTACAAAATTATCTTGGATTTTACGCGGCAAGCGTTTTACGGTTTACAGCCAGTTTCGGGAGGCAAACTTTGCTCAATTCGGTCACGTAGGAGACGTGAGCACGGTCACTTGAGGCATGGATATTGCAGGGCAGGTTCAGAGCTTTTAGAAACCGTTTCAAGAACTGACTTAGCTGATCTAGTTTTAACGCTAGGACCGAATCATTTATAGCGGCCGACCGCACTGCTCGAGTTGTTCGTTTTCAAAGTCCCGATGCAGATGCGTATTTCAGAATTGAGAATGTTTAGATACCGGATATTGTTACACAGCTCAAAAGCTTTTGGAAAATGTAAAAATTGCTTACAATATAATCTTGGATTTCACGCGGCAAGCGTTTTACGGTTTATAGTCAGTTTCGGGAGGCAAACTTTGCTCAATTCGGTCACGTAGGAGACGTGAGCACGGTCATTTGAGGCATGGATATTGCAGGGCAGGTCCGAAGCTTTCAGAAACCGTTTCAAGAACTGACTTAGCTGATCTAGTTTTAACGCTAGGACCGAATCATTTATAGCGGCCGACCGCAATATTCGAGTTGTTCGTTTTCAAAGTCCCGATGGAGACGGGTGTTTCAGATATGAGAAAGTTTAGACACTGGATATTGTTAAACAGCTCAACAGCTTTTGGAAAATGTAAAAATTGCTAACAAAATAATCTTGGATTTCACGCGGCAAGCGTTTTACGGTTTACAGCCAGTTTCGGGAGGCAAACTTTGCTCAATTCGGTCACGTTGGAGACGTGAGCACGGTCACTTGAGGCATGGATGTAGCAGGGCAGGTCCAGAGCTTTCAGAAACCGTTTCAAGAACTGCCATAGCTGATTTAGTTTTAACGCTAGGACCGAAACATTTATAGCGGCCGACCGCACTGCTCGAGTTGTTCGTTTTCAAAGTCCCGATGCAGACGAGTGTTTCAGAAATGAGAATGTTTAGACACCGAATATTGTTAAACAGTTCGAGAGCTTTCGGAAAATGTAAAAATTGCTTACAAAATTATCTTTGATTTCACGCGGCAAGCGTTTTACGGTTTAAAGCCAGTTTCGGGAGGCAAACTTTGCTCAATTTGGTCACGTAGGAGACGTGAGCACGGTCACTTGAGGCATGGATATTGCAGGACAGGTCCAGAGCTTTCAGAAACCGTTTCAAGAACTGACTTAGCTGATCTAGTTTTAACGATAGGACCGAAACATTTATAGCGGCCGACCGCACTGCTCGAGTTGTTCGTTTTCAAAGTGCCGATGCAGATGCGTATTTCAGAATTGAGAATGTTTAGACACCGGATATTATAACACAGCTCAAAAGCTTTTGGAAAATGTAAAAATTGCTTAAATTATAATCTTGGATTTCACGCGGCAAGCGTTTTACGGTTTATAGTCAGTTTCGGGAGGCAAACTTTGCTCAATTCGGTCACGTTGGAGACGTGAGCACGGTCACTTGAGGCATGGATGTAGCAGGGCAGGTCCAGAGCTTTCAGAAACCGTTTCAAGAACTGCCATAGCTGATCTAGTTTTAACGATAGGACCGAAACATTTATAGCGGCCGACCGCACTGCTCGAGTTGTTCGTTTTCAAAGTCCCGATGCAGATGCGTATTTCAGAATTGAGAAAGTTTAGACACTGGATATTGTTAAACAGTTCGAGAGCTTTCGGAAAATGTAAAAATTGCTAACAAAATAATCTTGGATTTCACGCGGCAAGCGTTTTACGGTTTACAGCCAGTTTCGGGAGGCAAACTTTGCTCAATTCGGTCACGTTGGAGACGTGAGCACGGTCACTTGAGGCATGGATGTAGCAGGGCAGGTCCAGAGCTTTCAGAAACCGTTTCAAGAACTGACTTAGCTGATCTAGTTTTAACGCTAGGAGCGAATCATTTATAGCGGCCGACCGCAATATTCGAGTTGTTCGTTTTCAAAGTCCCGATGGAGACGGGTGTTTCAGAAATGAGAAAGTTTAGACACTGGATATTGTTAAACAGTTTGAGAGCTTTCGGAAAATGTAAAAATTGCTTACAAAATTATCTTTGATTTCAAGCGGCAAGCGTTTTACGGTTTAAAGCCAGTTTCGGGAGGCAAACTTTGCTCAATTTGGTCACGTAGGAGACGTGAGCACGGTCATTTGAGGCATGGATATTGCAGGGCAGGTCCGAAGCTTTCAGAAACCGTTTCAAGAACTGACTTAGCTGATCTAGTTTTAACGCTAGGACCGAATCATTTATAGCGGCCGACCGCAATATTCGAGTTGTTCGTTTTCAAAGTCCCGATGGAGACGGGTGTTTCAGATATGAGAAAGTTTAGACACTGGATATTGTTAAACAGCTCAACAGCTTTTGGAAAATGTAAAAATTGCTAACAAAATAATCTTTGATTTCACGCGGCAAGCGTTTTACGGTTTACAGCCAGTTTCGGGAGGCAAACTTTGCTCAATCCGGTCACGTAGGAGACGTGAGCACAGTCATTTGAGGCATGGATATTGCAGGGCAGGTCCAGAGCTTTCAGAAACCGTTTCAGGAACTGACTTAGCTAATCTAGTTTTAACGCTAGGACCGAATCATTTATAACGGCCGACCGCAATGGTCGAGTTGTTCGTTTTCAAAGTCCCGATGCAGATGCGTATTTCAGAAATGAGAATGTTTAGATACCGAAAATTGTTAAACAGCTCAACAGCTTTTGGAAAATTAAAAAATTGCTAACCAAATAATCTTGGATTTCACGCGGCAAGCGTTTTACGGTTTACAGTCAGTTTCGGGAGGCAAACATTGCTCAATTCGGTCACGTAGGAGACGTGAGCACGGTCATTTGAGGCATGGATATTGCAGGGCAGGTCCAAAGCTTTCAGAAACCGTTTCAAGAACTGACTTAGCTGATCTAGTTTTAACGCTAGGACCGAATCATTTATAGCGGCCGACCGCACTATTCGAGTTGTTCGTTTTCAAAGTCCCGATGGAGACGGGTGTTTCAGAAATGAAAAAGTTAAGACACTGGATATTGTTAAACAGTTTGAGAGCTTTCGGAAAATGTAAAAATTGCTTACAAAATTATCTTTGATTTCACGCGGCAAGTGTTTTACGAGACGTTAGCACGGTCACTTGAGGCATGGATATTGCAGGGCAGGTCCAGAGCTTTCAGAAACCGTTTCAAGAACTGACTTAGCTGATCTAGTTTTAACGCTAGGACCGAATCATTTATAGCGGCCGACCGCAATATTCGAGTTGTTCGTTTTCAAAGTCCCGATGGAGACGGGTGTTTCAGAAATGAGAAAGTTTAAACACTGGATATTGTTAACCAGTTCGAGAGCTTTCGGAAAATGTAAAAATTGCTTACAAAATTATCTTTGATTTCACGCGGCAAGCGTTTTACGGTTTAAAGCCAGTTTCGGGAGGCAAACTTTGCTCCATTTGGTCACGTAGGAGACGTGAGCACGGTTACTTGAGGCATGGATATTGCAGGGCAGGTTCAGAGCTTTCCGAAACCGTTTTAAGAACTGACTTAGCTGATCTAGTTTTAACGATAGGACCGAAACATTTATAGCGGCCGACCGCACTGCTCGAGTTGTTCGTTTTCAAAGTCCCGATGCAGATGCGTGTTTCAGAAATGAGAATGTTTAGACAACGGATATTGTTACACAGCTCAAGAGCATTAGAAAATGTAAAAATTGCTTACAAAATTATCTTGGATTTTACGCGGCAAGCGTTTTACGGTTTACAGCCAGTTTCGGGAGGCAAACTTTGCTCAATTCGGTCACGTAGGAGACGTGAGCACGGTCACTTGAGGCATGGATATTGCAGGGCAGGTTCAGAGCTTTTAGAAACCGTTTCAAGAACTGACTTAGCTGATCTAGTTTTAACGCTAGGACCGAATCATTTATAGCGGCCGACCGCACTGCTCGAGTTGTTCGTTTTCAAAGTCCCGATGCAGATGCGTATTTCAGAATTGAGAATGTTTAGATACCGGATATTGTTACACAGCTCAAAAGCTTTTGGAAAATGTAAAAATTGCTTACAATATAATCTTGGATTTCACGCGGCAAGCGTTTTACGGTTTATAGTCAGTTTCGGGAGGCAAACTTTGCTCAATTCGGTCACGTAGGAGACGTGAGCACGGTCATTTGAGGCATGGATATTGCAGGGCAGGTCCGAAGCTTTCAGAAACCGTTTCAAGAACTGACTTAGCTGATCTAGTTTTAACGCTAGGACCGAATCATTTATAGCGGCCGACCGCAATATTCGAGTTGTTCGTTTTCAAAGTCCCGATGGAGACGGGTGTTTCAGATATGAGAAAGTTTAGACACTGGATATTGTTAAACAGCTCAACAGCTTTTGGAAAATGTAAAAATTGCTAACAAAATAATCTTGGATTTCACGCGGCAAGCGTTTTACGGTTTACAGCCAGTTTCGGGAGGCAAACTTTGCTCAATTCGGTCACGTTGGAGACGTGAGCACGGTCACTTGAGGCATGGATGTAGCAGGGCAGGTCCAGAGCTTTCAGAAACCGTTTCAAGAACTGCCATAGCTGATTTAGTTTTAACGCTAGGACCGAAACATTTATAGCGGCCGACCGCACTGCTCGAGTTGTTCGTTTTCAAAGTCCCGATGCAGACGAGTGTTTCAGAAATGAGAATGTTTAGACACCGAATATTGTTAAACAGTTCGAGAGCTTTCGGAAAATGTAAAAATTGCTTACAAAATTATCTTTGATTTCACGCGGCAAGCGTTTTACGGTTTAAAGCCAGTTTCGGGAGGCAAACTTTGCTCAATTTGGTCACGTAGGAGACGTGAGCACGGTCACTTGAGGCATGGATATTGCAGGACAGGTCCAGAGCTTTCAGAAACCGTTTCAAGAACTGACTTAGCTGATCTAGTTTTAACGATAGGACCGAAACATTTATAGCGGCCGACCGCACTGCTCGAGTTGTTCGTTTTCAAAGTGCCGATGCAGATGCGTATTTCAGAATTGAGAATGTTTAGACACCGGATATTATAACACAGCTCAAAAGCTTTTGGAAAATGTAAAAATTGCTTAAATTATAATCTTGGATTTCACGCGGCAAGCGTTTTACGGTTTATAGTCAGTTTCGGGAGGCAAACTTTGCTCAATTCGGTCACGTTGGAGACGTGAGCACGGTCACTTGAGGCATGGATGTAGCAGGGCAGGTCCAGAGCTTTCAGAAACCGTTTCAAGAACTGCCATAGCTGATCTAGTTTTAACGATAGGACCGAAACATTTATAGCGGCCGACCGCACTGCTCGAGTTGTTCGTTTTCAAAGTCCCGATGCAGATGCGTATTTCAGAATTGAGAAAGTTTAGACACTGGATATTGTTAAACAGTTCGAGAGCTTTCGGAAAATGTAAAAATTGCTAACAAAATAATCTTGGATTTCACGCGGCAAGCGTTTTACGGTTTACAGCCAGTTTCGGGAGGCAAACTTTGCTCAATTCGGTCACGTTGGAGACGTGAGCACGGTCACTTGAGGCATGGATGTAGCAGGGCAGGTCCAGAGCTTTCAGAAACCGTTTCAAGAACTGACTTAGCTGATCTAGTTTTAACGCTAGGAGCGAATCATTTATAGCGGCCGACCGCAATATTCGAGTTGTTCGTTTTCAAAGTCCCGATGGAGACGGGTGTTTCAGAAATGAGAAAGTTTAGACACTGGATATTGTTAAACAGTTTGAGAGCTTTCGGAAAATGTAAAAATTGCTTACAAAATTATCTTTGATTTCAAGCGGCAAGCGTTTTACGGTTTAAAGCCAGTTTCGGGAGGCAAACTTTGCTCAATTTGGTCACGTAGGAGACGTGAGCACGGTCACTTGAGGCATGGAAATTGTAGAGCAGGTCCAGAGCTTTCAGAAACCGTTTCAAGAACTGACTTAGCTGATCTAGTTTTAACGCTAGGACCGAAAAATTTAAAGCGGCCGACCGCACTGCTCGAGTTGTTAGTTTTCAAAGTCCCGATGCAGATGCGAATTTCAGAAATGTGAATGTATAGACGCCGGATATTGTTAAACAGCTCAACAGCTTTCGAAAAATGTAAAAATTGCTTACAAAATTATCTTGGATTTTACGCGGCAAGCGTTTTACGGTTTACAGCCAGTTTCGGGAGGCAAACTTTGCTCAATTCGGTCACGTAGGAGACGTGAGCACGGTCATTTGAGGCATGGATATTGCAGGGCAGGTCCATAGCTTTCAGACACCGTTTTAGGAACTGACTTGGCTGATCTAGTTTTAACGCTAGGACCGAATCATTTATAGCGGCCGACCGCACTATTCGAGTTGTTCGTTTTCAAAGTCCCGATGGAGACGGGTGTTTCAGAAATGAGAAAGTTTAGACACTGGATATTGTTAAACAGTTCGAGAGCTTTTGGAAAATGTAAAAATTGCTTACAAAATTATTTTGGATTTTACGCGGCAAGCGTTTTACGGTTTACAGCCAGTTTCGGGAGGCAAACTTTGCTCAATTCGGTCACGTAGGAGACGTGAGCACGGTCACTTGAGGCATGGATATTGCAGGGCAGGTCCAGAGCTTTCAGAAACCGTTTCAAGAACTGACTTAGCTGATCTAGTTTTAACGCTAGGACCGAATCATTTATAGCGGCCGACCGCACTGCTCGAGTTGTTCGTTTTCAAAGTCCTGATGCAGATGCGTGCTTCAGAAATGAGAATGTTTAGACACCGGGTATTGTTACACAGCTCAAAAGAGTTTGAAAAATGTAAAAATTGCTTACAATATAATCTTGGATTTCACGCGGCAAGCGTTTTACGGTTTACAGCCAGTTTCGGGAGGCAAACTTTGCTCAATTCGGTCACGTAGGAGACGTGAGCACGGTCATTTGAGGCATGGATATTGCAGGGCAGGTCCATAGCTTTCAGAAACCGTTTCAGGAACTGACTTAGCTGATCTAGTTTTAACGCTAGGACCGAATCATTTATAGCGGCCGACCGCACTGCTCGAGTTGTTCGTTTTCAAAGTCCCGATGCAGATGCGTGCTTCAGAAATGAGAATGATTTGACACCGGATATTGTTAAACAGCTTGAGAGCTTTCGGAAAATGTAAAAATTGCTTACAAAATAATCTTGGATTTCGCACGGCAAGCGTTTTACGGTTTACAGCCAGTTTCGGGAGGCAAACTTTGCTCAATTCGGTCACGTTGGAGACGTGAGCACGGTCACTTGATGCATGGATATTGCAGGGCAGGTCCAGAGCTTTCAGAAACCGTTTCAAGAACTGACTTAGCTGATCTAGTTTTAACGCTAGGACCGAATCATTTATAGCGGCCGACCGCACTGCTCGAGTTGTTCGTTTTCAAAGTCCCGATGCAGATGCGTATTTCAGATATGAGAATGTTTAGACACCCGATATTGTTAAACAGCTCAACAGCTTTTGGAAAATGTAAAAATTGCTAACAAAATAATCTTGGATTTCACGCGGCAAGCGTTTTACGGTTTACAGCCAGTTTCGGGAGGCAAACTTTGCTCAATTCGGTCACGTTGGAGACGTGAGCACGGTCACTTGATGCATGGATATTGCAGGGCAGGTTCAGAGCTTTCAGAAACCGTTTCAAGAACTGACTTAGCTGATCTAGTTTTAACGCTAGGACCGAATCATTTATAGCGGCCGACCGCACTGCTCGAGTTGTTCGTTATCAAAGTCCCGATGAAGACGGGTGTTTCAGAAATGAGAATGTTTTGACACCGGATATTGTTAAACAGCTCAAGAGCATTTAGAAAGTGTAAAAATTGCTTACAAAATTATCTTGGATTTTACGCGGCAAGCGTTTTACGGTTTACAGTCAGTTTCGGGAGGCAAACATTGCTCAATTCGGTCACGTAGGAGACGTGAGCACGGTCACTTGAGGCGTAGATATTACAGGGCAAGTCCAGAGCTTTCAGAAACCGTTTCAAGAACTGACTTAGCTGATCTAGTTTTAACGCTAGGACCGAATCATTTATAGCGGCCGACCGCACTGCTCGAGTTGTTCGTTTTCAAAGTCCTGATGCAGATGCGTGCTTCAGAAATGAGAATGTTTAGACACCGGGTATTGTTACACAGCTCAAAAGAGTTTGAAAAATGTAAAAATTGCTTACAATATAATCTTGGATTTCACGCGGCAAGCGTTTTACGGTTTACAGCCAGTTTCGGGAGGCAAACTTTGCTCAATTCGGTCACGTAGGAGACGTGAGCACGGTCATTTGAGGCATGGATATTGCAGGGCAGGTCCATAGCTTTCAGAAACCGTTTCAGGAACTGACTTAGCTGATCTAGTTTTAACGCTAGGACCGAATCATTTATAGCGGCCGACCGCACTGCTCGAGTTGTTCGTTATCAAAGTCCCGATGAAGACGGGTGTTTCAGAAATGAGAATGTTTTGACACCGGATATTGTTAAACAGCTCAAGAGCATTTAGAAAGTGTAAAAATTGCTTACAAAATTATCTTGGATTTTACGCGGCAAGCGTTTTACGGTTTACAGCCAGTTTCGGGAGGCAAACTTTGCTCAATTCGGTCACGTTGGAGACGTGAGCACGGTCATTTGAGGCATGGATATTGCAGGGCAGGTCCAGAGCTTTCAGAAACCGTTTCAAGAACTGACTTAGCTGATCTAGTTTTAACGCTAGGACCGAATCATTTATAGCGGCCGACCGCACTGCTCGAGTTGTTCGTTTTCAAAGTCCTGATGCAGATGCGTGCTTCAGAAATGAGAATGTTTAGACACCGGGTATTGTTACACAGCTCAACAGCTTCTGGAAAATGTAAAAATTGCTAACAAAATAATCTTGGATTTCACGCGGCAAGCGTTTTACGGTTTACAGCCAGTTTCGGGAGGCAAACTTTGCTCAATTCGGTCACGTTGGAGACGTGAGCACGGTCACTTGAGGCATGGATATTGCAGGGCAGGTCCAGAGCTTTCAGAAACCGTTTCAAGAACTGACTTAGCTGATCTAGTTTTAACGCTAGGACCGAATCATTTATAGCGGCCGACCGCACTGCTCGAGTTGTTCGTTATCAAAGTCCCGATGAAGACGGGTGTTTCAGAAATGAGAATGTTTTGACACCGGATATTGTTAAACAGCTCAAGAGCATTTAGAAAGTGTAAAAATTGCTTACAAAATTATCTTGGATTTTACGCGGCAAGCGTTTTACGGTTTACAGTCAGTTTCGGGAGGCAAACATTGCTCAATTCGGTCACGTTGGAGACGTGAGCACGGTCACTTGATGCATGGATATTGCAGGGCAGGTTCAGAGCTTTCAGAAACCGTTTCAAGAACTGACTTAGCTGATCTAGTTTTAACGCTAGGACCGAATCATTTATAGCGGCCGACCGCACTGCTCGAGTTGTTCGTTATCAAAGTCCCGATGAAGACGGGTGTTTCAGAAATGAGAATGTTTTGACACCGGATATTGTTAAACAGCTCAAGAGCATTTAGAAAGTGTAAAAATTGCTTACAAAATTATCTTGGATTTTACGCGGCAAGCGTTTTACGGTTTACAGTCAGTTTCGGGAGGCAAACATTGCTCAATTCGGTCACGTAGGAGACGTGAGCACGGTCACTTGAGGCGTAGATATTACAGGGCAAGTCCAGAGCTTTCAGAAACCGTTTCAAGAACTGACTTAGCTGATCTAGTTTTAACGCTAGGACCGAATCATTTATAGCGGCCGACCGCACTGCTCGAGTTGTTCGTTTTCAAAGTCCCGATGCAGATGCGTATTTCAGAATTGAGAATGTTTAGACACCGGATATTGTTAAACAGCTCAACAGCTTTTGGAAAATGTAAATATTGCTAACAAAATAATCTTGGATTTCGCACGGCAAGCGTTTTACGGTTTACAGCCAGTTTCGGGAGGCAAACTTTGCTCAATTCGGTCACGTAGGAGACGTGAGCACGGTCACTTGAGGCGTGGATATTACAGGGCAAGTCCAGAGCTTTCAGAAACCGTTTCAAGAACTGACTTAGCTGATCTAGTTTTAACGCTAGGACCGAATCATTTATAGCGGCCGACCGCACTGCTCGAGTTGTTCGTTTTCAAAGTCCCGATGCAGATGCGTATTTCAGATATGAGAATGTTTAGACACCCGATATTGTTAAACAGCTCAACAGCTTTTGGAAAATGTAAAAATTGCTAACAAAATAATCTTGGATTTCACGCGGCAAGCGTTTTACGGTTTACAGCCAGTTTCGGGAGGCAAACTTTGCTCAATTCGGTCACGTTGGAGACGTGAGCACGGTCACTTGAGGCATGGATATTGCAGGGCAGGTCCAGAGCTTTCAGAAACCGTTTCAAGAACTGACTTAGCTGATCTAGTTTTAACGCTAGGACCGAATCATTTATAGCGGCCGACCGCACTGCTCGAGTTGTTCGTTTTCAAAGTCCCGATGCAGATGCGTATTTCAGAATTGAGAATGTTTAGACACCGGATATTGTTAAACAGCTCAACAGCTTTTGGAAAATGTAAAAATTGCTAACAAAATAATCTTCGATTTCACGCGGCAAGCGTTTTACGGTTTACAGCCAGTTTCGGGAGGCAAACTTTGCTCAATTCGGTCACGTTAGAGACGTGAGCACGGTCTTTTGAGGCATGGATATTGCAGGACAGGTCCAGAGCTTTCAGAAACCGTTTTAAGAACTGACTTAGCTGATCAAGTTTTAACGCTAGGAGCGAATCATTTATAGCGGCCGACCGCACTGCTCGAGTTGTTCGTTTTCAAAGTCCCGATGCAGATGCGTATTTCAGAATTGAGAAAGTTTAGACACTGGATATTGTTAAACAGTTCGAGAGCTTTCGGAAAATGTAAAAATTGCTAACAAAATAATCTTGGATTTCACGCGGCAAGCGTTTTACGGTTTACAGCCAGTTTCGGGAGGCAAACTTTGCTCAATTCGGTCACGTTGGAGACGTGAGCACGGTCACTTGAGGCATGGATGTAGCAGGGCAGGTCCAGAGCTTTCAGAAACCGTTTCAAGAACTGACTTAGCTGATCTAGTTTTAACGCTAGGAGCGAATCATTTATAGCGGCCGACCGCAATATTCGAGTTGTTCGTTTTCAAAGTCCCGATGGAGACGGGTGTTTCAGAAATGAGAAAGTTTAGACACTGGATATTGTTAAACAGTTTGAGAGCTTTCGGAAAATGTAAAAATTGCTTACAAAATTATCTTTGATTTCAAGCGGCAAGCGTTTTACGGTTTAAAGCCAGTTTCGGGAGGCAAACTTTGCTCAATTTGGTCACGTAGGAGACGTGAGCACGGTCACTTGAGGCTTGGATATTGCAGGGCAGGTCCAGAGCTTTCAGAAACCGTTTCAAGAACTGACTTAGCTGATCTAGTTTTAACGATAGGACCGAAACATTTATAGCGGCCGACCGCACTGCTCGAGTTGTTCGTTTTCAAAGTCCCGATGCAGATGCGTGTTTCAGAAATGAGAATGTTTAGACAACGGATATTGTTACACAGCTCAAGAGCATTTAGAAAATGTAAAAATTGCTTACAAAATTATCTTGGATTTCACGCGGCAAGCGTTTTACGGTTTATAGACAGTTTCGGGAGGCAAACTTTGCTCAATTCGGTCACGTAGGAGACGTGAGCACGGTCATTTGAGGCATGGATATTGCAGGGCAGGTCCAAAGCTTACAGAAACCGTTTCAAGAACTGACTTAGCTGATCTAGTTTTAACGCTAGGACCGAATCATTTATAGCGGCCGACCGCACTGCTCGAGTTGTTCGTTTTCAAAGTCCCGATGCAGATGCGTGTTTCAGAAATGAGAATGTTTAGACAACGGATATTGTTACACAGCTCAAGAGCATTTAGAAAATGTAAAAATTGCTTACAAAATTATCTTGGATTTCACGCGGCAAGCGTTTTACGGTTTACAGCCAGTTTCGGGAGGCAAACTTTGCTCAATTCGGTCACGTTGGAGACGTGAGCACGGTCACTTGAGGCATGGATGTAGCAGGGCAGGTCCAGAGCTTTCAGAAACCGTTTCAAGAACTGCCATAGCTGATCTAGTTTTAACGATAGGACCGAAACATTTATAGCGGCCGACCGCACTGCTCGAGTTGTTCGTTTTCAAAGTCCCGATGCAGATGCGTATTTCAGAATTGAGAAAGTTTAGACACTGAATATTGTTAAACAGTTCGAGAGCTTTCGGAAAATGTAAAAATTGCTAACAAAATAATCTTGGATTTCACGCGGCAAGCGTTTACCGGTTTACAGCCAGTTTCGGGAGGCAAACTTTGCTCAATTCGGTCACGTTGGAGACGTGAGCACGGTCACTTGAGGCATGGATGTAGCAGGGCAGGTCCAGAGCTTTCAGAAACCGTTTCAAGAACTGACTTAGCTGATCTAGTTTTAACGCTAGGAGCGAATCATTTATAGCGGCCGACCGCAATATTCGAGTTGTTCGTTTTCAAAGTCCCGATGGAGACGGGTGTTTCAGAAATGAGAAAGTTTAGACACTGGATATTGTTAAACAGTTCGAGAGCTTTCGGAAAATGTAAAAATTGCTTACAAAATTATCTTTGATTTCAAGCGGCAAGCGTTTTACGGTTTAAAGCCAGTTTCGGGAGGCAAACTTTGCTCAATTTGGTCACGTAGGAGACGTGAGCACGGTCACTTGAGGCATGGGTATTGCAGGGCAGGTCCAGAGCTTTCAGAAACCATTTTAAGAACTGACTTAGCTCATCTAGTTTTAACGCTAGGACCGAAACATTTATAGCGGCCGACCGCACTGCCCGAGTTGTTCGTTTTCAAAGTCCCGATGCAGACGAGTGTTTCAGAAATCGGCAAAGGAACTGAGTCCATACAGCCACGTCTGATGTGTTTTGTAAATTTCTGTATATTAAAGTCCTGTCACCGTCAGAGTTGTCAGTCTGTCCTAGTCACGTCCTGTCAGCTGCTCATGCCTTCCGTAAAGCGATAGTGTACTTTACGGCGAGCTACGGCGAGCAGCAGCCCGCGGATACTTGGGGGTCACAAACAGAGGGAATACACGTTTTCACTTGAATTCTTCATTTGCTGGGCACTTTCACGTTATTTTGTTGTATAATACACTATCTTTATTATCCACCAAATAACATTAAGCACAGAAACTAAAATTCAATTAACGACACGATCCACTCTCACCGGTTTCCCGCCAAATTCCGTAGGTTATGTCTGTGACGACAGCTGTCAGATGTCAATGTCATTGTTTACCACAGATGTTTTTCTGAAATATGCGATGAACCAAGGCAAACGCAAAATCAGCCGTCCTAGGCTTAAAACGTGATGGAGGAAGATGTTTTTATTTTTCAAAAATTAACGACCCAAAAGAAAAATCTCAAACTTTTATCAGATACTAAGAAGGGTTATTCCTATCACCAGAAAAAAAATCAAGCAATCCTGAAATTTTCATCCATCCCCAATTACCTACGTACCTAAATAACAAAACACCGGTTTCCCAACAAAAACACCGCCACCAACACGAACACTACCACCACGGACACATTAACACTACCTTCCACCAGCGATACAAAAAGCACGGGCAAAAGGAAATCGAAATTTATATTAATTTATTATTATTATTTTGAAACATTTATTCGTTCCTCTGTGTTTATTTCCTGAAGTTTTTAACTTTGTTTGTTTTGTGTTATGGTCAAAAATCAATAATACATAGGAATAAAAATAGTTTATTGTTATAGGAGGATAATTCTTTAAAATTGGGTAAGTATAACAAAAATTGTGAAATAACAAAAAAGTAAAACCGCCTAAAAAACAAAATAATCCGCTAAAGCAATTATTAAAGAATATTACTGGATAAGATGGCTTTAGAGCATAAATATTCTATGTTTTATGAAGGCGTTTTTATTTTTTAATAAAACGTTTTTTTTTATATCATGTACGATTTTTTTCCGATACCTTGTTTCCAGAAAACTGTATTTAAAATTGTGTGTTTTGTCATTACGAAACTATCCTAAGAAAATTAAATATTCTTGGATTGTATTTTAGGATTTTATTTCATTTTTACTTATAAGCTTTACGTTTACTCTTTTCGCAGGTTTAATTTTTTTTTATCGTTCAGTATTATTCTTTTCATTTTGGAAAAAATAATTTTCAGGTGGCCGTAAATACACACCATCAGCGTATGGTTCGAAATTGTTACGAGTTTTTAATAAGATTATTGGATATTATTCTTGAGTTTAAAAAAGAAATTACTTAATATACAATGACAATGCAAAGAAAAATCCGTTAAGCAGCTGGACCAGCTGCTTAGCGGATTTTTCTTTGCATTGTCATTGTATGTTGAATTTCATACTATGAATGTTTCATAAAAATAAAAACAAATATAATCAATAAATCGATTATTTTCATTAAATTACTTAATGTACCTAAGGCAATTTTTTTATTACTGTTTTGAAGGATTTATTCGGCCTCGGGCTCATTTACTGAAATTCTTAACTTTGTTTGTTGAAATAATCAATAACCCCACCAAAAACATTTTCATATGAAATGTTGCCAAGACGAGAACATTATACTATAAAAGTTATCAGATCTCATGTAGAGCCAAGTAACTTTACAATACGATCGTTGGTCCCGTCTTGGCAACATTTTACATGAAAATGTTTTTGGTGTGATTTCACTTCTTTTTATCCCTCGAGGCAAAAAGAATAAAAGCAAAAAGAAAGTGTTATAAGTTTGACATGTGTGTCTGTATGTCTGTCTGTGGCATCGTAGCTCCCAAATAGGTAGACGGATTCAGACGGGGCTTTTTTTCAATCGAAAGCCGGTTTAATCGAGATGGTTTTAGTCAAGTTTTATAAAAATCGGTTAAGCCGTGTCCGAGATATTACATTTTGGAATGAAAATGTCAGAGGGGTACCTTTAAAGTCTTAAATTTAAAATTTATTTAACCGTCAAGTCGTCAGTCCGTCCGTCTGTCCCTCCGTCCATCGATCCCACAATCCGTACATTTGTCTGTCTGTCTGTCAGTCCGCCCGTCCTTCCGTCTGTCTATCTGTTAGTCCGTCCATCCGTCCGTCCGTCCGAATGTACGTCATCGAACCACCCGTCTGTCTGTAGGTGTGTGAAAGCTCTAAACCTGCTCCTCTTTGTGTTTTTGGTCGCGGTTGAGCAAAGTAATTGTTTTTAGTTTTGTTTTACAATATCCATTGCCAAAATTTTCTCATTTCTGAAACACGCATCTGCATCGAGACTTTGAAAACGAACAACTCGAGCAGTGCGGTCGGCCGCTATAAATGATTCGGTCCTAGCGTTAAAACTAGATCAGCCAAGTCAGTTCTTGAAACGGTTTCTGAAAGCTCTGGACCGGCCCTGCAATATCCATGCCTCAAGTGACCGTGCTCACGTCTCCAACGTGACCGAATTGAGCAAAGTTTGCCTCCCGAAACTGGCTGTAAACCGTAAAACGCTTGCCGCGCGAAATCCAAGATTATTTTGTAAGCAATTTTTACATTTTCCAAAAGCTGTTGAGCTGTTTAACAATATCCGGTGTCTAAACATTCTCAATTCTGAAATACGCATCTGCATCGGGACTTTGAAAACGAACAACTCGAGCAGTGCGGTCGGCCGCTATAAATGATTCTCTCCTAGCGTTAAAACTTGATCGGCTAAGTCAGTTCTTGAAACGGTTTCTGAAAGCTCTGGACCTGTCCTGCAATATCCATGCCTCAAAAGACCGTGCTCACGTCTCCAACATGACCGAATTGAGCAAAGTTTGCCTCCCGAAACTGGCTGTAAACCGTAAAACGCTTGCCGCGTGAAATCCAAGATTATTTTGTTAGCAATTTTTACATTTTCCAAAAGCTGTTGAGCTGTTTAACAATATCCGGTGTCTAAACATTCTCAATTCTGAAATACGCATCTGCATCGGGACTTTGAAAACGAACAACTCGAGCAGTGCGGTCGGCCGCTATAAATGATTCTGTCCTAGCGTTAAAACTAGATCAGCTAAGTCAGTTCTTGAAACGGTTTCTGAAAGCTCTGGACCTGCCCTGCAATATCCATGCCTCAAGTGACCGTGCTCACGTCTCCAACGTGACCGAATTGAGCAAAGTTTGCCTCCCGAAACTGGCTGTAAACCGTAAAACGCTTGCCGCGTGAAATCCAAGATTATTTTGTTAGCAATTTTTACATTTTCCAAAAGCTGTTGAGCTGTTTAACAACATCGGGTGTCTAAACATTCTCATATCTGAAATACGCATCTGCATCGGGACTTTGAAAACGAACAACTCGAGCAGTGCGGTCGGCCGCTATAAATGATTCGGTCCTAGCGTTAAAACTAGATCAGCTAAGTCAGTTCTTGAAACGGTTTCTGAAAGCTCTGGACCTGCCCTGCAATATCCATGCATCAAGTGACCGTGCTCACGTCTCCAACGTGACCGAATTGAGCAAAGTTTGCCTCCCGAAACTGGCTGTAAACCGTAAAACGCTTGCCGTGCGAAATCCAAGATTATTTTGTAAGCAATTTTTACATTTTCCGAAAGCTCTCAAGCTGTTTAACAATATCCGGTGTCTAAACATTCTCATTTCTGAAACACTCGTCTGCATCGGGACTTTGAAAACGAATAACTCGGGCAGTGCGGTCGGCCGCTATAAATGATTCGATCCTAGCGTTAAAACTAGATCAGCTAAGTCAGTTCTTGAAACGGTTTCTGAAAGCTCTGAACCTGCCCTGCAATATCCATGCCTCAAATGACCGTGCTCACGTCTCCTACGTGACCGAATTGAGCAAAGTTTGCCTCCCGAAACTGACTGTAAACCGTAAAACGCTTGCCGCGTGAAATCCAAGATTATATTGCAAGCAATTTTTACATTTTCCAAAAGCTTTTGAGCTGTGTAACAATATCCAGTGTCAAATCATTCTCATTTCTGAAGCACGCATCTGCATCGGGACTTTGAAAACGAACAACTCGAGCAGTGCGGTCGGCCGCTATAAATGATTCGCTCCTAGCGTTAAAACTAGATCAGCTAAGTCAGTTCTTGAAACGGTTTCTGAAAGCTCTGGACTTGCCCTGTAATATCCACGCCTCAAGTGACCGTGCTCACGTCTCCTACGTGACCGAATTGAGCAAAGTTTGCCTCCCGAAACTGGCTGTAAACCGTAAAACGCTTGCCGTGCGAAATCCAAGATTATTTTGTAAGCAATTTTTACATTTTCCGAAAGCTCTCAAGCTGTTTAACAATATCCGGTGTCTAAACATTCTCATTTCTGAAACACTCGTCTGCATCGGGACTTTGAAAACGAATAACTCGGGCAGTGCGGTCGGCCGCTATAAATGATTCGATCCTAGCGTTAAAACTAGATCAGCTAAGTCAGTTCTTGAAACGGTTTCTGAAAGCTCTGAACCTGCCCTGCAATATCCATGCCTCAAATGACCGTGCTCACGTCTCCTACGTGACCGAATTGAGCAAAGTTTGCCTCCCGAAACTGACTGTAAACCGTAAAACGCTTGCCGCGTGAAATCCAAGATTATATTGTAAGCAATTTTTACATTTTCCAAAAGCTGTTGAGCTGTTTAACAATATCGGGTGTCTAAACATTCTCATATCTGAAATACGCATCTGCATCGGGACTTTGAAAACGAACAACTCGAGCAGTGCGGTCGGCCGCTATAAATGATTCGGTCCTAGCGTTAAAACTAGATCAGCTAAGTCAGTTCTTGAAACGGTTTCTGAAAGCTCTGAACCTGCCCTGCAATATCCATGCATCAAGTGACCGTGCTCACGTCTCCAACGTGACCGAATTGAGCAAAGTTTGCCTCCCGAAACTGGCTGTAAACCGTAAAACGCTTGCCGCGTGAAATCCAAGATTATTTTGTTAGCAATTTTTACATTTTCCAAAAGCTGTTGAGCTGTTTAACAATATCGGGTGTCTAAACATTCTCATATCTGAAATACGCATCTGCATCGGGACTTTGAAAACGAACAACTCGAGCAGTGCGGTCGGCCGCTATAAATGATTCGGTCCTAGCGTTAAAACTAGATCAGCTAAGTCAGTTCTTGAAACGGTTTCTGAAAGCTCTGGACCTGCCCTGCAATATCCATGCATCAAGTGACCGTGCTCACGTCTCCAACGTGACCGAATTGAGCAAAGTTTGCCTCCCGAAACTGGCTGTAAACCGTAAAACGCTTGCCGTGCGAAATCCAAGATTATTTTGTAAGCAATTTTTACATTTTCCGAAAGCTCTCAAGCTGTTTAACAATATCCGGTGTCAAATCATTCTCATTTCTGAAGCACGCATCTGCATCGGGACTTTGAAAACGAACAACTCGAGCAGTGCGGTCGGCCGCTATAAATGATTCGCTCCTAGCGTTAAAACTAGATCAGCTAAGTCAGTTCTTGAAACGGTTTCTGAAAGCTCTGGACTTGCCCTGTAATATCCACGCCTCAAGTGACCGTGCTCACGTCTCCTACGTGACCGAATTGAGCAAAGTTTGCCTCCCGAAACTGGCTGTAAACCGTAAAACGCTTGCCGTGCGAAATCCAAGATTATTTTGTAAGCAATTTTTACATTTTCCGAAAGCTCTCAAGCTGTTTAACAATATCCGGTGTCTAAACATTCTCATTTCTGAAACACTCGTCTGCATCGGGACTTTGAAAACGAATAACTCGGGCAGTGCGGTCGGCCGCTATAAATGATTCGATCCTAGCGTTAAAACTAGATCAGCTAAGTCAGTTCTTGAAACGGTTTCTGAAAGCTCTGAACCTGCCCTGCAATATTCATGCCTCAAATGACCGTGCTCACGTCTCCTACGTGACCGAATTGAGCAAAGTTTGCCTCCCGAAACTGAATGTAAACCGTAAAACGCTTGCCGCGTGAAATCCAAGATTATATTGTAAGCAATTTTTACATTTTCCAAAAGCTGTTGAGCTGTTTAACAATATCGGGTGTCTAAACATTCTCATATCTGAAATACGCATCTCCATCGGGACTTTGAAAACGAACAACTCGAGCAGTGCGGTCGGCCGCTATAAATGATTCGGTCCTAGCGTTAAAACTAGATCAGCTAAGTCAGTTCTTGAAACGGTTTCTGAAAGCTCTGAACCTGCCCTGCAATATCCATGCATCAAGTGACCGTGCTCACGTCTCCAACGTGACCGAATTGAGCAAAGTTTGCCTCCCGAAACTGGCTGTAAACCGTAAAACGCTTGCCGCGTGAAATCCAAGATTATTTTGTTAGCAATTTTTACATTTTCCAAAAGCTGTTGAGCTGTTTAACAATATCGGGTGTCTAAACATTCTCATATCTGAAATACGCATCTGCATCGGGACTTTGAAAACGAACAACTCGAGCAGTGCGGTCGGCCGCTATAAATGATTCGGTCCTAGCGTTAAAACTAGATCAGCTAAGTCAGTTCTTGAAACGGTTTCTGAAAGCTCTGGACCTGCCCTGCAATATCCATGCATCAAGTGACCGTGCTCACGTCTCCAACGTGACCGAATTGAGCAAAGTTTGCCTCCCGAAACTGGCTGTAAACCGTAAAACGCTTGCCGTGCGAAATCCAAGATTATTTTGTAAGCAATTTTTACATTTTCCGAAAGCTCTCAAGCTGTTTAACAATATCCGGTGTCAAATCATTCTCATTTCTGAAGCACGCATCTGCATCGGGACTTTGAAAACGAACAACTCGAGCAGTGCGGTCGGCCGCTATAAATGATTCGCTCCTAGCGTTAAAACTTGATCAGCTAAGTCAGTTCTTAAAACGGTTTCTGAAAGCTCTGGACCTGTCCTGCAATATCCATGCCTCAAAAGACCGTGCTCACGTCTCTAACGTGACCGAATTGAGCAAAGTTTGCCTCCCGAAACTGGCTGTAAACCGTAAAACGCTTGCCGCGTGAAATCGAAGATTATTTTGTTAGCAATTTTTACATTTTCCAAAAGCTGTTGAGCTGTTTAACAATATCCGGTGTCTAAACATTCTCAATTCTGAAATACGCATCTGCATCGGGACTTTGAAAACGAACAACTCGAGCAGTGCGGTCGGCCGCTATAAATGATTCGGTCCTAGCGTTAAAACTAGATCAGCTAAGTCAGTTCTTGAAACGGTTTCTGAAAGCTCTGGACCTGCCCTGCAATATCCATGCCTCAAGTGACCGTGCTCACGTCTCCAACGTGACCGAATTGAGCAAAGTTTGCCTCCCGAAACTGGCTGTAAACCGTAAAACGCTTGCCGCGTGAAATCCAAGATTATTTTGTTAGCAATTTTTACATTTTCCAAAAGCTGTTGAGCTGTTTAACAATATCGGGTGTCTAAACATTCTCATATCTGAAATACGCATCTGCATCGGGACTTTGAAAACGAACAACTCGAGCAGTGCGGTCGGCCGCTATAAATGATTCGGTCCTAGCGTTAAAACTAGATCAGCTAAGTCAGTTCTTGAAACGGTTTCTGAAAGCTCTGAACCTGCCCTGCAATATCCATGCCTCAAATGACCGTGCTCACGTCTCCTACGTGACCGAATTGAGCAAAGTTTGCCTCCCGAAACTGAATGTAAACCGTAAAACGCTTGCCGCGTGAAATCCAAGATTATATTGTAAGCAATTTTTACATTTTCCAAAAGCTGTTGAGCTGTTTAACAATATCGGGTGTCTAAACATTCTCATATCTGAAATACGCATCTGCATCGGGACTTTGAAAACGAACAACTCGAGCAGTGCGGTCGGCCGCTATAAATGATTCGGTCCTAGCGTTAAAACTAGATCAGCTAAGTCAGTTCTTGAAACGGTTTCTGAAAGCTCTGAACCTGCCCTGCAATATCCATGCATCAAGTGACCGTGCTCACGTCTCCAACGTGACCGAATTGAGCAAAGTTTGCCTCCCGAAACTGGCTGTAAACCGTAAAACGCTTGCCGCGTGAAATCCAAGATTATTTTGTTAGCAATTTTTACATTTTCCAAAAGCTGTTGAGCTGTTTAACAATATCGGGTGTCTAAACATTCTCATATCTGAAATACGCATCTGCATCGGGACTTTGAAAACGAACAACTCGAGCAGTGCGGTCGGCCGCTATAAATGATTCGGTCCTAGCGTTAAAACTAGATCAGCTAAGTCAGTTCTTAAAACGGTTTCTGAAAGCTCTGGACTTGCCCTGTAATATCTACGCCTCAAGTGACCGTGCTCACGTCTCCTACGTGACCGAATTGAGCAATGTTTGCCTCCCGAAACTGACTGTAAACCGTAAAACGCTTGCCGCGTAAAATCCAAGATAATTTTGTAAGCAATTTTTACACTTTCTAAATGCTCTTGAGCTGTTTAACAATATCCGGTGTCAAAACATTCTCATTTCTGAAACACCCGTCTCCATCGGGACTTTGAAAACGAACAACTCGAATAGTGCGGTCGGCCGCTACAAATGATTCGGTCCTAGCGTTAAAACTGGATCAGCTAAGTCAGTTCCTGAAACGGTTTCTGAAAGCTATGGACCTGCCCTGCAATATCCATGCCTCAAATGACCGTGCTCACGTCTCCTACGTGACCGAATTGAGCAAAGTTTGCCTCCCGAAACTGGCTGTAAACCGTAAAACGCTTGCCGCGTGAAATCCAAGATTATGTTGTAAGCAATTTTTACATTTTTCAACTTCTTTTGAGCTGTTTAACAATATCCGGTATCTAAACATTCTCAATTCTGAGATACGCATCTGCATCGGGACTTTGAAAACGAACAACTCGAGCAGTGCGGTCGGCCGCTATAAATGATTCGGTCCTAGCGTTAAAACTAGATCAGCTAAGTCAGTTCCTAAAACGGTGTCTGAAAGCTATGGACCTGCCCTGCAATATCCATGCCTCAAATGACCGTGCTCACGTCTCCTACGTGACCGAATTGAGCAAAGTTTGCCTCCCGAAACTGGCTGTAAACCGTAAAACGCTTGCCGCGTAAAATCCAAGATAATTTTGTAAGCAATTTTTACATTTTTCGAAAGCTGTTGAGCTGTTTAACAATATCCGGCATCTATACATTCACATTTCTGAAATTCGCATCTGCATCGGGACTTTGAAAACTAACAACTCGAGCAGTGCGGTCGGCCGCTATAAATGATTCGGTCCTAGCGTTAAAACTAGATCAGCTAAGTCAGTTCTTGAAACGGTTTCTGAAAGCTCTGGACTTGCCCTGTAATATCTACGCCTCAAGTGACCGTGCTCACGTCTCCTACGTGACCGAATTGAGCAATGTTTGCCTCCCGAAACTGACTGTAAACCGTAAAACGCTTGCCGCGTAAAATCCAAGATAATTTTGTAAGCAATTTTTACACTTTCTAAATGCTCTTGAGCTGTTTAACAATATCCGGTGTCAAAACATTCTCATTTCTGAAACACCCGTCTTCATCGGGACTTTGATAACGAACAACTCGAGCAGTGCGGTCGGCCGCTATAAATGATTCGGTCCTAGCGTTAAAACTAGATCAGCTAAGTCAGTTCTTGAAACGGTTTCTGAAAGCTCTGGACCTGTCCTGCAATATCCATGCCTCAAATGACCGTGCTCACGTCTCCTACGTGACCGAATTGAGCAAAGTTTGCCTCCCGAAACTGGCTGTAAACCGTAAAACGCTTGCCGTGCGAAATCCAAGATTATTTTGTAAGCAATTTTTACATTTTCCGAAAGCTCTCAAGCTGTTTAACAATATCCGGTGTCTAAACATTCTCATTTCTGAAACACTCGTCTGCATCGGGACTTTGAAAACGAATAACTCGGGCAGTGCGGTCGGCCGCTATAAATGATTCTATCCTAGCGTTAAAACTAGATCAGCTAAGTCAGTTCTTGAAACGGTTTCTGAAAGCTCTGAACCTGCCCTGCAATATCCATGCCTCAAATGACCGTGCTCACGTCTCCTACGTGACCGAATTGAGCAAAGTTTGCCTCCCGAAACTGACTGTAAACCGTAAAACGCTTGCCGCGTGAAATCCAAGATTATATTGTAAGCAATTTTTACATTTTCCAAAAGCTGTTGAGCTGTTTAACAATATCGGTTGTCTAAACATTCTCATATCTGAAATACGCATCTGCATCGGGACTTTGAAAACGAACAACTCGAGCAGTGCGGTCGGCCGCTATAAATGATTCGGTCCTAGCGTTAAAACTAGATCAGCTAAGTCAGTTCTTGAAACGGTTTCTGAAAGCTCTGGACCTGCCCTGCAATATCCATGCATCAAGTGACCGTGCTCACGTCTCCAACGTGACCGAATTGAGCAAAGTTTGCCTCCCGAAACTGGCTGTAAACCGTAAAACGCTTGCCGCGTGAAATCCAAGATTATTTTGTTAGCAATTTTTACATTTTCCAAAAGCTGTTGAGCTGTTTAACAATATCGGGTGTCTAAACATTCTCATATCTGAAATACGCATCTGCATCGGGACTTTGAAAACGAACAACTCGAGCAGTGCGGTCGGCCGCTATAAATGATTCGGTCCTAGCGTTAAAACTAGATCAGCTAAGTCAGTTCTTGAAACGGTTTCTGAAAGCTCTGAACCTGCCCTGCAATATCCATGCCTCAAATGACCGTGCTCACGTCTCCTACGTGACCGAATTGAGCAAAGTTTGCCTCCCGAAACTGAATGTAAACCGTAAAACGCTTGCCGCGTGAAATCCAAGATTATATTGTAAGCAATTTTTACATTTTCCAAAAGCTGTTGAGCTGTTTAACAATATCGGGTGTCTAAACATTCTCATATCTGAAATACGCATCTGCATCGGGACTTTGAAAACGAACAACTCGAGCAGTGCGGTCGGCCGCTATAAATGATTCGGTCCTAGCGTTAAAACTAGATCAGCTAAGTCAGTTCTTGAAACGGTTTCTGAAAGCTCTGGACCTGCCCTGCAATATCCATGCATCAAGTGACCGTGCTCACGTCTCCAACGTGACCGAATTGAGCAAAGTTTGCCTCCCGAAACTGGCTGTAAACCGTAAAACGCTTGCCGTGCGAAATCCAAGATTATTTTGTAAGCAATTTTTACATTTTCCGAAAGCTCTCAAGCTGTTTAACAATATCCGGTGTCAAATCATTCTCATTTCTGAAGCACGCATCTGCATCGGGACTTTGAAAACGAACAACTCGAGCAGTGCGGTCGGCCGCTATAAATGATTCGCTCCTAGCGTTAAAACTAGATCAGCTAAGTCAGTTCTTGAAACGGTTTCTGAAAGCTCTGGACTTGCCCTGTAATATCCACGCCTCAAGTGACCGTGCTCACGTCTCCTACGTGACCGAATTGAGCAAAGTTTGCCTCCCGAAACTGGCTGTAAACCGTAAAACGCTTGCCGTGCGAAATCCAAGATTATTTTGTAAGCAATTTTTACATTTTCCGAAAGCTCTCAAGCTGTTTAACAATATCCGGTGTCTAAACATTCTCATTTCTGAAACACTCGTCTGCATCGGGACTTTGAAAACGAATAACTCGGGCAGTGCGGTCGGCCGCTATAAATGATTCGATCCTAGCGTTAAAACTAGATCAGCTAAGTCAGTTCTTGAAACGGTTTCTGAAAGCTCTGAACCTGCCCTGCAATATTCATGCCTCAAATGACCGTGCTCACGTCTCCTACGTGACCGAATTGAGCAAAGTTTGCCTCCCGAAACTGAATGTAAACCGTAAAACGCTTGCCGCGTGAAATCCAAGATTATATTGTAAGCAATTTTTACATTTTCCAAAAGCTGTTGAGCTGTTTAACAATATCGGGTGTCTAAACATTCTCATATCTGAAATACGCATCTCCATCGGGACTTTGAAAACGAACAACTCGAGCAGTGCGGTCGGCCGCTATAAATGATTCGGTCCTAGCGTTAAAACTAGATCAGCTAAGTCAGTTCTTGAAACGGTTTCTGAAAGCTCTGAACCTGCCCTGCAATATCCATGCATCAAGTGACCGTGCTCACGTCTCCAACGTGACCGAATTGAGCAAAGTTTGCCTCCCGAAACTGGCTGTAAACCGTAAAACGCTTGCCGCGTGAAATCCAAGATTATTTTGTTAGCAATTTTTACATTTTCCAAAAGCTGTTGAGCTGTTTAACAATATCGGGTGTCTAAACATTCTCATATCTGAAATACGCATCTGCATCGGGACTTTGAAAACGAACAACTCGAGCAGTGCGGTCGGCCGCTATAAATGATTCGGTCCTAGCGTTAAAACTAGATCAGCTAAGTCAGTTCTTGAAACGGTTTCTGAAAGCTCTGGACCTGCCCTGCAATATCCATGCATCAAGTGACCGTGCTCACGTCTCCAACGTGACCGAATTGAGCAAAGTTTGCCTCCCGAAACTGGCTGTAAACCGTAAAACGCTTGCCGTGCGAAATCCAAGATTATTTTGTAAGCAATTTTTACATTTTCCGAAAGCTCTCAAGCTGTTTAACAATATCCGGTGTCAAATCATTCTCATTTCTGAAGCACGCATCTGCATCGGGACTTTGAAAACGAACAACTCGAGCAGTGCGGTCGGCCGCTATAAATGATTCGCTCCTAGCGTTAAAACTTGATCAGCTAAGTCAGTTCTTAAAACGGTTTCTGAAAGCTCTGGACCTGTCCTGCAATATCCATGCCTCAAAAGACCGTGCTCACGTCTCTAACGTGACCGAATTGAGCAAAGTTTGCCTCCCGAAACTGGCTGTAAACCGTAAAACGCTTGCCGCGTGAAATCGAAGATTATTTTGTTAGCAATTTTTACATTTTCCAAAAGCTGTTGAGCTGTTTAACAATATCCGGTGTCTAAACATTCTCAATTCTGAAATACGCATCTGCATCGGGACTTTGAAAACGAACAACTCGAGCAGTGCGGTCGGCCGCTATAAATGATTCGGTCCTAGCGTTAAAACTAGATCAGCTAAGTCAGTTCTTGAAACGGTTTCTGAAAGCTCTGGACCTGCCCTGCAATATCCATGCCTCAAGTGACCGTGCTCACGTCTCCAACGTGACCGAATTGAGCAAAGTTTGCCTCCCGAAACTGGCTGTAAACCGTAAAACGCTTGCCGCGTGAAATCCAAGATTATTTTGTTAGCAATTTTTACATTTTCCAAAAGCTGTTGAGCTGTTTAACAATATCGGGTGTCTAAACATTCTCATATCTGAAATACGCATCTGCATCGGGACTTTGAAAACGAACAACTCGAGCAGTGCGGTCGGCCGCTATAAATGATTCGGTCCTAGCGTTAAAACTAGATCAGCTAAGTCAGTTCTTGAAACGGTTTCTGAAAGCTCTGAACCTGCCCTGCAATATCCATGCCTCAAATGACCGTGCTCACGTCTCCTACGTGACCGAATTGAGCAAAGTTTGCCTCCCGAAACTGAATGTAAACCGTAAAACGCTTGCCGCGTGAAATCCAAGATTATATTGTAAGCAATTTTTACATTTTCCAAAAGCTGTTGAGCTGTTTAACAATATCGGGTGTCTAAACATTCTCATATCTGAAATACGCATCTGCATCGGGACTTTGAAAACGAACAACTCGAGCAGTGCGGTCGGCCGCTATAAATGATTCGGTCCTAGCGTTAAAACTAGATCAGCTAAGTCAGTTCTTGAAACGGTTTCTGAAAGCTCTGAACCTGCCCTGCAATATCCATGCATCAAGTGACCGTGCTCACGTCTCCAACGTGACCGAATTGAGCAAAGTTTGCCTCCCGAAACTGGCTGTAAACCGTAAAACGCTTGCCGCGTGAAATCCAAGATTATTTTGTTAGCAATTTTTACATTTTCCAAAAGCTGTTGAGCTGTTTAACAATATCGGGTGTCTAAACATTCTCATATCTGAAATACGCATCTGCATCGGGACTTTGAAAACGAACAACTCGAGCAGTGCGGTCGGCCGCTATAAATGATTCGGTCCTAGCGTTAAAACTAGATCAGCTAAGTCAGTTCTTGAAACGGTTTCTGAAAGCTCTGGACCTGCCCTGCATTATCCATGCATCAAGTGACCGTGCTCACGTCTCCAACGTGACCGAATTGAGCAAAGTTTGCCTCCCGAAACTGGCTGTAAACCGTAAAACGCTTGCCGTGCGAAATCCAAGATTATTTTGTAAGCAATTTTTACATTTTCCGAAAGCTCTCAAGCTGTTTAACAATATCCGGTGTCAAATCATTCTCATTTCTGAAGCACGCATCTGCATCGGGACTTTGAAAACGAACAACTCGAGCAGTGCGGTCGGCCGCTATAAATGATTCGCTCCTAGCGTTAAAACTTGATCAGCTAAGTCAGTTCTTAAAACGGTTTCTGAAAGCTCTGGACCTGTCCTGCAATATCCATGCCTCAAAAGACCGTGCTCACGTCTCTAACGTGACCGAATTGAGCAAAGTTTGCCTCCCGAAACTGGCTGTAAACCGTAAAACGCTTGCCGCGTGAAATCGAAGATTATTTTGTTAGCAATTTTTACATTTTCCAAAAGCTGTTGAGCTGTTTAACAATATCCGGTGTCTAAACATTCTCAATTCTGAAATACGCATCTGCATCGGGACTTTGAAAACGAACAACTCGAGCAGTGCGGTCGGCCGCTATAAATGATTCGGTCCTAGCGTTAAAACTAGATCAGCTAAGTCAGTTCTTGAAACGGTTTCTGAAAGCTCTGGACCTGCCCTGCAATATCCATGCCTCAAGTGACCGTGCTCACGTCTCCAACGTGACCGAATTGAGCAAAGTTTGCCTCCCGAAACTGGCTGTAAACCGTAAAACGCTTGCCGCGTGAAATCCAAGATTATTTTGTTAGCAATTTTTACATTTTCCAAAAGCTGTTGAGCTGTTTAACAATATCGGGTGTCTAAACATTCTCATATCTGAAATACGCATCTGCATCGGGACTTTGAAAACGAACAACTCGAGCAGTGCGGTCGGCCGCTATAAATGATTCGGTCCTAGCGTTAAAACTAGATCAGCTAAGTCAGTTCTTGAAACGGTTTCTGAAAGCTCTGGATCTGTCCTGCAATATCCATGCCTCAAGTGACCGTGTTCACGTCTCCAACGTGACCGAATTGAGCAAAGTTTGCCTCCCGAAACTGGCTGTAAACCGTAAAACGCTTGCCGCGTGATATCCAAGATTATAGTGTAAGCAATTTTTACATTTTCCAAAAGCTTTTGAGCTGTGTAACAATATCCGGTGTCAAAACATTCTCATTTCTGAAGCACGCATCTGCATCGGGACTTTGAAAACGAACAACTCGAGCAGTGCGGTCGGCCGCTATAAATGATTCGGTCCTAGCGTTAAAACTAGATCAGCTAAGTCAGTTCTTGAAACGGTTTCTGAAAGCTCTGGACTTGCCCTGTAATATCCACGCCTCAAGTGACCGTGCTCACGTCTCCTACGTGACCGAATTGAGCAAAGTTTGCCTCCCGAAACTGGCTGTAAACCGTAAAACGCTTGCCGTGCGAAATCCAAGATTATTTTGTTAGCAATATTTACATTTTCCAAAAGCTGTTGAGCTGTTTAACAATATCCGGTGTCTAAACATTCTCAATTCTGAAATACGCATCTGCATCGGGACTTTGAAAACGAACAACTCGAGCAGTGCGGTCGGCCGCTATAAATGATTCGGTCCTAGCGTTAAAACTAGATCAGCTAAGTCAGTTCTTGAAACGGTTTCTGAAAGCTCTGGACTTGCCCTGTAATATCTACGCCTCAAGTGACCGTGCTCACGTCTCCTACGTGACCGAATTGAGCAATGTTTGCCTCCCGAAACTGACTGTAAACCGTAAAACGCTTGCCGCGTAAAATCCAAGATAATTTTGTAAGCAATTTTTACACTTTCTAAATGCTCTTGAGCTGTTTAACAATATCCGGTGTCAAAACATTCTCATTTCTGAAACACCCGTCTTCATCGGGACTTTGATAACGAACAACTCGAGCAGTGCGGTCGGCCGCTATAAATGATTCGGTCCTAGCGTTAAAACTAGATCAGCTAAGTCAGTTCTTGAAACGGTTTCTGAAAGCTCTGAACCTGCCCTGCAATATCCATGCATCAAGTGACCGTGCTCACGTCTCCAACGTGACCGAATTGAGCAATGTTTGCCTCCCGAAACTGACTGTAAACCGTAAAACGCTTGCCGCGTAAAATCCAAGATAATTTTGTAAGCAATTTTTACACTTTCTAAATGCTCTTGAGCTGTTTAACAATATCCGGTGTCAAAACATTCTCATTTCTGAAACACCCGTCTTCATCGGGACTTTGATAACGAACAACTCGAGCAGTGCGGTCGGCCGCTATAAATGATTCGGTCCTAGCGTTAAAACTAGATCAGCTAAGTCAGTTCTTGAAACGGTTTCTGAAAGCTCTGGACCTGCCCTGCAATATCCATGCCTCAAGTGACCGTGCTCACGTCTCCAACGTGACCGAATTGAGCAAAGTTTGCCTCCCGAAACTGGCTGTAAACCGTAAAACGCTTGCCGCGTGAAATCCAAGATTATTTTGTTAGCAATTTTTACATTTTCCAAAAGCTGTTGAGCTGTGTAACAATACCCGGTGTCTAAACATTCTCATTTCTGAAGCACGCATCTGCATCAGGACTTTGAAAACGAACAACTCGAGCAGTGCGGTCGGCCGCTATAAATGATTCGGTCCTAGCGTTAAAACTAGATCAGCTAAGTCAGTTCTTGAAACGGTTTCTGAAAGCTCTGGACCTGCCCTGCAATATCCATGCCTCAAATGACCGTGCTCACGTCTCCAACGTGACCGAATTGAGCAAAGTTTGCCTCCCGAAACTGGCTGTAAACCGTAAAACGCTTGCCGCGTAAAATCCAAGATAATTTTGTAAGCAATTTTTACACTTTCTAAATGCTCTTGAGCTGTTTAACAATATCCGGTGTCAAAACATTCTCATTTCTGAAACACCCGTCTTCATCGGGACTTTGATAACGAACAACTCGAGCAGTGCGGTCGGCCGCTATAAATGATTCGGTCCTAGCGTTAAAACTAGATCAGCTAAGTCAGTTCCTGAAACGGTTTCTGAAAGCTATGGACCTGCCCTGCAATATCCATGCCTCAAATGACCGTGCTCACGTCTCCTACGTGACCGAATTGAGCAAAGTTTGCCTCCCGAAACTGGCTGTAAACCGTAAAACGCTTGCCGCGTGAAATCCAAGATTATATTGTAAGCAATTTTTACATTTTTCAAACTCTTTTGAGCTGTGTAACAATACCCGGTGTCTAAACATTCTCATTTCTGAAGCACGCATCTGCATCAGGACTTTGAAAACGAACAACTCGAGCAGTGCGGTCGGCCGCTATAAATGATTCGGTCCTAGCGTTAAAACTAGATCAGCTAAGTCAGTTCTTGAAACGGTTTCTGAAAGCTCTGGACTTGCCCTGTAATATCTACGCCTCAAGTGACCGTGCTCACGTCTCCTACGTGACCGAATTGAGCAATGTTTGCCTCCCGAAACTGACTGTAAACCGTAAAACGCTTGCCGCGTAAAATCCAAGATAATTTTGTA
Organism: Clepsis dumicolana; assembly: GCA_963691665.1. Classification (NCBI taxonomy): domain Eukaryota; kingdom Metazoa; phylum Arthropoda; class Insecta; order Lepidoptera; family Tortricidae; genus Clepsis; species Clepsis dumicolana. Next base: position 18,780,704 of record OY829507.1, on the reverse strand, counting down.
AGCAATTTTTACACTTTCTAAATGCTCTTGAGCTGTTTAACAATATCCGGTGTCAAAACATTCTCATTTCTGAAACACCCGTCTTCATCGGGACTTTGATAACGAACAACTCGAGCAGTGCGGTCGGCCGCTATAAATGATTCGGTCCTAGCGTTAAAACTAGATCAGCTAAGTCAGTTCTTGAAACGGTTTCTGAAAGCTCTGAACCTGCCCTGCAATATCCATGCATCAAGTGACCGTGCTCACGTCTCCAACGTGACCGAATTGAGCAAAGTTTGCCTCCCGAAACTGGCTGTAAACCGTAAAACGCTTGCCGCGTGAAATCCAAGATTATTTTGTTAGCAATTTTTACATTTTCCAAAAGCTGTTGAGCTGTTTAACAATATCGGGTGTCTAAACATTCTCATATCTGAAATACGCATCTGCATCGGGACTTTGAAAACGAACAACTCGAGCAGTGCGGTCGGCCGCTATAAATGATTCGGTCCTAGCGTTAAAACTAGATCAGCTAAGTCAGTTCTTGAAACGGTTTCTGAAAGCTCTGGACCTGCCCTGCAATATCCATGCATCAAGTGACCGTGCTCACGTCTCCAACGTGACCGAATTGAGCAAAGTTTGCCTCCCGAAACTGGCTGTAAACCGTAAAACGCTTGCCGTGCGAAATCCAAGATTATTTTGTAAGCAATTTTTACATTTTCCGAAAGCTCTCAAGCTGTTTAACAATATCCGGTGTCAAATCATTCTCATTTCTGAAGCACGCATCTGCATCGGGACTTTGAAAACGAACAACTCGAGCAGTGCGGTCGGCCGCTATAAATGATTCGGTCCTAGCGTTAAAACTAGATCAGCTAAGTCAGTTCCTGAAACGGTTTCTGAAAGCTATGGACCTGCCCTGCAATATCCATGCCTCAAATGACCGTGCTCACGTCTCCTACGTGACCGAATTGAGCAAAGTTTGCCTCCCGAAACTGGCTGTAAACCGTAAAACGCTTGCCGCGTGAAATCCAAGATTATATTGTAAGCAATTTTTACATTTTTCAAACTCTTTTGAGCTGTGTAACAATACCCGGTGTCTAAACATTCTCATTTCTGAAGCACGCATCTGCATCAGGACTTTGAAAACGAACAACTCGAGCAGTGCGGTCGGCCGCTATAAATGATTCGGTCCTAGCGTTAAAACTAGATCAGCTAAGTCAGTTCTTGAAACGGTTTCTGAAAGCTCTGGACCTGCCCTGCAATATCCATGCCTCAAGTGACCGTGCTCACGTCTCCTACGTGACCGAATTGAGCAAAGTTTGCCTCCCGAAACTGGCTGTAAACCGTAAAACGCTTGCCGCGTAAAATCCAAAATAATTTTGTAAGCAATTTTTACATTTTCCAAAAGCTCTCGAACTGTTTAACAATATCCAGTGTCTAAACTTTCTCATTTCTGAAACACCCGTCTCCATCGGGACTTTGAAAACGAACAACTCGAATAGTGCGGTCGGCCGCTATAAATGATTCGGTCCTAGCGTTAAAACTAGATCAGCTAAGTCAGTTCCTAAAACGGTGTCTGAAAGCTATGGACCTGCCCTGCAATATCCATGCCTCAAATGACCGTGCTCACGTCTCCTACGTGACCGAATTGAGCAAAGTTTGCCTCCCGAAACTGGCTGTAAACCGTAAAACGCTTGCCGCGTAAAATCCAAGATAATTTTGTAAGCAATTTTTACATTTTTCGAAAGCTGTTGAGCTGTTTAACAATATCCGGCGTCTATACATTCACATTTCTGAAATTCGCATCTGCATCGGGACTTTGAAAACTAACAACTCGAGCAGTGCGGTCGGCCGCTTTAAATTTTTCGGTCCTAGCGTTAAAACTAGATCAGCTAAGTCAGTTCTTGAAACGGTTTCTGAAAGCTCTGGACCTGCTCTACAATTTCCATGCCTCAAGTGACCGTGCTCACGTCTCCTTCGTGACCAAATTGAGCAAAGTTTGCCTCCCGAAACTGGCTGTAAACCGTAAAACGCTTGCCGCGTAAAATCCAAGATTATTTTGTAAGCAATTTTTGCATTTTCCGAAAGCTCTTGATCCGTTTAACAAAAGTGTCTAAACTTTCTTATTTCTGAAACACGCGTCTCCATCGGTACTTTAAAAACGAACAAGCAGTGCGGTCTGCCGCTATAAATGTTTCGGTCCTAGCGTTTAAATTAGATCAGCTAAGTCAGTTCTGGAAACGGTTTCTGAAAGCTCTGGACCTGCCCTGCAATATCCATCCCTCAAGTGACCGTGCTCACGTCTCCAACGTGACCAAATTGAGCAAAGTTTGCCTACTGAAACTGGATGTAAAACTTTCACTTTTTGGGTTAAACTAAAGCTTTGCTTGATTTGACTTATCATGTTTTTTTTTTAATTATCACTATTTATCCATTTTAAAGGTGTGAAAGTTGAAAGGTAAATCAGACTTCTTCATTTGGTCGGGTTATAGTCGGCCGCTATATTTTGGCCGCTAACTTCACACCGGTTTCTAACTACCGGTTGCCATTCAAGCCATACGAATTAGCACACTGAGCATTATACATTAGCATATTTCATTAAACCTACCGGAGTCGACTTTAGACTCTATGAAGAAGCATTCGTAGCTTATAATTGTTCGTTTTTAAATCAAAAGTAATGCTGCATGACCTAGGTAGAATGACACAAAATATCTATTTGACGCGTGTTAAAGGATCGCTTTTGACACGAGCTCATTACATTAAGAGCCCTGTTTTGTATGGAGCGCCATATAAATTAGGGCTCAAGTTGGTGTTTATGTTATTATTGGATTGGGCACATCCAGATGCGAGTGTCGTTTTGAGTGTTGACTTGTTTGATCTATAGGGACACAATATGCAAAGGATTAGTGATAAACTGGTTTGGATCGGTTTAGCAAAAAGTTAAGCTGTTGAGATTATAGTTTAACGCGCTACCTGGGGATCGATCTTTGAATCTCATCTGGTGACTAAATTCATTGAATTCTGAAAAGTTCGATTGTTTTTAAATCTCACCGGTAATTCACCGATGATAATTATCAAATACGAATGCCCCCACCACTCGTAAACGGGATCAATGAGTGACTTCTTGATCATTGGCAGTGACAGCTAACCTTTTTTTTTAATGTGTGGAAAAAGTACCTTAAGCATGCCCCGTGTTCAACCACAATCTATGTTGACATGCTTGTCTATTTATTTATTTTATTTTATTAACTTAGGTACAATAACATAATGCAAGCTAATTAAGTTACAAATAGCCACTCATTCTAAGTCATTATAGCGCATACATCACGATTATAATTGTACACAGCATTTAACACAACCCTAAGAGAAACAAATAAAAAAGTGCCGATTCGTTACAATAAGCACAAAACTATAATTATAAGCACTTAACTGATAATGAAGACAAACAAAAACAAAACAAGATGGCGATTTGAAATTTTTAAGCAGTGTTCATTTAAGACTGACTTGAATTTTGTTAGTGTCATGTTGAAAATGTCTAACTCAGCATAGATGTTATTAAAAAGTCTACACATTCTTACAATTGGAGCGTTATTGGAGAAGTTATTATTACACACTACTGGCAGGGCAAACGAATTACGATTTCTAGTCGCTTTATTAGTGGCTCTAAAATGAATATGATCAACAAGGCCCCCATCGAGATCGCCATGCAATATCTTATAAAGGGTCACAAGATCAGCAATCTGTCGCCTATCGGACAATGACTTGAGGCCAAAATCATGGAGCCTGTCGCGGTACTCCGGTAGGGCACGGCGTGTCCCATTCCTAAAGCAGAGATGTCTCAAGAACTTTTTCTGGATTGATTCCATCCTGTCCGCGTGTGTCCTATAGATGAGGGAGCATACCGAGGAACAGTACTCGAGGTTTGTTCGCACCAACGAGGTGTACAGGATGATTAAGGTATTAATGTTTCTAAAAAGCTGCGCTGAACGGATTACAAATCCCAGCATACGATTCGCCTTGGACACTATATTATCATAATGACTGCGGAACGACAGGTCACAATCAGAAATCACTCCGAGATCCCGCACGGTTGAAACTCTCCAATTCCATTCCATAAATGCAGTACCTAAAGTCCAAAATTGACTTTTTTTTCGTAAAACTAATATACTGGCATTTAGCTATACTAAAGGACATTATGTCTATGACAGAAACACAAATTAGCTGCATGTTAGTAGACGGGTATGACATTCAAAAATAAGGCTTTTGGCAAATTATAGTGATATCAATGTCATGGGTGAGAATTTAGTCACCAAGTGATAATTTTTAATATTTTTTTTTTTTTTTTTAGGTGAGATTCAATAATCGACCCTCTGGGCTATTTATGCTTGTTATAAATTCTAAATATCTGGTTCAATATTTGAAGTTAAGTTTGATATTTCAACCCATAATTAAAGACTGTAATGTCGTAGGTAGGCACCACAAATATTAAAACATAATTGTAAACAAAATTCTTGATAGGTATATTATTTAAAGCGAGGCCCGTCTCTGCATTTTTAACCCGCGACGAAAAAGAGGGGTGTTATACGTTTGACCTGTGTATCTGTCTGTCTGTGGCATCGTAGCTCGCAAGCAAATAGACCAATTTCGATGCGGTCCTGAGCTAAGATTCATTAAAATCGGTTCACCCGTTTTTGAAATATTGAACTTTGAAATGACGATGTCGGGGGTTTTTCAACTTTTCTATGTTGGTTAGGTTATTAACGTTTCAGAAGCGGAATGAGAAGAAAATTGTTATTACTGCTTATTTAACGAAAATAAATGATTACGTTCTTCGTTTTGGTTAAGTACACAAAAATCGAATCAAGACGACCGAATAGCCTATTAGTTAGAGACCCTGACTATAAAGCTTGAGGTCTCCGGGTTCGATCCCCGGTCGGGGCAGATGTTTGTATGATGAATATGAATGTTTATTCTCGGGTCTTGGATGCTTTTGTTTTCCGCTCAAAGGTTGACTGGTACAGATCCATTATAGGGATAAGTCCGCATTTGTACTTGTATCTCACTGTTTGTAACTTGTATTTATTTCTGTATTTTCTGTACAATAAAGTTTTTACTTACTTTGCCTAGTTTGGGACTAGGACTATTTTGGTGTCAATTGTCCTATGATATTTATTTTATTTTATAATACTTTAGTTTCTTACCCAGAACTTTCGGTTGTAAGCGCTTATTATGTGGGTGACTCTGTTTCTCCTATAGATTTCTTCATTCATTATTCAATCACGTAAACACCAATCTGTTTGTAAAGCTTTTCATACGACCTCAAAGCACGAGGCAATTCTCAGAGACACTAAAACTCTTAACGAAAAAAAAATGTTTTAATGAATTCATTTCGCTGTCCATCAAAATAGCAATCCGGGGCAGATGCAAATGCCACCTCTATGCTAATGGGCTTAGGGGCGGTTGTTGTACAGCCCGCGGCGACCACCCGTGACTCCTTATCACCGCTTATCACGCGAAGCGATCTTGATTCGAGCGCCCTAATTAGTGAATGGCTAGTAGCGTATAATATGACGCCTTGAAAGCTAGTTACCGAGACCGTGGAATTGCATAGTATTTATTTAAATCAAACGTACAATAGACTAAAACCAGTATAAAAAAAAAATAATTAAACCTAATACCAGGCCTGGACCTCTCGGCAGGGCGCCCATCACGCAGGCAGCATTCCCGCGCTGAATTGCGATAGCAGTGGTGGTATTGTGTGTCCATAGGGATTCAATAAATGAAATTTTCCTTTTTCCCGTACTAAGTATCAGTATAAAAAGAGGTTTGTAATAATTATATTGAAAAAGAAAATTCTAAAATAAAGTCAGTGTTAAATTCTAAATATTATTTAAGTTGTGCGTATATTTTAACGGCTCATTCTCCTTTTTATGCGAATCGTACAACCGCTACAAATGCATTTCCAAGCTGTCTCTAATTCATCTACATCTTGGTAATTCAAGGCGATACTTTTGGGGTCGGAGTTTATTCACTCAATAGGTAGGACATTGCGCGAGGTCCGTCCGGATCGCTACAACCGTCTTACCCGCTAATCCTGCCGCTAAGCAGCAGTGCTTAAATTAACGGAAAACCAGAATTTTTAGTAGCTTATTACACAACATTAGGTACAATATTTATTACTTACTTTTATTTAATTGATTTTAATGGATCGCGTGCAGAAGGCAGAAATTGAGTTAGTAAAAGCTAAGATCTCGTGTCTTATCGGTAACTCGGTCATTACTCTTGCAAATTGAAAACAATCTAAGCGTTGTTTTGACTAACTTATGCAACATACAGTTATTCAAACCTACAACTTAGTTCAAACTGTTTAAAGCGATAAATTGTTTGTTCCGAGCAGGATATCAAGAACTAAAAACTACACACGTGAAAACTACCTAACATCTATGCGACTAATGTATGTTTCCAAGCAACAACTCCACTTCCACTGCTACACGAATCAACACATCTCTCACAGACCCGACTATCACCACCACTACACTATACGCTGACGCGTTTCGGGTCTCTCTACGAGGCCATCCTCAAAGCGCCAATGCAGCAGTAACGCCTGATTCAAATCAATTAAGGATATCAACACTTTCCATTTATCCAATCTCTTACTAATTTTAATAGCCAGCTTTTAGCCCAACGTGCATTGGAGTAATAATTACCCTATTTTTACTAAAGAAGATGACGAAAACTTTGAAGTATGGTGTTTCAAGTCCCGAAAAATACGTTCTTTTACGGTCTAAAAGAACAATAATTGACAATTTGAGCCACTTATACTGTACTAGTAAATAGTACTTATGTGAGCCTATTTTTTTCATTCATAAAAGGCTTTCAGAAAGCGGCATATTAGTTGCCGTAGAGTAGTCCTGACTCTAGTTCAGTATCCGCGGCGCGGCCGGCGCGCGAGCACGTCGGCGTAACTTATAGTCGCACGTAAATTTACGCGCGTAGCTTTATAGTAGCGTAACTAAATAGTGAAGTTGAATGTGCGGAATTTCTGTAAATTGTAGAGGGTGTTCTGTTGGATTGTGGGTAAGAAGTGGAGTGATTTACAAGTCGAGTTTACGAAATCGAATGGTTTCTAGTGCCAATTTTGTGTGCAAAAAAATTTTGAAGACTTATGGTTTTTGCCCGTTTTTAATTGGTAATGAGATGTTATGAGATTATGACAAGGATCCAAGAACCCACAATAACGACAATGCCACGTAATTTTCACACGCCCTTCTCGGTCACCAGCAAGTGATGCGTTGGTGTGTGCCAGTGATCACCGCGCTGGTGATCACTTCAGTGATCAACTTCATCACCGGGAGTCCGCGGCGTTGCGCGGGCCGGCTCGCCCGGGAGAGGTTGAAGGCAGCCGAGAAGATCCGGGATAAGAGATATTTTCTGCTCTGCTGTGCGCCTGCCTGCGCCCCACGAAGGCCTAGGCCTCCCGTGTCGAGCACGAGGTACCAGCCGTACCATAAGACCTGGTTCGGATTGAAGTATGGTACGTTTGATTTCATTACGTCATTTAAAAAAGTTTAAAAGTAGATACGAAACAAAAATGTCGTTTGATGATTTGCGGCTCTATTTTACGAACGTTTTCCGATACTATACATTATTTTACATTAGTATAAGTTATTTTTATACAGGGTGAGTTTTAATGGACCGTCAAGAATACAGACATAGGTTGAGTACCTAAGTTTAAGTGAGCACCCCCTGTGAAGTTTTGTTTTTTAATTAAAAATCATTCTCCCGTATCTACATATTGCCAACCAGTTACCAGGCAATGAATGTATGGGAGATTTTTTTTTTTAATTATTTCTAAATAAAAACTATACAGGGGTGTTCACTTCAGCTTGCTCAACCCCTGGCTAAATTTTTGACGGTTCATTAAATAGTCACCTGTATAAAAAACCGGCCAAGTGCGAGTCGGACTCGCGCACGAGGGTTCCGCAGAAAGATTTTAACGCTTTTCCTCAGTGTTTTAAGAAGTCCAGTGTTAGCAGAGCCCTGCTCCTAAGCAAAATGTACTCAGTGTGGGGTCAACTTATATTGGTCTGTGAAATCTACAGACAGACATAAAATTTTAAGATTTTGAGACTTTTCCGAGTGGTTGTGCTATAAGAGCTACCTTCATACCAAATTTCAAGTTTCTAGGACAGCTGGAAGTACCCTTTAGGTTTTTGAAAATCGGCAATTTGTATGGAAATAGATTTTTTAATGACTTTATCTTTTGATTGCGTTGACTTAGAAGGTTGATTTTTTTCACGGCTTTAAGGGACCGCAGGCTTGAGTATTTGATATTAGCATTTCATTATTTCAGCATGCTACCTCCACGCGTTCCAGAGAAAAAGGGTCTTGACAGACAGACAGACAGACAGACAGACAGACGGACACCAAAGTGATCCTATAAGGGTTCCGTGTTTTTCTTTTGAGGTACGGAACCCTAAAAAGTGGGACGTTTTTGAAATATCTTTGTCTGACCTATCTACTTATTAAAAGCATCTCTATTAGAGTTTGCTTGGTTTCTCTCTAGCTTGCTACAATTATTGCAAAACCATTCCTAGTTCATGCAGTGTATAAAGTCTTAATTTCATGCGAAATCATTAAAATCCAGTCTCAGCTGATTTATTTGAATACTAACACTACTTTATTGAAGTATAACTAAGTATACTATATGTACATAGTAACGCCATTTCATTTGCACGCCTAAACCGCAGCACTGATTTATAGGCCGCGTCTGCGCATGTTGTAGCTATTGAAATAGGAAGCGATTATTTAGCCGTACGTAAATTTGCTTCAATGAGATTGTTGTGTAAATAAAAGTAAGTGTTTCTTTCTGAAGCGTAATGTTTATTTAGGTGGTTCTAATTTAGCTGTTTTTTTAGTCAGTGAAATTAACAGAAATAAAAAATGAGCGATTTAGATATGGAAACGTCTTGAAAACAATTAAGTACCTATGGTTATCTTTGTGGCCTTCGACAGTTAAGTACCTCTATTTTTTGTCCAGCATTTTAACAGAGATCCTAATCAAAAATTTGATGTAATTTAAATGGGATTAAAGATATAATCTATTTCATTTACAAATGGCCATTAGGACGACGAATTAAAAACATCTGCCTTTTTCTGTCGAATGTGAAAAAAGAACTAGGTGGACTCTACTTAATACTGGCTACGTGTTTTCAGTACCTAGAAAAAAAAACACATCATCTCTTAGTGATGGTATTTCACAGCTTTACCACCAAAAATTACAAATGGCCACTTAATTTGATCGTCGGAACCAGGGCAGGGATGCCAAACCGTGACCTTTGCGGGGCCGCTTCCGCGGGGCAACAACCGCCGATGAAATACTGGCGAATCTGATAAAAATGCAGATTTTTTGATACTGCGTTTGGCGTGGGAAAAGTTGAGATTTTTGGGTTCACTTGAATTCTTCATTTGCTGGGCACTGACTGTTAATTTGTTGTATAATACACTATCTTTATTTATTATCCACCAAACAACACTAACCACAGAAACTAAAATTCAATTAACGACACGATCCACTCTCATCGGTTTCCCGCCAAATTCCTCCTGTTATTAATTAAACTAGCTTTCGAAATTTTTTTTTCGTCTTCCCTTTTAGGAGCTGTCAGGGGCATACCCTTATTGCGTTGGACGGGGGTTAAATATGAGCGGGTCAACAACCTATAAAACAGTAGGTACCGTGACTGACTGACTGACTGACAGACAACGCACAGTCTAAACCACTGGACCTAGAGACTTGAAATTTGGCAAACATATACCTTGAGTATCCTAGAAGTGCACTAAGAAGGGATTTTTGTATATTCCCACGGGATAGGGAACTAGCCCATTTTGAAATATTTCACGGGGGCAAAGCCGCGGGGTATAAGCTAGTATTATAATAAGTCGGCTTCTGACTGGTTTTACTTGAATTTTGCTTCTGTTTGAAGACTTGCAAGTTGCTTGAATAATAATACAAAGAAATTTGTATAGGTACTTTCCTAAATCCAAATGTAAACGTTAGACCAAGTTCGTATTTGGGTCAATCAACATTTGATTGCTACTCGTTGCCATGGAGATGTCCCCTGGGTAACCCGTCTAAAATAAGATTTTCTAAGGCCCCACTCCCCCGAAAGTCAGGATTGGCATGCTTAGGAAATGAAGCATGAAGGTATTGGCATATAACTGTCGAAACTCTTAAGGTTTGATGGAGTGGTGCCTTAGATAATCTTATTTTAGACGAGTTATCCAGGGGACATCTCCATGGCAACGAGTGGCAATTAAAAGTTGATTGACCCGTTTACGTCCCACTGGTGGGCACAGGCCTCCTCTCACAATGAGAGGGCTTGGGCTGTAGTTCCCACGCATGAATTATAGTTACTTTTCGAAAACGGTAAATTTCCGTCATTCGCGTGTAAAAGAGTTTATCCGTTGATGTTACAGTTCTGTTATTATCGTTCATTCAAATTTAGTGGCCAGCCTTTCCGAAGATGCGCACGAGTCGATCGAATGTCTAAATTTGAATTCAGAATCCGATCCATTCATCAATAACGGCCCGCGTGGCGTCGGAGCCAACGACTGCTTATCCTCATTCTCAACCTCGTATCTCACCAGACTTTGTAATTGCAAAAGGGACCTTAAAATTAGTATGATAGTATTGGTATTGTAACGACATGATTCGGTGATATGAGAGTTTGCGGAAGTAACTAGACGTCAAGCTTTTAGCTTTTAAAAAACATTGTTATCGGCCAGTGTTGTTATGCGTGCAAATTGATTTGGGATCTATTGCCAATATTTTTTTTTAGTCAAAGGTCAAGTGACGTTTTATCTCTTTACATACTAACTTATGGCCGCGATTTTGCATAAATATAAAATTAAAAATGGACTATTATTTAGAACTATTATTCGACTATTATTTGTAACTCGAGTTTAGCCAGACATCGTCATCATCACCAGCCTTTCTTCCTTCCCACTGCTGGGCACTGGGCTGCTTGGGCTATAGTTCCCACGCGGGCCCAGTGCGGATTGGAAACTTCACACACATCATTGAATTGCTTCGCAGGAGTGTGCGGGTTTCCTCGCGATGTTTTCCTTCACTGAAAAGCTCATGATAAATTACAAATGTAATTCACAAAGCCAGACATGTTTCTGGCTAATTCGTAGTTCTTCCTCTGGGAGCGCGCGACTCGGCGGCAGTGTAACGTACACTGCATGCCGTGCCGTAGCTCTTCTCATGCGACTCTACTAGGCACAGCAGTGCCCTAAGCACGACTTGTCGAATCCTGCGTCTCGTAAAATCGAATAGTAAACTATAACGAGTTTGTATGACGTTTGGAACAGCGCCCGCCCGTGAGCGTATTTGGAACTAAAATTTTGTATGAGATTTCTCGATCTCGATACGATAACCGTAACGTAACGCACGACAAGTCGTGCTTAGGGCACTGACGGTGGCGTGCAACTACCCTCGTTTTCATAGTCACTTTTAATATTCTCAAATGTAGGGTAGGACACCATACTGATCATATCATCACGTCACTCTCAACGAATCACATAAAACATAATATATGGAATCAATTAAGTATTACCTTATCATGATACTCGGGACTTAATCGCGTAAAAAACTTTTATATTAAAATTTGAATTTAAATACCTCGACGTTTCGGACGCGGCGTTGCGTCCATGGTCAATTAAGTATATTAAGAAATTTTCAAAACCAGTTCAATTTCTTACTCCGATCCCAAAATACATGTGCCATTTTTTTATACAATTATGTAAATTTATATGATGCCCCGTCATAAAATGATATCCGTGTGAAACTAAAACTGATTTACATATAAAAAAAACCACATATAAACCTTCCCGATGAACGATTATTAAACTATATTGGAGTAAAACTTATACCTGATTTTTCCCGCGACTTCGTCTGCGCAGAAAACATATTAATTATTAAAATAAAGCCTGGGTTAGTTTGTTAAGATTTTCCCCAGTAAGACATTTTTTACAGTCGGGTCAGTAGTTCGTAACCGAAGATTCACTTCAGGCGGCGTTCAATATGTAGTGGTGACAGTGCTTGAATTAAGTTTGCAGCTGTGTTCATGTCAATCATACAGATTCCTTAGGTAGGCACCTCTAAGTTCAGCCCTCGCGTTTTCGTTTTTGTACAGCCTTACGTACAAACAATGCACCTCTACGTTCAACGCTTGGTCACGTTTTTATACCGCTCTACGTACAAACAACGCACTTCTACGTTCAACGTTCGTTTTCTTTTTTCTACCACCCTACGTACAAACAACGCATCTTTACGTTCAACGTTTGTTTACGTTTTTATACCGCCCTACGTACAAACACCTCTACGTTCTACGCTCGTTTTCGTTTTTCTACCGCCCTATGTACAAACACCTCTACGTTCTACGCTCTTTTTCGTTTTTCTACCGCCCTATGTACAAACACCTCTACGTTCTACGCTCGTTTTCGTTTTTCTACCGCCCTATGTACAAACACCTCTACGTTCAACGCTCTTTTTCGTTTTTCTACCGCCCTACGTACAAACAACGCACCTCTACGTTCAACGCCCGTTGTAGCTTTTATACCGCTCTACGTACAAATAACACACTTCTACGTTGAACGCTCGTTTTCGTTTTTCTACCGCCCTACGTACAAACAAAACCCATCTCTTTTATTTATTACCGTAGAAGTAAAGATAAAAGTATTAATCGGACTTCCTGTGAATTTAGGTTTTTGGAGCGGATTTCAAGATAAGGCGCGTGACGTGTGTCTATCTGTTTCTATTTCGTTTAACCTTATCACATAGAACTAGAGTTTAAAGTCGCTCGTAGATTCTCCAGACATCGGTGACGAATCACTATGATCTCATTAGTTTAGTTAGTTATTATTATATCAATAGGCACGTGGGTAGGGAACTATTTTTAGTATGGCTTTCATAATTCGCTCCTAAGCTGGCGGCTTCTGGTTTGAAGTGGCTACCTGTCTTTCTTGTTATAAAACGGTTTGGATTTTTACTGTTGTTATCTTTTATTTGAGTGTGGATATTCGCTTTCTTTTTGTCTTTTTACCAGATTTTTATTTAACTTGCACTGTTCGTATCGTATGTAACCCAGAGTACAGTGCCGCGTTCCTCCTACTATCCTCTGAGTCTACTAAGTGACAGGTGATCAGAACAGGGCTATTTTGTCTTGGTCCAAGCAGTGAGTAAGCCGACGCGCCAACTTGACGGGTTAGTATCATTTTCACTAAAAAGCAAACAGTCGATGTAGCAACTGATCTAATATGTATTTCGTCTAAACATGTAATTATGATGTCGTCTAAATTAAAAGTGGTCGAAATAGCAGCGTTGCTACATCTACATATGATACTAACCTCTAGCGATCGTCATAATAAACTGACAATTGTAAAGTTGGTGGTGGGGCCGGCGAAAAACATCTGTCCGTTTCCAAGTTAAGTGCAACAGATGATACTAACGACGGATAATCACTAGGTGACCGCAGACGCTGGTGAAGACATTAATCTATTAGATGAACACTCCTGTTTGCTGTTCAATGTTATAGTGATGTCTATCTTACTGGCGCATGCGACTGGAAGGTGCCAATCCGTTTAATAAGAAACTACTTAGCTTGCCCGTGAGTGAATGGGCGTGTCTGAAGAATTTCAAAACCATTTTTTTTCTGTAAATAGGCGGTTAAATGCTCCTTTATATACGTTATTTGTATGAGTCTACCAGCCCCCTATTTCACCAACTTTACAAATATCAGTTTTCAATGACAATTCGGTGTCAATTGCTAACTTGAAGAGCTTTTGTTTTGCGCGCTTCGAATCGGCAAAGAACTGTAGTTCGAATATTCATTGACAAATGACAATTGTGAAGTTGGGGAAATACCCAGAGCTTTCGGAAATACCTACCATGATTGACAAGAAGAAAGAACTTGGCTTAGCTTGGCTTGGCTTAGGAATAGCTTTTCCAATACAACATACCCGCTGTTCTAAAATTGCCTCATGGAACTTATATTGAAGGTTAATTACTTTAAGGCAATGGAGGCGAAAAACAAGGTATCATATTCATATTTATTTAATGACTAGGTGTTGCCCCCGACTTCGTCCGCGTAGATTTCGGTTATCGCTATACCGCGGGAACTATATAATTTTCCCGAATAAAAAGTAGCCTATGTTATTCCTCAATATTCAAACTATCTTCTTACCAAATTTCGTCTAGATTGATGCAGCGGTTTTCCCCTGAAGAGGTAACAAACAGACAGACAGAGAGACAGAATTACTTTCGCATTTATAATATTAGTTAGGATAGTTAGGATTGTCATGAGTGTCAATTAGGTATATGAATTTACTCCTAAATGTCGGACATTTATGGACGTTTACGTTAATTATTTCTTAAAACACAGCGCACGCCTTGTTATTAATCAGGTCATTGATCCCTGTAAAGTTGGCGACTGTGAAACATGGTAAAAAAATTGAACCTCCATGTCAAAGTCTACTCATCTCGTTGTTGATGCAATCACCGCTCTTAATTCCGGTCGCATTATGCAAGCCGTGAATTATCGGATCAGTCCCGTTGCACCGGTTCCCGGGCAGGTCTCCGGTCCCGTTCCGGCGTGTCTAAATAAATACAGAGGGTCGAGCACGACTTTACGAAAGCTGCGTAACGTTACGACGACCGAATAGCCTGGTGGTTAGAGACCCTGACTATGAAGCTTGAGGTCCCGGGTTCGAATCCCGGTCGGGACAGATGTTTGTATGATGAATACGAATATTTGTTCTTTGGTCTTGGATGTTTAATATGTATATAAGTATGTATTTAGCTATATAAGTATGTTTATCCGTTGTCTAGTACCCATAGTACAGGCTTTGCCTAGTTTGGGACTAGGTCAATTGGTGCCAATTTGTCCCATGATATTTATTTATTTATTTATTATTTATCGTATCGAGATCGCGAAACCTCATACTAAATTTTAGTTCCAAATACGCTCACGGGCGGGCGCTGTTCCAATACAAACTCGACAACGCTTACTATTCGACTTTACGTTACGCAGCATTCGTAAAGTCGTGCTCGAACCTCAGTTCTGCTTCCAGCGATACTGCTTTTGATCAACCGATTGTGTATCTTAATTTGTAAGGGGTTCAGAAGACATTGGTAAAAAAACAAGTTTCAAAATGTTATTCCGCAAATTAGCTTCGGGCTTTTGCTGGTACGTTAAATCTCTTGTTTCGATTCAAGCAGCGTTTTCGAAAAGACCTTGCTGCACCACAAAGAAATTTAACTAAAGTATAGGTACATAAAAAGTTACAGTTTGTTGTCTTAACAAAAATACTAGCAAAGAAAATCTTCGGCGAGAGTCTTAGCTAATAATTAAATCGAAAGGGGTCCCTTTTTTTCGTCGAAATTTTTTAGTCTTAATGTAATGTTTGTCATAATCTATCACTAGTCATAACTCTATTTTTCTCTGAAACCGTAAAAAATTTAGGAATTTTGTAATGGTCATTCTGTAGGTTAGGTTAGGTTCATTTTATTATAATTCTGAACAATTAATAGTTTCAGAGAAAAAAATGAATTATGACTAGTGATAAATTATGACAAGAATTACATTATGAGTTTCAACTATATGGGAGAAATTATGGACCCAAAATCGAACCTGTAGCTTCAGTATAATTACCAGTTGATTGATCTGAAATCGGCGTTACTTCTCGCACCTACACCGAATCTAGTAGCCCCACACATCGACTTTAACATTGACGCACCACACACCTTTTTAGCGCTGACAAAATGCGGCCTTCATTCATTATCTGTCATTAGACTGACATGTCAAACTTCATGGGAATATACCACCTGGATAATGAGTATATTATTTACTTACGTGTGGAATGTGATTCCTTGTGCGTTGTTTTTCTTTTTTGTGTTATTTGTACAGTTCAAAAATGTGCACGACGTCATTTTGAGCCGTTGAAACTGTTGTAATTGGACAAGTCACGAGATGTCACCCGCGCGGCGGCCGTTGGCGACTAAGTCACCGAGTAACATAATCACCTATATTGCTTGTCCGCGCGCTGTGAAGGGGTGGCGCATCCGTCACTATTTGGTACATTAATGGCCCCACACAATAATATTTAGGAGCCATGACTTTGACTGATCTCGGCTATCTCTTGATCGATGGCGGTCAGATTAAATCTGGTAGAGACGCGTCAAAATAATTAATAGCCCATTTTGATCGTCATTAACTTGACTAGAATTAATTTCTACGCTGATGGATCAAGATTTGAGAATAACTCCATTTGTTATTAGTTCAAACTGGACTGCAACTGTCAAAAGTACCCTGGACCGTGTTTTATAAAGCTACAAGTTACAATTTACAAGCGGAAGTCTCATTCTATCACCTTTTGTTAGAAAGAGACTTCCGCTTGTAAATTACAACTTGTAGCTTTATAAAACACGGCCCTGGTGTTTCAAATGTTCTTAAATACAATTGCTCTGTTTTTGTCGAAGATATTGAAGCATAAACTTCTGGAGTGAACTGGCATCAAAATTGCTAAACACGACAGAGCGATTGCAAAGCTTTCAGTAATTAATTAGCACTCTAGCAGCCGTTCCCAGCAGCTCCTGTTTTGATATACTGAAGAAAAAACTTTTTACTTATCTATTTTAAATTTTGCCGTCTCAATAAACTTACTGTCAGTAGACAATCTCATCTTTTCTTGCTATCTGTCGATGGTAGGATGGTGGACCATTCTACGGATAGCAAATTGTTCGTCGATTGAATCAAAACAAAATATATCTTAGATATTAGGATAGCAAGCAGAGATTGGATACATTATCTCAATTGGAAAATCCTTTTGTATTTTTTTATTTTTACGGTCTTCCCGTGAATATCAATTATATTTTTAATAAAGTCACCGAAACATGAATACACAGAAAAAAAACAGAAACGGGGTTGGTATTTTTCTGGTTTTTTTCTGTGTATTCATGTTTCGGTGAGTTTATTAAAGATATAATAGAGATTGGATACAACGACAGTAAATTTGTTGAGACGGCAAAATTGAAGATAGATAAATGTTTTTATCGTCGGTAGATGGAATTCAATATTGGGAACGGCAGTTGAGAAAGAGGCGCGGCTACTTAAAAGAAAAGAGTGTAGTAAAACAGTTTCTCTCTACTTTTATCAATCACGGAACCATACTGTAAGACTAAAGAATTACATTTTGCTAAGCAATAAAAAAAAAACTTATTTCTTATTTCCTTATCTCCAAGTAGTTCATTCTTCTTTTTCAATGCTGTGTTATGATAATGATTTTTTTATGGCATTTTATTACAAATACAATTCCGTTCATTGTTGCTTGTTTGTGCTTAGAGCCAATTTTTAACGAACCTAATTCAGTTCTAAATTCAGCCAGTACTAAATCCTGCCAGCAGATCCCCAGAGTGTTTCCAAACTCCGCTATTTGCGTACCTTGGCCAATAAATCAGTGTTACATTCAGCCGTTCACAAGAGACCGCCGCTTGTCAATAATACGGTGGTACCTACTGCAAGAGTAGCACTCTTAAATGAGATGATGATGACTGCACATACGTCACTGGTTTGCTTTTGTCGATTGGGATTTTTTAACCGGCTGGAAAGAGACGGATGTGGATTTTTGATCGGACCAATTCGAAAAAGAAAATTGTACCTAACTTAGCCGTTCCCAATATTACTGTTTTTTTTAATTTAAAAAGTTAGGCAATCGAGCAAGCGTATTCCTTGATCGTAAGCGATCACCGCCACCCATGAAAACCAGCAACCCCAAGAGTCACTAGTCCGTTGCCGGCTTTCAAGGAGGGAAAGGGATAGAGGGAAGGGTAGAGGAGATCGGGCCTCTGGCACTCTCATTGTAACGCAACAGAGGTGCCTGTTGCTTTATGCCGATTTTCTGCGAGAATGCTATCGATTATTTTGATCTACTAACGATTTTTTTGACTTGATTGACGAACAATTTCTTATCGGTAGTAACCTCATCATTCTTCCATCCAAAGATAGTAAGCAGAGGTTAGATTGCCTACCGACAAACATAAGGTTGTTCAGACGGCTAAAGTGAAGATAGATAAATATGCTTTTATCATGAGTAAGTAGATCAAAACATGAGACAGATTGAGATCGGAACACTATATGTATACTGTGGCAATAACAAATTGCATGACTTGTACCTTCAAGTATTAAGATTCAGTTTCTTTGTTTTTGAGCTACATTGTCTCTTAGTTAAAGGTACTCTGCGATTTAGGTCTGCAAAAAGTACACCAGCATAAAGTTTTACCATGAATCCATCTAATAGCACTGCATTTGTTTCAAATGGCCAGGTTTTGACAGGGAATGGAATGGGATGAATGATTGTCCGGCCAGCTACACGACGCAAGTCTTCATTCATCATCAGGGAAAGTCCAAACACCGACCAAGTGCTAGTCAGACTCGCGCACGAAGGGTTCCGTACCATTATCTATAAAAATAAAACAAAGTGATTGAAAGCGTCATGAAAGCTCAATGGGATAGCTGCCTAGTTACACTACTCTTACTACTACATGTCTGTGGTATGGGAGCCCCAAATAAATAATTATTTTATTCTGTTTTTAGCTTCTGTTGTTATAGCGGCAACAGAAATACATCATCTGTGAAAATTTCAACTGTCTAACTATCACGGTTCATGAGATACAGCCTGGTGACTGACAGACAGACGGACGGACAGTGGAGTCTTAGTAATAGGGTCCCGTTTTTTACCCTTTCGGTACGGAACCCTAAAAAGCGATCTGTGTCACGGGCCGCAACTTGACAAAGGGCGTTCATGGACCCTTTAGCTAGTGCAGTAAGGTTGGGTTTTGAACGGTTTATGGACGGAACAATGACTCGCTGTCCTGACTCCTGACGAGTCAATCGGGCCGCGAATAAAGTTGAGGCACATGTAGCGAACGGCGTAGCGATTAACAAATAAGCCGCAATGTTGTTCATGGCATTATACATCGCTGTTCTATGTTCATGCCATGTTGTCGCTTGTCGCTCAGTGCGTCCTTCGCAATTTCATCACTATGAAAGGGACGCACTGCGCGACAAAAGACAAAGTGGCGCGCGTGCTACATGTGCAGAGGGCCTATTAGTGTGCCTGACATTTCGTGTGACGTGCTTGCCTAGAATACACTAACGTAGGTACAGATATTAGTTGTCACCATTTTAGTTTTCTGTGTATTACTTACACAATGCAATATTGTTTCACCGATTATTTAGTGAAAGAAAAATACAAAAATACACAATCTTTCAAGAGTTGTCAAGATTCCTGTCAATATCTTCACGGTACTGAGAACGTTTTGAAATCTTTTATGGCGACATTTATTTCGCAACGGTTTTCACCAATCTTTTTATGGCCCACATCTTACGCCATTCGCAAAACATCAATAGGTGATTATTGGCCATTGTGATCGGTTTTGGTTCGGTGTCGTCGTGCCATTTCGTTTATCATCGGTCTCCGCCCACACTTCGGCTGTCGGCGATTCTTCTTGAGTCTTGACTGTTTATTAATCGTTTGTTTCGAAGCTATGAAAGATTGGTATTGTAAATAATTTTATCTACACACATATCATTAGTCCTCTAAAATGCGTTCAGAAACCGTAGAAAATGACCAGCATTGCAGTACATCGTCGCCTCCCCCGCCAACCACCTCCACCAGCAGGTCCTGCAGTAAAGTAATAGTCATTACGACATCGAATTCGACGTCGTAATGACTTTTCGATATCGAATTCAATTTTTCGAATTTGACGACCAACGAAATTTACAATCATAGTGAAATAAAACGGATCACTCACGTATATAAGTCATGTTCGGTCAGACATGTATAAATAATAATGTAATATTTTATTTTATTTTACAATAAAAAAAAACAGTTTACAAAACGTCAGCTCGGCATGTTTGTCTATGATTTAAAAAACAATCAAATTCGTGACAGGTATGGGTATGATATATGCCTTCGGCTTCTGAACCCATCTTAGAGTACTTATAATATATGTGTAGATAAAGTAATGTATGCAACTCCACATAATTAGGCCTTAAAACACTCGTATGATCGTATTATGAAACTCAGCTTCGCCTCGTTTCATAAAAACACACTCGTGTTTTAAGGACCGTCATTATGTAGCAGTTGCATAAACTACTACATATTGAATCAGGCGTTACTTTTGGAATTGTATGTATAAAAACATGTGCAATGTGTTTGTTTTAGTCACGAGACTTTTATGTATTTTTTAGGGTTCCGCAACTCAAAAGGAAAAACGGAACCCTTATAGGATCACTTTGTTGTCCGTCTATCTGTCTATCAAGACCCTTTGTCTCTGGAACGCGTGGAGTCAGCATGCTGAAATTAATATCAAATACTCAAGCCTGCAGTCCCTTGAAGCTGTGAAAAAATCAAACTTCTAACTCAACGCAATCCAAACATACACTCATTAAAAAGGTTGTTTCCATACAAATTGCCGCACCGTGAAACCTAAAGGGTACTTCCAGCTGTCCTAGAAACTTGAAATTTGGTATGAAGGTAGCTCTTACAGCACAACCACTAAGAAAAATTAAAGAAAAATCTTATTTTTCTATGTCCGTCTGTAGATTTCACAGACCAATAAGATGACCCCACACTGCGTACATTTTGCTTAGGAGCAGGGCTCTGCTAACACTGGACTTCTTAAAACACGGGGAAAAGCGTTAAAATCTTTCTACGGAACCCTCGTGCGCGAGTCCGGCTCGCACTTGTCCCGTTTTTTTATTTAGGCATCAATTAACTTAACTTCTAACTATAACTGTAAGTAAGGATAAGTAATATCATGGGACAAATTGACACCAATTGACCTAGTCCCAAACTAGGCAAAGCCTGTACTATGGATACCAGACAACGGATAAACATACTTGTATAGATAAATATATACTTGTATACATATTAAACATCCAAGACCCGAGAACAAACATTCGCATTCATCATACAAACGTCTGCCCCGACCGGGATTCGAACCCGGGACCTCAAGCTTCATAGTCAGGGTCGCTAACCACTAGGCCATCCGGTCGTCATATCAGTCATATCAGTCAGTCCGCCTTTGTACTCGAATCTGATTGTTGTAGCTTGTGTTTGTATCCTGTTTTTTGTACAATAAAGTGTTTACTTACTTACTTAATGTCTGTTAATGATAGCAAACGAACTGACACCCGGTGTGTTCCCGTGTTTATCCGGCGATCCTGGCCAGACGCCGTGTCCGGCGAGCCGTGACCCGAGGTCACGGTGTTCGTACCGGCGCTCGGTCGGTAATTACCAGTGGGGTAATTTTACTGGAATTCTGGGGGTGTTAGCATTTGTTTTTGGGAGGCACAGAAAGTAAAATGTTGTAGTGTTTTTTACGAAGCTGGGTTTTGTGACCTTTGTTGACTAACAACCCGCGTTTGTGCTTGTAATTATTAAAAGGCATAATGTACTGAGAACAGGCAAGTTTCGCGTACTTACAAAAATGTAGCTATTCTATCTGTCAAACCTAAATACAAATACAAATAATACAAAAATCTTTATTTGTTCAACATAGGTTAGTACAAAGATCTTAAATGCTGAAGTGTCGCTATGTTGCGCCGCAAGGCATACAAATAGTCGTGATACATGCACACACACATGTTCACGATAATAGGTGCTTAATTACAGTCGGTTAGAAATTCATTTATCGAATAATAAGCTTTTGACACTAGAAAGTTACATAATTTTTTTTTTGAAATTAGTCATATTAGCTATATTTATTATATTTCCCAATACACTTTTCCGAAATAGTGCAGTTCTACCGGGAATCGCCCTTATTTTATTCCTAAGGCGAGAGCTCTTAAAATTTTGGAATAAGTGCCAGTTACATCTCACAAAAATTACCACTTCATGTATGTATAAGCAAGGCCTGTCTGTATATTGGGTAGTTATAATGTAATTTGAACTCATTATTTTGCCATTAATACCTTTTGTAAAGCAATTGAACACGTAGATAGGTAGTCCTGTAGAGATCTGTAGTTATAAAAAATATCTAAAACACGCAAGAAACAATTAGGTACTTCATTTGCTCACCCGCGACCACTGCACGTTAACGTTGTTTTAAGCCCCCGACAAAAAAGAGGGGTGTTATGAGTTTGACCTGTGTATCTATGTATCTGTCTGTGGCATCATAGCTCCCAAACGGATCTATCGATTTAGATGCGGTTTTTTTAATCGAAAGCTAGTTCCATCGAGATGGTTCTAAGCTAAGTTTCATTAAAATCGGTTGACCCGTTTTTGAAATATTGAACTTTGAAATGACAATGTCGGGATTTTTTAAACTTTTCTAAGTTGGTTAGGTGTTAGTTTATGAATACAGACCTCCGCAAAGTAACGTCTGCTTCAATCAATTCTATAACGTTCACTTTTGTCGGTGATATACCTCATAAATTACGTGAATAATTTCTTCCTTTATGACAACCTTAAAATCAACGAAGACTTGTTAATCGTGATATATTACCAAAGTGTGTAGAACCACGCATGCGCCAGGAGCCTTAAGCGGGAAAAAATGGGGAATAAATACTTTTTGACAGGACCACCTTCGGGGGTCAACGGCCGAGAAAACTAATATTTTAAGGCCAAATTGAAGGTCGATTTTATAAAAGGATCGTAATTGTTATAGTAGGCGAAGAATAGGTGAATTAAAGATGAGTGAGAAAACGAATACTTATTCAGTGTCGGGTGAGTTCTGTTGACGAATTGGTTAGTTTTGTGGTAACATTTTGTTTGACAGTTCACACATGGAGGCGTAGGCGTACAGTCAGCAGTAAAAGTTGCTAGCAATCACTGTCCATCCGTCTAGGCCCTGCACCCTTAGTGTAAGTAAATAACACGTTATCTATTGTAAGACTTAAAGGTTGACTGGCAGAGATCCCTTAAAGGGATAAGTCCGCCTTTGTACTCAAATGTTATTGTTGTAACTTGTGTTTTATCCTATTTTTTGTACAATAAAGTGTTTACTTACTTACTTACTTACTTACTTACTTAAGAGCTAATGTAACTTGTTTTTAGAAAAATGATTTGTGCCAAGTTTCTCGCGGCGCATTCTTCTTGGCAATCATGGTCTTTCCTTATTAAAGCACTGGCAGACTAAAAAAAACCGGCCAAGAGCGAGTCGGACTCGCGCACGAGGGTTCCGTAGAAAGATTTTTAGAAGTTTTAAGAAGTCCAGTGTTAGCAGAGCCCTGCACCTAAGCAAAATGTGCGCAGTGTGGGGTCAACTTATATTGGTCTGCGAAATCTACAGACAGACATAAAAATTTAAGATTTTGAGACTTTTCCGAGTGGTTGTGCTATAAGAGCTACCTTCATACCAAATTTCAAGATTCTGGGACAACTGGAAGTACCCTTTAGGTTTTCTCAGAACGGCGATTTGTATAGAAATAGATTTTTTAATGACTGTGTCTTTTGATTGCGTTGACTTAGAAGGTTGATTTTTTCACGGCTTCAAGGGACCGCAAGCTTGAGTATTTGATATTAATTTCAGCATGCTACCTCTACGCGTTCCAGAGAAAAAGGGTCTTGACAGACAGACAGACAGACGGACGGACAACAAAGTGATCCTATATGGGTTCCGTTTTTTCCTTTTGAGGTACGGAATCCTAAAAAGTACGTTTAAAGGAGCAGTCAACTGCCTATTTGCTGAATATTTTTTTTTATTTTGAACGCCGCAAGAAACATTTCGATCGCATTCGCGGTGCGTGTCAAATACTATAAGAAGTACGTTGACAATACTTAACCGCTAAAGGCGCTGCCGATTCTCCCCTAGTGTTCGAGACGTTAACGCGAAAGCGTTCGAGACGTTTTCTCGTTTCAGAACTGACACTAGAGGCACTATCAACTAGCATATTCTCCGCTAGCGGTACTCACGGAACCCTGTATGCAAATGTGCCTCACGACACGGCAACTAATTAGAAAGTATAAAATGTCAATGTTGTCATGCCAATAATTTGTAGCGTTTATCTCGCATATCGAGCGTGCTTAAGATGTCATTTTGAAAGGACAGTTTCTCTGAAGTTAAACCTAATGTGTCCTTCTTAAAGCACATGATGGCTTTGAAGTGTCACTTTGTGCGTTGACGCTTCAGTTTTCAACCTAATCGTGTCCTTTTTAAAGCACATGATCCCTTAGAAGTGTCACTTTGTGCATTGGCGCTTCAGTTTTAAACCTAACGTGTCCTTCGTAAAGTACAAGTCCGTTGGAGTTTTGCGTTGAAGTGACAATTCGGTTTGTAGTATGAGCACGCGCTAGGAAGTGAGATGAGCTGGAATACTGATTAGAAGTTTTGCAAGGTATTGCGATTATCTTAAGGATGGCTTCGAAGCTGTCGATGCGATTTCAATTTTAAGGATATTTTTCAAATTTATAAAAAAAGAAGGCCCGCAATAAAAAGAACAGGGGGTCGGTTTTTAAATCTCACTTGGTGACTAAATTCGCATCCGTGAAAAAAGCCTTATTTTTGAATGTCGTACCCGTAATGTGCGCTTCTGTCACAGACAAGCGAGTCAACATAGTAGATTGAGGTTAGCAGCCGTTATTGGCTAATGGTCAAGAAGTCACTCAGTGGTCTCGTTTACGAGTGGGTGGGGGCATTCGTATTTGATATCATAAGCAAAAGAATTTTAGTCACCGGTGAGATTCAAAGATAGGGACTTTTTAAAAATCAGTGAATTTAGTCACCGGGTGAGATTCAGAAATCTAAACCCTGTTTAGTTTTGTTCGCGTCTGTCATTTGTTATTTGAACTTTTGGCTTTGCTGAATGCGTGTCAACGTAGTCAAATAAACGGATCACTCACGTATGTCAGTCGAGTGTAGCCCGACATGTTTCGGACTAATCCGTAGTCCTTCCTCTGGGAGTACACGCCACGCCGGTGGCGAGACGTAAACTGCGCGCCGCGGCTCTGCTCGCGCGGCTGCTCGGCGTAGCTGACGGCGGCTCACAACTACCCTCGTTTTCATCGTCATTTTTATTATTGTCAAAAGTAGGGTAGCACACTACACTAACCACATTACTTTTTTAAAGGCTCGTTCACACTAGCTGTTGACGCAGTATTCAACACAGTTTTCCAACTTTCCGCGGCGCGCAGTTTACGTCTCGCCACCGGCGTGGCGTGTACTCCCAGAGGAAGGACTACGGATTAGTCCGAAACATGTCGGGCTATACTCGACTAACATGCGTGAGAGATGAGTCTCACGGTAGTTTCATGTTAAAAGCGTCTCAACGTCTAGTGAGCTGTACAGCCAGTAGCAGAAGTAGCTAAGCAACCGATGCGGTCACAATGATCTAAGCACGGCTCTATTGTTATAGCCATAAGAGCTGTGTAGATCATAGTGACCGCTTCGGTTGCTTAGTTATATCGGCTACTGACTGTGCCTACAAGTAATGAGATGAGACTAACCGCCTCCGCGTGCGTCGTCGAATGACACTTAACCTTTGTTATCAAGATCGCACTTCCACGTTTGTCAAAAATAAGATCTCATTATAGTTACCAACTACCTACTAAAAAAACTGAGAAGGCTTAGAGTTCCCAAGCGGGCCCAGTGCGTATTGGGAACTTCACGCACCATTGAATTGCTTCGTAGAAGTATGCAGAAAAAGCTAATAAATTCAATTACTTATCATCATGATAAACCAATGTCGCATCTAGCGGCTAGCGGGTAGCTTGTGGGTGAGAAAGTAAGCAATAAACGCAAGTAGGAATATTATTATCGTTATCTTCTAACTATCTGCGAATACGTGGCATGAAACTGTCAGAGGGTCGAGCACGACTTTTCGAAACCTGCGTCGAAAACCTGCTTCACGTAAAATCGAATAATAAACGTTGTCGGGTTTGTATGACGTTTGGAACAGCGCCCGCCCGTGAGCGTATTTGGAACTAAAATTTAGTACGAGGTTTCTCGATCTCGATACGATAACCGTAACGTTACGCAGCATTCGTAAAGTCGTGCTCGACCCTCTTAGGTTCGTCTTAAGTTGTTAGTTCAGGTCGTCTGGCAGGCACTTCCCTTAGCCTGGGAGGCTGAGCGTCTTCCACGGTGGGAGCTCAGACCAGGCGTGGCGAGGAAGCAGACGAGATGAGCTTCACGTCTCCAGCAAAGCCTTCTAATAGGAGTTTTCTTCTCCGTGCGGAGCTTTCTACCCCGGAAAATTATATTCCAAATTCCGAAAAACTCAGAGGTGCCTGGGATTGAACCCACGACCTGCTTGAAAGGCCACTAGGCTACCACGGATTTTTGTAACAAAAACGGCAAAAACATTAGAGGTCAATAAATTATGTGAAAGCTAATCTGTCAGTTGCTTGTATAGGCCTGTCTCGCCTTGTCTTAAAAGGCGATACAGCACAAATTTAACTCGCCGGTGGCCAAAATTTTAACTGAAATAAATACGTACTGTCTCCATACTATTGTCCGACGGTGGCGCCGTGGCGGCCGGCAAACGTCAATTTGTACCCGTATAAGGTTGTGGTACGAGTACGACAACAATAAGACGCCATGTGACGAATGACCTTTCAAAAGGACTTATTTACATTTTAAAAGCATTATCAATTTCGATCGTCTGCCTTAGCAGATAAAGTTTAAAATGCAAGCGGTTTTGGTCTGGTGATAAGGCGTTTCACAACACTTAGAATATCATTGTCAGATATTCTAAGTGTTGTGAAACGCCTATTCTCCGTGAAGTCAAGTCGGTGACTTTTAAAAATTATGCAGAGTGCAATGTTTGATATTGAATATCTATATTCGTAAAGACGGTATCAAATTACGAAACTTTTTAAAATGAACATAAAATTTTTGTCAAGATATTTCGATGCCAATTTCGATCAAGCACATGTTTAATTATCATCATAAATTCCAATTTAAATGGATCTAGGTAAAAATAATAATAAAGTTTTTACAGAAGTCTAAACAATACAATGCGTTTGAGATTACAAATAAACTAAAAAATGCAATTGTAACAACTTATTTCACATGTTTAAGAAAATGAAAAAGCACACCTAATCCAGCAGTTTCAAATACAATTCCAATTACAACAAACCAATATCTCATGTTTGTTTATTTATTATTTATTTATGTACAGTCAACACCAAAAATATGTCCCTTGTCGCTTTAAAGCCAGACGCCAAACGTTTATACTTACACAATTGATACCATAAAAATGTGTTATTGCGACACAGTACAAATCTGACAAGCCACTTCCGATGCTTACTGTACATCCCAACGGTAATCAGCAGTCATTAAACACTTAAATCAAATCAATTAGCGAATGAAACATGTCTCTGTGCCTCACGACTACCTACAATTATACAATTACATTCTTACGCGTCCAATCCTAATTGCTGGGAATTATGAGGCTGAACTGTTACACACCGTTAAAACAATTTGTCCAGTTGAATGTCTCACGTGGATAAAAACTAAGTGTGCACTGAATGCACTGGGGTCTTATTCTTTAGGGTATGGTAGGTAATGATAGGTAAGGTAAGGCAGTTAAGTTAAGGTAGGTTAGGTTTGGTAAGATAAATAAGGTAAGATAGGTTAGGTTCGGTATGATAGGTACGGTAAGAAAGTTAAGGTAAGGTAGGTCAGGTTAGGTTTGGTAAGATAAATAAGGTAAGATAGGTTAGGTTCGGTATGATAGGTACGGTAAGAAAGTTAAGGTAAGGTAGGTAAGGTAAGGCAGTTAAGTTAAGGTAGGTTAGGTTTGGTAAGATAAATAAGGTAAGATAGGTTAGGTTCGGTATAATAGGTACGGTAAGAAAGTTAAGGTAAGGTAGGTAAGGTAAGGCAGTTAAGTTAAGGTAGGTTAGGTTTGGTAAGATAAATAAGGTAAGATAGGTTAGGTTCGGTATGATAGGTACGGTAAGAAAGTTAAGGTAAGGTAGGTCAGGTTAGGTTTGGTAAGATAGGTAAGGTAAGGTAGTTAAGGTAATGTAGGTAAGGTTCGGTAAGGTAGGTAAAGAAAAGTAGGTAAAGTTGACGACCAGATAGCCTAGTGTACATTATGCTTAGTGGTTCTGGTTAGAGACCCTGACTATGAATCTTGGTGGCCCTGGCTTCGATCCCCGGTCGCGGCAGATGTTTGTGTAATTAATGTTTGTTCTCGGGTCTTGGACGTTTAATGTGTATGTAAGTATGTATTTATCTATACTGTAACTGTCTATCCGTTGTGTAGTACCCATAGTACTGGGCTTTGCCTAGTTTGAGACTAGGTCATTGTCCATGATATTCTAACTATCCTAACATACCTATTATAAATGCGAAAGTAACTCTTTCTCTCTGTCTTTCTATCTTTCTGTCTCTCTGTCTGTCTGTTTGTTACCTTTTCACGGGAAAACCGCTGCACCAATCTAAATGAAATTTGGTAAGAAGATAGTTTGAATGTTGAGGAATAACGTAGGCTACTTTTTATTTGGGAAAATTATATAGTTCCCGCTGGATAGCGATAGACGAAATCTACGCGGACGAAGTCTCGGGCAACAGCTAGTTTATTTATAAACCGCGATAAAGTTCTCGAACACGCCTCAATTGAAACGGCTAACTGCACCATCCTTTATTAGTCCCAGCCGATCCCGCTACGAAATATCTGAGATTCTCACGTGTCTCAATTAATTCCAAGTCGATGGCATTTTGCAATGGAAATGGGGTCATGAGGGAACGAGCATCCTCGATTTTTTGGCGAGGAATTCCATTGTTTCGGCGTTTTGACAGTCCGTCAGTTACCCGGTTGGTAACTGCCGATGTCGTTTTAATGTCAATTTTGTTAAGATGTTTTTATTAAATAAACTTATTATTAATTAATTGTATCAGGCGTTACTTTAAATTTTTTATTTCTAAACTAAAAATCATTATCGTTAGTCTGAGTTTTCAGTATTTCGGACGCTGAATTCCGCAGTATTTATGTTTTTTTTTTTATTGAAATAAAACAAAGCTAACCTATCCTGCACCTATATTTTCAAAATCATATAAACCAAAGTGCAGAAAATAGGCTTCGGAATAAGAAAAATTCTGACTAATGATGCTTTCGGAATTATAACTTTTCGGGGTTTTTGGGTGTTCCGATTTAGAATATTATTATCTCATTTGGATCTTTTAAAATCTTCAACTCTGGTGCGGTAGCACATTTCTACTTCCTCTTTATATGTGATATCTTAACATAAAACTACTGTGAGACTCAATCGTAGTGAAATAAACGGATCACTCACGTATGTCAGTCGAGTATAGCTCGGAGGGTAGTTGTGAGCCGCCGTCAGCTGCGCCGAGCAGCCGCGCGAGCAGTGCCGCGGCACGCAGTTTACGTCTCGCCACCGGCGTGGCGTGTAGTCCCAAAGTAAGTCGGCTAACAACGACCTGACTACTGCAGCAACAGGTTTGATTAAATGAAAGGTCAGGGTGCCAACGAGTAGTCCACAAGAAAAATGTTTCTTGCCCCTGAAACGTCTAATTATAACAGCTGTCAGAATTCAACAGAATTAAAAATTAGAGTTAAAATCCCGGTTTCTACCGGCCCAGCAGAAACGGAATGGAAATTATTAAACACGATCTGCATTTTAATTACCCATCCATTCTAACGACATGAGTATTAGACAAAACATTACCACATTAGCCTCTCGGTCCACTGCATAAATCAGACCGGTCGAGCTAGTTAGCAGGCCGCGGGCGGCAAGGTGTGCGGCCGTTTCATCCAGTGGACAAACGCCCTTACGGCCTCACCACGATCATGAACGACCAACGACGGGGTGAGCGGTTTCCCTATCCATTGCACTTTTGTAACGGCCACCACGTGACGGTGTACTGGCTAGTCACGCAATGTATGAGAAAATTGCACCGCCGGTCGTATACAGTAGCAAAACAGTTAATAAGCTCGGCAATTAAAAAGTAATTAAATGGGGGTTTGTATAATTAAGGGGGATCGGAATGTTTGAGACAGTTGGGACTGGTTTTTTTATAAAGACATTTTAATGGCTTAGATTGGTAATAAAGGTAACTAACTGGATAATATTTTAGCGCTTGCCATACCCTCAGATCAGAATACAGAACAAACCAGAACCCGCGAGCGCGCCTAAAAGTGAGGCAACCAAAACTATTCTTAAATAGAGTAGTTTGGCATAGTCATCTCCGAGCACGCAGCGTCTCGTGACGTGTTGTACGAATGACTATACTAATTAATCTCTTCGCCGTTGGGTTTGTAGAAAACAAAATATTATTAAATTTCAAGTATAAACGGGTAGCGAAATCAATAAAAACCGGCCAAGTGCGAGTCGGACTCGCGCACGAGGGTTCTGTAGAATGATTTTAACGCTTTTCCCCAGTGTTTTAAGAAGTCCAGTGTAAGCAGAGCCCTGCTCCTAAGCAAAATGTACGCAGTATGGGGTCAACTTATACTGGTCCTCGAAATCTAGAGACAGACATAAAAAATTAAGATTTTGAGACTTTTCTGAGTGGTTGTACTATAAGAGCTACCTTCATACCAAATTTCAAGTTTCTAGGACAACTGGAAGTACCCTTTAGGTTTTCATAAAACGGCAATTTGTATGGAAACGACTTTTTTTAATGACTGTATCTTTTGATTGCGTCGACTGAGATGCTTGATTTTTTCACAGCTTAAGGGACCGCCGGTTTGAGTATTTGACATTAATTTCAGCATCCTACTTCTACGCGTTCGAGAGAAAAAGGGTCTTGACAGACAGACAGACAACAAAGTCATCCTATAAGGGTTCCGTTTTTTCCTTTTGAGGTACGGAACCCTAAAAATGGACTCACTCCGCCATTATGACTGATCGCGGCTTCTGGTTTATTCTGTATTCTAAGGCCATACCATCTTCATGGACATTACGTCAGTTAAACTTTGCCGTGGTTCAAATTGATTTTAATTATATTTAGCATTTAATAACCTACGTACAGATAAAGATATAAGAGCTTGTGCAGATCATTGTGACCGCTTCGGTTGCTTAGCCATTTCTGCTGCTGACTGTACAAGAGATGTAGCACATAAATAAAATATGACATCACCTCGAGTTACGATAGTCGATTTATTAAATTAGCGTGAACAGAACTGCCAATTTTCGCACAAACTTTCGTATCCTGCAATAAAAATTGAATTTTAAGGCTGTTAGCAGTAACAAACTGTTGATACGGCATATTATTTCGTCCAAGAGCCTTACCACTAAGGTTTAATTCTATGTGCCTCACGACATAAAGTGGCAAAGTTTATTTTGCAGGATCTGTATTGCCTCGCATACATAACGATTGTCATCATCATGTCAGCCTCTAGACGTCCACTGCTGGCCGGCGGCCCCCCGCGGCTCTCCCCTCGGACCGGTCTTGTGCTTCCCGCATCCACCGCGGTCCGCGATCTTAACCACGATTGTCCTGATGTAATTAATGTTTTTTCGAATGATCCTAATTGAACTTACACTAAAAAAAACCCTAAACTAACATCTACGTAGCCAGTGATTTTTTTTCCGAAATATTCGTGGTGTCAGTTTCAGAAAAAATATGACAAATTGTTACTGCGATTGAACAAAAAGAAAAGTGATCAGTACTTAAATCAGTACTTTAGTTTCTTAGCTAGAGCAACTTTAAACGCTTTGGCGCTTACGCCGTGCATTTTGAGCACCGCATTTTGACTAGCCCTCTCTCTCGGACAGGCTGCGCCCGAGGAAACCTGTGATATATGTAAATAAAAGTAACACTGCTTTGATAAAAAAAAGTATTCTAAGCATGGCGCCAAAACTGTTTAATAAGCTTCCCACAAATTGGCAAAATGTTAAAATAAATAAGTTTAAATGTAGCATACATACATTTCAAGTTGCTATGTGAAAAATGTTATTATAATGTTACAGATTATTTAAATGACGCTACTATACCATTGTAATTTAATAGCATGACAATTCCTTTTTTTTATTAATTAATTATTTAATATTATCTTGTGAATGTACTAGAACGTTATTATATTGTTATGGATATGTTGAATGACGCTACCATACCATTGAAATTTAATTGCATGACAATTTTTTGTATTTTATTGATCGATTATTTATTATTATCTTTTGAATGTACTTAAATATTATAACTAAATTTAACTAATAGCTTGACTTCTATGCCTAACTATTCGTACGTCAATAAGGCAGATCATAGAGATGCTTTAATTCTCCAACTCCACCTTTTCAAATACCTGTGATGACGAATAAATTATTTCATTTCATTTCATTTCATTTCATTTCTGTTGACACACGCGTTACTGGATAGCGTTGTCCCGCTCGAGTGAATAAACTCCGCCCCCAAAAGTATCGCCTTGTAAGAAATTTGCGAAGCACTGCATACTGAAATTAAATAATTACCTCACGCCTTAAACTCTGTATCGGGTCGGCAGAGCGCTTAACGCTGACCCTGGGGTCAACACAGTCTGTACTTAGGGCACCGACTTCAGTAATGGGCCTGCATTAATGAGGAAGTATAGTAATGATGGATATTATTGGGTATTAAATTAATGTCCTTCATTAAAAACGCTTTGGAAGGATCGAAATTAGTGATCTTTTGTCGGAGGATAATCTGCAACGGACAGGGTGGAATAGAGAAAAAATGCGATGATTTTGAAATACTTGTTTCTCAAATTTCGAACTGAAACGTAAATATACAGAAAGACCAGATACGTTTTACCAAAATACGTTTCGAAGGGGTTCGAACCCAGGACCTCCACCTTACCGTGGCGTTGCGCTACCGACTGCTCCATCCGAGCCATCAGTGGTAGCAGCGAATACATATTCATGTTTCAGTTCATTTCAAATTACTTGCCGAGTAGTAGCAATATTATGGACCTTTGAACATCCTTAACTAGTCAAAAATTGAATTGACGTGGTAATTTTGTAGCAATACACAGATTTGCGCCAATGTCGAGTGGTAACTTCATAGGTATGTTTTGTGAAAATCTATACCCAATGCCCTACAGGTATCGTATTTTGCACCCCAATTATAGATGAACAAATAATTTGCAACAGTTTGTCCTTCATAATAATAAAACACCAACAAAGTTTTAGAAAATTAGTACCTATTGGAGTGGGTATAAGGAGAACATGCCTTAAAAATTACATAAGTCCTACACAAACATAACTTTTTTTGCGACAGTATAGTCAATTATTAAATTTATAGCGAGTCACTGTGCAGTTGACATTACGCTATTAACTTATTATTATGTTTTATGGAGATTACATAGCAGTGGCAAGATTTTGCCTCTGATGTACAAGAAACCGGAAAAACTATAGGAGTATACTTTAAACTCACTTTGACGTTAGGCAACTTGATTACGCAAATATTAAAGTTTGAACGCTCGCTATAGCAGCTAAAGCCAATCCTTGTACCCTCGTTTCCTTTGATTTTCCTAATCCACAGTAACCTGGTTAACATTTAGCTGATATACGCCGTTTATATCTTAAGACCTCTAACTATACACTTTACACGCGCCGTTTACAAATCAAATGAACATGATTTCAACACAAATACAGGGGTACTGTTTACAGAAACAGTATTTAGTTACACAGCATATAAATCATTAGCGGAACATGAATCAAGTGCAGTTTGTTTGTCTTTTCGTGTGCGTAAACCCGTGTAATCAGGCCGGATTATTTGCCCGATTTGGCTCGCGAGGGCCGGTCGGGTATGCTGCAGGGTTGTACAAAACATTTACTAATGTAAATGTTTAACTCTTAACTTCGAAATGTTTAAAATTACCTATACATATTTTTGAAGTACTAATACAATACATATGAGCTAAAAACAATACTTTGCTCACCCGCGACCACAAAGCCAAACCCCCCTAGCCAAGTCTTTGGTTAGTTCATAAATACGGACCTCCGCAAAGTAATGCCTCATTCAGTAGGTAAATACAATACATTACAAATATTCTCTATTCAAAACTACAAAACAGTACCAGGAGATTACAAAAAAAAGTATGGTAGACAATAGCACATACGATAATACATATTATAGCAAGTATTGTATATGTTCTTTTTGTTCTTTATTAATTGAAAATAAAAACTGGTATTTCAAATCAGCGGAGGCTCGAGTTGGATTTTTTTCATTTCTGTGACATAATATGTGGACCTCCTGATTCAATCAATTCTTAATATAATATTTTATCATGAAGAGTCACTTGGAAAACTTGTCGCATTACAGATCTGTTAGCAACTTTCAAGTCCTACTTAAATGCTACAAGATTACAGAATTAAAAAAAGTATGTTACTTAGTACTTACTATTTACCTAAAATATTTTTTTGACAAAACATATTTGTAACCTAATAGGTTCAATTTTTACTAGTTCTTAAAATATATTTCACATTTGTATAAAACGCTGGCAAACTCTTCAGAAGGTATTTGGTATTGTCTACAACCCTGCTGTTAGGGTTACCAACCGCATCTAAGCCGGGCTTAGATCTGGTGCGCGCGCACCGATGTGTTAACGCTTACCCCACATACAAATTATTTGGTACACTCGTCGCCAAAGATACCCTGAATATTAAATTTCTTTAACAGAGATATTGTCACTCTCCACTTGATCCTTACAAGAGAAATTATCAAACAGACCGATTTATCTGTAACAAAACACAGGCTGCAGAAACGGCTGAAAACAGAAAAATGTCTAAAAAATATACCAGACTCTCGGTCCGAACCACAATTTTATTTACCTTGGATTTAATGACATTGTAAATTGCTTTTTGTTAGCAATTTAAGACTTATATAACTCGGAGACTGGGACCGGGACGAGACATCGCACACACCAGCGGACCTGGTTTGCTAGCTAGCTGTGTCAGGATGAAATGGGTTTTACACGTAGTAGAGCTTGGTCATGAGCTTTACTCATCCTCAAGGTCGATTGAGGTGGTAGAAATAACTGCAGACACATCATGTTTCACTTCTAGGCCAGTCTTTATTTGATTAAGGCCTACATCAATGACTCTACCGCACGGTTCGGAAATAACCTCTATTGAGAAGATACCGGCAAGAAACTCAATGAGGTATAATCTTTTCAATAATAACACCATACGAGGTCTAAATTAGTTACAATTGATATCACAGTTAACTCGTTACTATTAACGCGAAATGCAAGTACCATATTGGAAACGTTGGAGAGTTCTGTGCTTGCGCCCAT
This sequence comes from Clepsis dumicolana, assembly GCA_963691665.1. NCBI lineage: Eukaryota > Metazoa > Arthropoda > Insecta > Lepidoptera > Tortricidae > Clepsis > Clepsis dumicolana. The sequence continues at coordinate 18,745,479 of OY829507.1, read as the reverse complement.
TCACGTGATCTATTGCCAAGATATCATTTAAGACTCAAAATAAGACTCTGTACTTGGGGCACAGGCACTTAGTTCATTAAATCACTAACAATTCTCATTAAAACTCAAAGCACCAAGCCGATGCAAACGGATTACATTACCCACTTGTGATCAGTCCGACCCCCCGATCAAGAATGCCCTTTTCTTTTCAAAGTTACTAAATGTCATTTCGACCTTATACCAACTACCCACAAATGAACCAAGCACAGACCACTCCCAAGCAGTATTTATTTGACAGCTGTCACCGCTTGACGTTTCGTTAAAATCATAACAAATGAAGGTAATTTATAACTTTAGACTATGATCAACACCGACTAGTGTATCGATTCTCCGACATATATATATTTTTTTATAAACTCACTGAAACATGAATACACAGAAAAAAACCAGAAAAACGCCAACCCCGGGAATCGAACCCGGATCCTCGACACTCCGGGTCGTGTGCCTTTCCCCTACACCACGGCTGGACATAGAGGAAAGGCTGAATTTTTTCCATGTATTCAAATCTTGACATGGCGACCATACTATACCTTCTATGACCTTATGTCATTAGGCACATAATTTGGACCATAAATCATAGACAACGATGATGATCATGTGATGATGATGAGTTAGTAATGTTTATTTTGATCTCTATTTTTTTATTGTCTATAAGTACTACGTACATTGGCTTAGAAAATGAAGCGACCTATGGCCTCTGAAGCAGAGAATCGAGCACGACTTTACGAATGCTGCGTATGTAAAATGGAATAGTAAACGTTGTCGAGTTTGTATGACGTTTGGAACAGCGCCCGCCCGTGAGCGTATTTAGAACTAAAATTTAGTATGAGGTTTCTCGATCTCGATACGATAACCGTAACGTTACGCAGCATTCGTAAAGTCGTGCTCGACCCTCAGAGGGACGTTGGTTCGAGCCCCGGCTCGCATCTCTGATTTTTCTGAATTAATGTATGTAATTACATTTGTAATTTATCACGAGCTTTTCGGTGAAGTAAAACAAAATTCAATTGTGTGTATGTGTGATGTTCCCAATCCGCGCTGGGCCCGCGTGGGAACTATAGCCCAAGCCCTCTCATTCTGCGAGGAGGCTTGTGCCCAGCAGTGGGACGTAGAAAAGAGGCTAGTGATGATGACATAAAATAATCATAAATAAAAAACCCCACCCAAGTGTGGGCGGATCGCAATTTATCATAATCTAAGATAAACTTATTAATCGGCAAAAACTCGAGCTTATGTGTCACAGACTGTACTCAAGATCTCTCGATTACATCATCATGTCCCCAATCGATTGTGGCGGCCCGTGCATAATCGATTACTCAGCCCAACACTATCACTGACCGAAGCGCACCTCTATCGTTCAGTATTTATTTACCGTCCACCAAACCCATTCGCGCCCCTAATTGTGACGACATAAGATCGATGACATGAAAACCCAACGGTAAACTTAAAGTTGTAATCGTGGGACTAGTGGTGCGGTCGCCCAAATTGAAATTTAGTCTTATTATTTGGGGGATAAGGTTGGAGGCTCGATTTTGATTGGTTTTAATAAGATGGTCGATTTAAGTGTTACTAATTAAACGTGTAATTAGTGGGTTTAGAATAGCGATTACATTAGTATAGTGACAGATTGACGGGCCTGGATTCGTGGAACAAAAGGGCGAGGCGATTAAATGAAAGCTGTGAAGCTGTCTTGTGGAGCTGGCATTAGAAGTAACTAAACACTTTTATAGTGAACAATGGCATTATTTTGTTAAGTCTGGTTATAAGTCTGCATAAGAAAAAAGTCTGATGAGGAAGAAAGTGAAGATAAAGAAGGTTCTGCTTTGAGAACTACTGCTTTTTTTTTTATTACGACGAGGAAGGCAAACGAGCAATTGGGTCACATGATGGTAAGTGATCACCACTGCCCATAGACACCCGCAACCCCGGAGAGTTTGCAGATGCGTTGCCAACCTAGAGAGCTAAGATGAAATGCCTCTTGTGCCCGTAATTACACCGGCTGTCTTACTCTCCACACCGGAACACAACAGTGCGAGCACTGCTGCTTAGCGGCAGGATTAGTGAGTAAGATGGTGGTAGCGATCCGGACGGACCTCGCACAAGGTCCTACCACCCGCAATTTATAGAACACAACTCCTTTTTGACGATAACTATAGGTCCGAGTACGAATATTCCTGCGTAATGTAATCGAATAGTGTCGTTATCGAGAAATTTGTATGTCGACTGGAACTACGAATAATAATACAACTAAGCCCAAAAAATGGCTCCACTACATAGATACCGTGGTAGGCGGGGAAAAAAATTAAACAAAGCCGCGCGTCAGTCAGGCGTGATATTCGTGACGTACGGGCCTGTGTTACGGAAGATGCGATTGTAAATATTATAATGTTTTGCGTAATTGACATTGGTCTACAAACCATTGGCTATGAAAAACACTACTTTTACCTTTCTTAAGTAAATAAATATACATTTTAAAAAGTCATACTTGACGACTCATACCGTCCTTGCTAAGCGGTATAGTTGGATGCTTCGACCGAACATTGTCGAGAAATGCCGAGCGCAGCCGACGCGTGTCGCCGCTCATTTGCGAGCTGCGATTTTCGATGTGCTGGTGTGTGTATCTGCGTCGTAGTTGTGCGTGTTATGGTGTCATATTTTCGTACGCCGATGTACAGGCGTTACGCTTCCATGTCTTCATAATTCGCTGGTTAGGAGTCAATTTGTTAGACCGTACAACTAGTGGGTGTTCCGCGGAGCGAGATACTATCGGCCATAGCGATGGTTGATACGGCGGCTTCATAAAATTGGAATTGTTGAGACTATCCGCCGTTAATCTCGACTTTAATAGCTTTCGACTTGCTTTTCGTGAGATTCGTAATCATTTTAGAATGTTTTTGTTGGCGTAACATGCCATAGTATATAATACTATGTACCTACTATAGCTGACCTTTTTTAACCTTTATCTGTGTGTCTGTGTGTCTCTGTATCTGCGTATCTGTGTATCTGTCTGTGGCATCATAGCTCCCAAAGGGATGGACCGATTTCGATGCGGTTTTTTTTAATCGAAAGCTAGTGTAATCGAGATAGTTCTTAGCCAACTTTCATTAAAATCGGTTCACCCGTTTTTGAAATATTGAACTTTGAAATTACAATGTGGGGGTTTTTCAACTTTTCTAAGTTGGTTAGGTTATAGAAGGTATAACCAACTTAGAAAAGTTGAAAAATCCCCGACATTGCTATTTCAAAACTCAATATTTCGATTAATCGATTTTAATGAAAGTTAGCTAAGAACCATCTCGATTAAACTATCTTTCGATTAAAAGAAACCGCATGGAAATCGGTCCATCCGTTTGGGAGCTATGATGCCACAGACAGATACACAGATACACAGGTCAAACTTATAACACCCCTCTTTTTGTCGGGGGTTAAAAATTGAAGGAAAGAGAGGAAGAGGTCGATATATGAGAAAGTAGGTGAACCAGATTAAGGAGAAGGCCAGTGTCGTGTCGTACAGGTCGACTCACAAGAGCTGGCACGAATGGATTGAATGAGTGAATGAAACTATCTATGTGTCACCTAGTGTTGTATGACAATTAAAACTACATTTATTTGACAATTATGAAGCGCGCTAAAACAAAAGCTCTTCAAGTCAGCAGTTGACACCGAATTGTCATTGAAAACTAACAATTGTAAAATTGGTGAAATTGGGGCCTGGAGGTCAAGGAACTGGCTAATAGGAGAGATGATTGCACAATTTACCATTTTAAAATTCGGGATAACAGTACTTATAACAGTTTTAAATGATTCGCGGTTAATTGCATTAGACGTAATGAAAACGGGATATTGACCGCGATTACCTTATAGGTTTGATGAGCTCCCGATGATCATGACGCATGCAACTGCAACGAAATATCGGGAGCTCATCAAACCTTAAGGTAATCGCGGTCAATATCCCGTTTTCATTATGTCTAACAGTACTTATAATTTTAATTTAATTAATTAATTAATTTTTGAAGTCGGTTTCCTCTTTTGTGGGTTTCAGCTTTGATGTGGTCGTTTGAGGCGAGATCTGTAAATCCAGTAGCATTAAAATACGGTAGCCATCTTTTGTTTCACTGTTGCTTTTAATTAGCCGATTGGCATGCAATGGTTAGGTGTGACTATTAGTGCTTTATGCAACTGTTGAATAATGAGGGCGCTTAAAACATTGTTGGTTTATGAAACGAGGCGAAGCCGAGTTTTATAATAAGATCACACGAGTGTTTTAAGGCCTAATTGTGTGGAGTTGCGTACATTACTTTATCTACACACATATTATAAGTACTCTAAGATGGGTTCAGAAGCCGAAGGCATATCATAACCATAGGTACCTGTCACGGATTTGATTATTTTAATCATCGACAAACATACCGAGCTGACGTTTCGTATCGACATTTTTAGGGTTCCGTACCTCAAAGGAAAAAACGGAACCGTTATAGGATCACTTTGTTGTCCGTCTGTCTGTCTGTCTGTCTGTCCCGCGTCCGACTCGCACTTGGCCGGTTTTTTTATTGAGGCCCATTTTTAAATTGTATTGGTCTTTGAAGACGAAAATTGACTGTCGTAATGATGACCTACGGTTTCGGAACGCATTATAGAGGACTTATGATATGTGTGTAGATAAAGATTATTCACCACAGGCACTTTTAAAATCAAATTCTTGTGCAAGTAAAAACTAGCATATCTTTATTACATCGGAATATCCGACCACATGCAGATACGTGGGCTTAACAAGCGATTTGTCGCCTGAATGTTTCCGTTAAGGTATACGATTACCGCCATTCCGGCTTCAAACGATTATTAGTAGACGTTAAGATATAATATAGTGTATATTTCTTTATGATATTATACTTTGTAGAGCACTTGGTTATGTGTTAATGTCTCATTTTGCGGAGGAATTGGCATAACATAGTAATATGTACTGTGAGACTTCTTGGGTGATGTAGCTATAATAATGCTGCTTGGCTGCGAGAGGACTCTTCAATGATAAACTAACACTTCTTCAGTAATATTTAGTTTATTTTTATGATATAGCGAAATTACCGAATACATGTCTTTCCATTAAAATTTAAAAATCACTATCAAGGAGTCGCACTTGTTTGCTGTCTTCCCAGACACGCAGACACACACACATATAACGGTCAAACTTACAACACACCTCTTTTTCCGTCGGGTGTTAACAATGACAATATTCATACTTAGGTAGGTATATATATATGCTGCCAAAACATTAAAAAACCGCTGCCACTTTTAATGCAGCCAGTATCAGATTTCTGAACGAGTTGAGTCACAGATATTCGTCGGACTTAATTTTCAATAGCTCAGGCCTTTGTTTCACCAACTTTACAAGTGTCAGTTTACAATGACAATTTGCACTACATTTATTTGCTAATATGAAGCGCGTTGACACAGAAGCTCTTCAAGCCAGCAATTGGCACCAAATCGTCATTGAAAACTGACAATTGTAATGTTGGTGAAATAGAGGGCAGAGCTCAGCACTATCTTTTACATAATTTTTAGAGGCAAAATTTTCGACCTGAAGCGTATATCCACCACAGACGTTATCATAATAATCCTCAGTTTAGCAACGTTTAGCTGCGCGAGCCGCGTGGGTGCGCCCACGCAGTCTAGGTCCGCGCAGGTTGACCTATTATAACACCTGGCCGCAGCTTACTGAATCATACCTGTTTTTGAAAAAACTGCTCATGCGTCATGACGCATTTAGCAGCAGAAGTAGCTAAGCAACCGAAGCGGTCACAATGATCTAAACACGGCTTTATTGTTATAGACATAAGGGTTTGTGCAGTGCAAATCATTGTGACCGCTTCGGTTGCTTAGCTACTTCTGCTGCTGACTGTAGACTGTAGGTAAACAGGTAGTTAAGTATTTTTACCGCTTTTCCCATATTTTTAGGGTTCCGTACCTCAAATGGAAAAACGGAACCCTTATAGGATTACTTTGTTGTCCGTCTGTCTGTTTGTCAAGACCCTTTATCTCTGAAACGCGTGGAGGTAGCAAGGTGACATTAAAAAAAAATTGTACCCAAGCCTGCAATCCCTCGAAGCTGTGAAAAAAATAAAACTTCTAAGCCAACGCAATCAAAAGATACAGTCATTAAAATATCCAGGTTACGTCTAGTGCTCTTATAGGTAGCACAACCAATCAGGTAAAACTTAAAAAAAACCTGGGTCGTGTTTTATAAAGCTACAAGTTACAATTTACAAGCGGAAGTCTCATTCTATCACCTGTTGTTAGAGAGGGATTTCCGCTTGTAAATTGTAACTTGTAGCTTTATAAAACACGGCCCTGATATTAATTTCATTTTCAGCTTGCTACCTTCACGCATTCCAGAGACAAAGGGTCCTCTTGACAGTAAGACGGATAACGACGATAGGGTTCCATTTTTCCTTTTGAGGTGCGGAAATAATAATTTCGCAGCGGCTTTTAACAAAAGTGCACTGGCTGATATTCTCTGTGTCAGTCTCGCAGCTTCATTCATGATTCCCGTATACATTGAGCTTATCTTAAGGTCGATGACCGGTTACATAAACATAGTATATAAGTGCCAAAGCTATATTTACGAGTCTCGATGAATGGGTGTAAATACATATAGTTTATGATAGCTTCTGAGTTATTTGAAATGCTAAGTCCTAAGTCGTAACTTACGACCGGAAGAGTTATTGAACTTAACTGTAAGTTTTGACAAAAGACAGTAAATCAATCCAATTTTGCTTGTGGGCCTAGTAGCGTTTGCGTTGGTTATTTTATTTTCTATGTTATAAATATTTAAACATACCTAGTATTACTTAAGTGTTGGGCAACTAACTGTAGCTACATTCAAATTAATAAAGCTCGTTTTTTTTTAAGTAGTTAACATTGGCTACGTGTGATTTGTCTAGATATTGACAATTATCGGCGACCAATAACGAGCAAGTAAAATGGCGGGAAATGGTAGTCTGTGACAGGACGGCCGCTCGTTTGGTAGCAACACGGATAGACATTTGCATTGGTTTAGTCTACCAACTGAAACTGTATTGCTGTAGCTACAGTAATAAATATAATTTTAATTGCTACCAAGAGTGTTATTGCATCAAAAGTCCTTGCTTCTGAGTGTTGAACCAGTACGGTTTACATCTATTTGCACTTCGGGAAAATTAACTGCATGATAATAAATAATCAGGCTATTACGCATGACTATTAATTTAATCCATTACTTGTAAATCAATCGTTGCGATTCGCCTACTTTATTTACAAAATTAACTGATTCCATAATAGTAATTAAATAGGTACTTAGTACTTTACATTCTAAAAAGACTCGAGGAAACTGAGTCGCTTGCCTCTGTGGAACGTTTTCATAAAATAATTTCACTATATTTTCTTTGGCAGATGTATGAAGTCAAAGTATCATTTGCAGCGAAAAGTTTCTACAGTTGCGCGATTCGACTATAGGTACTTACTTGAAGCATGCAGTGCCCTAAGCACGACTTGTCGAATCCTGCGTCACGTAAAATCGAATAGTAAACTATAACGAGTTTGTATGACGTTTGGAACAGCGCCCGCCCGTGAGCCTATTTGGAACTAAAATTTAGTATGAGATTTCTCGATCTCGATACGATAACCGTAACGTAACGCAGGATTCGTCAAGTCGTGCTTAGGGCACTGTTATTATTCAAGTGGGCAAGTAATCTTGCTCTTTGTAATACGTAATATTATGCAGCCTAGAACAATAGGCTGTAATTTGTGGCCTATAGCACCCTATAGGCTCAACCTGGGCCTCGCGATAATGTATAGAGCTGAAGCTATGAAGGGTCCCATATACCTATTATACGGTACGAAGGTACGATCAGAGGCCCCAGTAGGTACGAATATTCGAATCCTGCGTAACGTAATCGAGACATTTGTATGACGTTTGGAACAGCGCCCGCCCGTGAGCGTATTTGGAACTAAAATTTTGTATTGAAGTTTCTCGATTTCGATACGATAACGTTACGTTACGCAGAAACCTGCGTCACGTAAAATCGAATAGTAAACGTTATCGAGTTTGTGATGACGTTTGGAACTAAAATTTAGTATGAGGTTTCTCGATTTCGATACGATAACCGTAACGTTACGCAGGATTCGAATATTCGTACTCGGGCCTGTGTCGTTAAGTAAACGTAACGTTATCGTAACGCCTCAAAACACTATCTTTACATTTGATTTGATGTAAGTTGTGTGTAGGATTAGGATTTTTAAAATTTTCCGCAGTAGCTACGTATTGATAGCCTAGTGGTTTGACCCTTAGCCTCTCACTCAAGGAGAAGGTCGTGGGTTTGAACCCGAACTCGCACCGCGAGTTTTTCGAAATTTATGTGCGAACTTACATTTGTGATTTAATCATGAGCTTTTCGGTGAAGGTCTTCTTGAGGAAACCTGCACACTCCTGCGAAGCAATTAAATGATGTGTGTGAAGCTCCCAATCCACACTGGGCCCGCATGGGAACTATAGCCAAAGCCCTCTCATTGTGAGGGGATGCCTGTGCCCAGCAGTGGGGCGTGAAACAAGGCTGGTGATGGTGATGAATTTGATTTCTCAAAATTGTGATGGAATCTATGGTTCTACGGCCATTTCAAAACATGACAATGACATTTAAGTACTTACTTGGGCTGGTGGCGCCTCTAGCGGAAAAACTTTGCAGTTTTGTCTCCTATTGCATTGCGAGAGTATAACAACCAAACAGCAGGCAAAGCAATAAACTATACTTGTAAAGTTCAACATTATCGCTAGTAGACATTTTACAGCGAAATAATATGGCCATAGATCTCCCTGTGGAATGGTTAGTAATGGATATTCGTAGCGGATTTTTAGAATGGCTTCCCACTTCGACATCGACTCCGGAGTCGGTATTTAGCGGCGAGCGGATAAGTATATATAATGTACTCTGTGGAGCGGATTTCGCACGCAACTGTTAAGATGCCTAAGATTATATAATTGTGCATGAATGTAATAAAATGTAATAAAATGTCAATATCAAATAGTAGAGGTCGAGTGCCGAGAAATAAAATAACCGCTAATATAAGAGAGGCGTTATATTCAAGCAGGTCAATCGTACACTAAATAAAATAATAATCTATGCTTAAAATTACGTAAGGTTGCATAAAATAATGTACATATTTGTACAACAATGATTAACTAAAAAACCATAAAAAAAAACAGCATAGGTACCTATGAAAACAGTAAAAATTGCCTAACTGATTGTTAATGGCTTCTGAACCCATCTTAGAGTACTTATAATAAGTGTGTAGATCTACATAATTATGCCTTACGTAAAACACTCGTGTGATCTTCTCATGAAACGAGGTGAAGCCAAGTTTCATAAAAAGCACACTGTGTTTTAAGGACCCTCATTATGCGACAGTTGCCTATACTACCTACTATTTTTGTATTATATTTTCATTAGCAAAACGTTTGTTAGCTCAACGAAACTCAAGATGATGTAATTGGCAAACATACAAGCCAGGAAAAACTTTCTCCTCGACCCCGAAAAACGTTTTGGCTTGGCTTATAAAATGCAAAATGCCAGTGCTGTTTCTGTACTCTAAAGTAAAGTACCGCTAGGTTAGCTGGCCCCTATTTCACCAACTTTACAATTGTCAGTTTTTAATGACAATTCATAGTCAATTGTTAACTCGAAGGGCTTTTGTTTTAGCGCGCTTCTTAATGACAAAGAAATGTACTTCGAATTGTCATTGTAAACTGACAATTGTAACGTTGGTAAAGTAGAGGTCTGCCATCGCATCTGTAACTAAACTGATCCCACATCTCCTAACGAGGTATCCTGGGACGCCGCTTCCGTCGGCGCGAGTCACGACTGCGCATTCCTGGATACTCTGCGCACGCGCGCGCAGTCAGAGTCCTTAGTATTCGTAGGTCCTTAGTTCAAATTTTACGTCGCAACCAACGTTTCGATCGCGTTAAGGTTATGATATGAGAATGGCACGTGGCCAATATTTGCTGTCAGGGGCGCTGCCTATAACGCGATAGAGATGTTTTCTTGTGTCAAAAATTACGTAAAGTTAAGTAATTCAGTGAGTATATAAAAACCAACAATAAATTTTAACGAAATTAAAATATGGAAAACACACAAACGACGACCGAATAGCCTAGTAGTTAGAGATCCTGACTATAGATTTAGATTTATTTATTTCACAAGAACATATGGCTTAAAGCTTGTGGTCCCGGGTTCGATCCCCGGTCGGGGCAGACGTTTGTATGATGAATACAAAAGTATGTATTTATATAAAAGTGGGTAAGTAAGCATGTTTGTCCGTTGTCTAGTGCCCATAGTACAGGCTTTGCCTAGTTTGGAACTAGGTCAATTTCCATTGCGATCATGAAAATTAATTAAGCTCAATCACGTGACATTATGTCATTGGCTTATGTCAATCTGACACTATCACTCTGTAACACGTTATCACCATTAGAAAATCACTTGTCTAGGTTGTCTTCAACTATTATCTGTGTACAGGCATTCTTATCTAACAGGCAACATCAATTACTGTCTGTACACCTGTGATACCCTCAGACTTATCGGCAGATTGCGGACCGGTGTGTCCACTTAGCTTAGGCTATCTTGACAAACACGCAATGCCTAGCCTTCAGGGCTTTTATTCTGTTAGAAACACTCAGCAACAGACGAACCGCGGAAGGTCGGAAGTGGGACCGCCGAAGTGTTGAATATCAGTCGGTCGATTTTTAAATCTCACCGCTGACTAAAATTCTCATGTCCATGATAACAAATACGAATGCCCCCACCCACTCGTAAGCGAGATCACTGAATAACTTCTTGACCACTGGCAGTGACAGCTAACCTCAATCTACAATGTTGACATGCTTTGTCTATGACAGAAACGCAAATTAGCTGCATGTTCGTAGACTGGTATGATATTCAAAAATAAAGCTTTTGGCATAATAGTGATATCAATGTTATGGATGAGAATTTAGTTACCAAGTGAGATACAAAAATACAGAACTGTATCGGTATATCAGTTAAGGCACGTAAAGTTAGTGACACTTTCGAGAAGTTTGTTGCGACGTGAAATTTACAATAAAGGCTCTATTTACCTTTCAATAGGTTAGAGTAGATTATTATGGCCCCGTAACGTATTCTACAGTTAAATAAATTATGAGTAAAACCTAAAAATATTGTCGCGGTTTATACCAAGGTCGCGCATGTCGGGGACTGGCGTTTTGCTCCGTCAATCATATTTTGACAGACACAAAGGTAACCAACAGTGCGTAAGAACCTGTTACATGACAGGACTCAATATTATATTATGTTTCCCTTTGATGAACCTATAGTAGGTAGGTAAACCAACAGCAGGAAATTTTGGAAAAGGAGGCTATATTTTACAAAACACTGACTGAATCAACCAATGAAAATAATCGATTTATTGATTATTTTTGTTTTTATTTTTATGAAACATTCATAGAATGAAATTCAACATACAATGACAATGCAAAGAAAAATTCGTTAAGCAGCTGGACATGAACCAGCAACCTCGGTAATCCGTACCACGCTCCACCAATTAAGCTATACTTAACGTTGGTGTACCTAACGAATTTTTTAATGCCTTGTGTCATATTTTATTTGGAAGATCTCTCCTCAGCGCCATCTATGAGTAGCTTAATCAAGCAGCTCACCCACTACGGAACTTCTACAGTTACGCATTAGTGGCAAGAGATGGAGCTATTTTCTGAATCAATGAAAATAATCGATTTATTGATTATTTTTGTTTTTTATTTTTATGAAACATTCATAGAAACAACCACCTTCAAACTTCACAGTCTAGGTTCCCTAGCCACTGGCTACACGGTCGTCCGACAAGTCTTCCGAGAGAGTTCTGAAAAGCGTCAGCGTATAGTGTAGTGGTGATGGTGTAGACAGTGTTGATTCGTGTGGCAGTGGTCGCCTAAACGTTGCTATCTTACTTCTAATTGTATTTAGTTCATCTAAGAAAGCTTGGCAAACGTTGCAGCCTATGATTTCATTCCACGCGCTATTGGCAGACAGCGCACTGTATTCCCATTACGTCCTATACTCAGACACCTAAACCTAAATAATAAACAACAGTCTAGTCTCGGTGGGCAAACAGCGTTGGGTGCACCGTGATAATTACTAACCGCAGGCGCAGCTGCGTAAGGCTGCGCGCACGCCGTTTTGTTAAATACTGGCTGTTTTATCTGAATCTTTTAGAGTAAGGAGGTTCTTTAAAAGGGAGCCTCTGACTTACTTTATGGTACAGTTTTAAGGCCGGATAGCCTAGTGGTTAGAGACCCTGACTGTGAAGCTTGAGGTCCCGGGTTCGATCCCCGGTTGGGGCAGATGTTTGTATGATGAATATGAATGTTTCTTCTCGGGTCTTGGATTTTTAATGTGTATTTAAGGATGTATTTATCTATGTAAGTATGTTTATCCATAGTCTAGTAGCCATAGTACAGGCTTTGCTTCGTTTGGGACTAGGTCAATTGGTGTCTTTTGCCTTGCCTTGGCCAAGGACTACTAACTTTTTTTTTTTTATTGAAAGGGGGAGGCAAACGAGCAAACGGGTCACCTGATGCTAAGCGATCACCGCCACCCATGAGAACCAGCAACCCCAAGAGAGTCACTAGTCCGCTGCCGGCCTTTAAGGGAACAATACACTCTTTAACTTTTTATATTTTTATTTTTTCGGTCATCCCGTTCGAAATTATTTCAAAATTTTCAAACTGAAACGTACCAGAAAAATGAAGACTCGAACTGGGGTTCGAACCCAGAACCTCCACCGTACCGCGGTGTTGCGCTACCACTGCACTAGAGTTCGAGACGTCATTTTTCTGGTCTTTCTGTATTCGTTTCAGTTTGAAATTTTAGAAATAAAAACTTTATTATCTAACAGCCGTTCCCAATGTTCTATCTAAGTATCTCGTTTTGATCACTAACTTGCTATCGCTAGGCAATCTAACCCCTGCTTGCTATCTGTCGGTAGGCCATCTACAGATAGATAGCAAATTGTACGTCAATTCAGTCAAAAAAATTGTCAGCTTCGCTTTGTCATCCGTCATCTTATTTTAAAACTTTGTCGTTCAATTCAAATGTAGAGTTAGCTTTTGGATCATCATTCTGGACTTTTCATTGGCTGCTGTCATGGCAGTGTGCACACGTCTTTATCCATAGGGTGTTTCATAAAACAGGCTCACTTTCTTTGTGCCAGGGTCAGCCGATCTGGAGCGAGTCAGAGACTTAAGCACTATGCTAATTACTTTCACGACTTAGATTGGTAATTGGGGTGTGTAAAGTAGAATTACTTAGTTCAACGGGTATCTGACCTGGAGACGACACCACCATATGACCATGATAGATGTATTGTCATCTCCTGGTCAATTAAATCAACATCGACTACGAAAATGACGATTTGGTGTGAATGAAAATGGTGTGTTAAAGAGCATTTCACCATATATGCTTAATGAATATTTACCTACCCATTTGCTTATACATATATATCAGGTAATTAAATAAAGAGAAAAAATATTTACCAATACGATGATTAGGTACCTACGAATCTTACGAGTAAGAAAGAAGAAGAAAGAAAATATTTTTACTCATTTACCCTTGCATAAGAGAGTTTTTTTTTTATTTTCTTTTTGCATAAAATATCCATTATTTAAATAATTCAATGATCAAACCCTTTTTTTCTACGGTAAAAAATATTACTGGCCAACTTCATTCCCTTGTCGCTGAAGAAAAATAAAAACAAATGACGCTGGATTATTCAAAGCTCGAATCAGTAATAATTATGGTTGGTAGATAGTTGAAATCATGTCCGAAATAATTGGATTCTATCAAAAGAAAAATTAAGTCCAGGTAAAAATTGTTATATTCAATTGGCACTTTAAACATTTATGTGGCTTAAAATTGCATATTCACGTCAATTATCGCATGACAGAATAATGAATTGTGACAGCTGTCTGACTTAATGGCGTTAGAAAATGGAATTCAAATTAAATTAACTCTGAGTTAACTCGATGACAAAATGACATAGTTACGAGTAGTATGATAAAGTGACATCTACATTTCTGAATGTAGGGCGGACTTAAATAGTTGGTTGAGTTAGGAAGTTTTTTTTTTGACCTCAATGTGATAAAATAGATGTGCTTTTGCGGCCCAAAACGCGGCGGAAACTCACAACGCGTAAAAAAATCGTAATTTTTCATTGACACCGTAACTATGGACTTAGGGTTAGCGCTTGAAAACATCCGAACCAAAAGACCACTAATTTGCAAAATAGACCACTAATCGAGAGTCAGTCTTAGTTTGGTCGAACGACAGCGCTATGACGTATGGCTGTCATTGAAAAACGGCGTGTTGTACTGGGACACCTTTTTCGTGAAATTCGTACTAGACCCAAACTCCATGATATTAGTAAGTCAATATAAGTTACAAAAGCGCTTAGTTGATGCAACTAGTGACCAAAGGGCTGACAGTTTTCTCTCTCAAAGAATCAGCATCGCTATTCAGCGAGGCAACGCTGCCAGCCTTTTGGGCACTATGCCACGGGGGCCTTATTTAGATTTAATTTAGTTTTAAGTTGTAGTTTATTTAGTTTAAGCTTAGATTTAATGTCATTGTAAATTGCTTTTATTGTATAAATTGTATAGAGATTTAGTGTGGAATTCAAATGACCCCGCATAATCTGACGCGTCAGTACTGCCTACACGCAAAACCAGCATTTCCCAATTACAAATTTCATCATCACTCACTATTAACCTTTTATTCACCAATAAAATTCCAAAAAATCTCACGTTATATGATACTGGCCAATAGCGAACTTAGGCTTTATCGATCAATACGTTATTACTAGTTGTAAAATAGTCGTAAAATTGAAAAGGTAAACGGTAGAGCTGGTGCCACTTTGGTTTTATGGTAAACTTTACTAGATTATACAAATGTTAAGTTATTATTATAATTGGAATTATTTTGTATATCCGTCATAAAATATTTATGAGCTTTACAGCTCTACATAATGTATTTTCTATGTATAGCGCAGTCATAGGTTAGAATAATGGTGACGCCCACAGCCTACTATAATATTTCGAGTATAGGAAAAAAATGTAAAATAATCCTCTAAAATAACGATAAATAAATAAAATAAAATAAAATGCGTTTATTTCGGACAACAGAAACTAAAGCCTAAAGTTTTATGGCCTAAATAAAATAAAATAAAATGCGTTTATTTCGGACAACAGAAAATAAAGCCTAAAGTTTTATGGACTAGCACTAAGCAGCAGAAATATGAAGTTGGTGCGGTGCGAGCGGAATATTCTTTGAATGAAGCACCGACTTCATATTTCTGCTGCTTAGTGCTAGTCCATAAAACTTTAGGCTTTATTTTCTGTTGTCCGAAATAAACGCATTTTATTTTATTTTATTTATTTATCGTTATTTTAGAGGATTATTTTACATTTTTTTCCAAGGGTTTTTTTTTATGGCTGTTTGTTTAAGGACAATAATGAATAGAATAGGCTGCAAAATTTTACTCAGTCCGTCATTAATATTGTCATAAAATATTGGACACGTGTTTTTTCTTTTGTCAATTGAACCAAAAAAATGAAGATATAACACGTCTTGCTATAGGTACTTATTTACCTTGAAGTGACGTCATGAGGCCCCTCATAGCCTTCGTACCTTTGTAAATTTTTATTGGTGTGATAAAGCAAAAAATACGTAAGTATACGGAATATTTTTTTTTTTACCCATGACACAATCCCCGATTATTACACTCTTCGAGTGCGGCTTTTCGTTTAATTATAATGAGCCTTAACGCATCCGCTTTGGCCTGAGAGTTTTTCAGGTGCCGCAAACGCACTTGTGCGTTCAAATTACCTGTAATATGGCGGCAGAGGCACTGGGTGAAAGACAGGAAAACGCATATATGCGTTGCCATTACAAGGACCGCTGATAAGCATCCAAAGTCTCGCGAGCGCCTTCCTCAAGCCACCAGGAATCTTGTCCAATTTATCCGTTTAAAAATTATTGCGTTACTATAATTTCAGCAATGTTTGACTGTTTGCCCAACATTTATCAGAGCTTACGCTTCTGATCTCTGAACCGACCCACATTCGTAATTATAATTAACAAACGTGCTGTTAATGGCGGTAATTTGTAGTTGTGCGTGCGTTCAATTCGAACTGATTTGTAAGAGGCCTTGAAGTCTTTCAGGCTATAAATCACCAGTAAAGTGTGGCAAATAAAATTCTTACTAGTGGCTCTTTGAGCTGTAGACCTCGGGAGCTCATTTTTTGGATTTTTCTTTTAGTTTTTTTCTTTAATTTCCAAAAAACTAATCGACAACAAATGTACACAAATATCGAACTTGCTCAAAAGAATTTTTTTTAATCTTCTTTAAAATTTCCAAAAGACGAATCGACGAAAAATTCTAAATAATAATAAAAATAAATAGTACCAGTAGTACAGGCTTTGCCTAGTTTGAGACTAGGTCAGTTAGTGTCAATGGTCCCATGATATTTATTTATTTATTTATTATATTCTCCGTTGAAGTGAAATCGCTGCACTTGAGCTAAACTCAACGCATCTTGACTATGGGTAAAATGTTTTTGTACGCTCCCAAAACTTACCCTACTCTTAATTACGTGCGTAATTATTTTCTTATAAGTAGGTAGGTAACCTGATTACTTCATTAACAGCTCGAGCTTCACGCAAGGCGCATGTCATTATACGGCAATAATGAGCAGTTATCGATCTCGGGGTTACGACACACGATAACTCGCTATTCATGAATGAATGCGCGCACGCCTCTCTTAAAGCCCCCGGTGACTGCAGACTTTTAGTCGGCCGACAGAGGGTCGAGCACGACTTTACGAATCCTGCGTAACGTTACGGTTATCGAATCGAGATCGAGAAACCTCATACTAAATTTTTGTTCCAAATACGTTCACGGGCGGGCGCTTTTCCAAACGTCATACAAACTCGGCAACGTTTACTATTCGATTTTACGTGACGCAGGTTTCTAAAAGTCGTGCTCGACTCTCTGGTTTACAATACAATACAATAACTCTTTATTGAACACCACATAACAGTCAAAACAAGAAATAAGGCACAAAGAAAATACAAGGTAGCAATGGGCGGCCTTATCGCTACAGAGCGATCTCTACCAGGCAACCATAATGGAATAAAGGTAAGAACATATTAAAGCAGGCGGTGCTAATTAAAAAGGTTTTAGGTCACGAATTTATAGCAGGTTACTAGCAAAAAAAGAAAAAAAAAACAAACATAAAAAGCATAAAAAAAAACACATAATTTCAATGAAACTCGATAACAGATACATAATAATACAAAAGTACTAAAAAATAATAATAATAATAATTTAAAAAGTTTACTTTCACTCTCTCTCCCTATCTCTTTGTGGGCGAAGAGCCGAGTAGGTAGTCTGCGGCCATTCCAACCATTCCAGCCATTCCGAATATTCAATCTACCTGTCTCTTGTTTTGATCTAACTACTGACGAATTTAATAAATATAATATTATGTAGAATCCAAAAATTTGCTATCTTTAGGTGGTCCACCATCTATCCATGAAATCCCATCGCCAGATAGCAAAAAGAGATTCGAATTCTTACCGACAGTAAGTTTATGGAATATATTATGTCCCTTGGACTTCCCTTGAGTTGATTTATATATTATGTCCCTTGGACTTCCCTTGAGTTGATTTATATATTATGTCCCTTGGATTTCCCTTGAGTTGATTTATATATTATGTCCCTTGGACTTCCCTTGAGTTGATTTATATATTATGTCCCTTGGATTTCCCTTGAGTTGATTTATATATTATGTCCCTTGGACTTCCCTTGAGTTGATTTATATATTATGTCCCTTGGACTTCCCTTGAGTTGATTTATATATTATGTCCCTTGGACTTCCCTTGAGTTGATTTATATATTATGTCCCTTGGACTTCCCTTGAGTTGATTTATATATTATGTCCCTTGGACTTCCCTTGAGTTGATTTATATATTATGTCCCTTGGACTTCCCTTGAGTTGATTTATATATTATGTCCCTTGGACTTCCCTTGAGTTGATTTATATATTATGTCCCTTGGACTTCCCTTGAGTTGATTTCTTCAGATTCTGTTTCATAATTTCGTGTAAATTATGAATTTTCCTGACGGCGTTACGTCGTTAGGACTATTTTACGACGTCCTAAACCTTTGCCGGCATTATTAGTAATGAAGCAGACGTTATAAACAAATCAGTGAAATATAATGAGCTGCGCCTGCGGCTCTTGCGATTTCCGCGCATGCGCAACTGGGAATAGTCAGCAATTTATCGGTACTCTTATCAGAGATTATATTGACTGTGTAATCAGATCGTACGGGTGACGCTCACGGGAACACTGTATGTATTCCTTCTCAAAATTCGTATAATCCATTGTCTTACAAACGCCATAGACTTTGGGTCTTGCACAAAATGTTCCCAGTACAACACGGCATTTTTCGATGACAGCCACACGCCATAGCGCGGTCGTTCGACAAAACCAAGACTGATTGACGCTCGATTAGTGGTCTTTTTGCAAATTTGTGGTCTTTTGGTTCGGACGTTTTCAAGCGCTAACCCGAAGTCCATGGTGTTGCTAAGTCAATGGTATACTTAGTATAATTATGAGTTATTTTTATTATAATTTATTATTATTGCAATAACTAAGTATACCCCATATAAACAATCAATGTAGGTATACCTCTTTTGATCCCTCCGGGAGATGTAGGTCCAAGTGTCAAAATGTCAATGACGTATTTACGAAGAAAATTAATAGCATTAGATACCTACCTGCGCTACTATACTACAAAACCAAACCCGATTCCCAATCGATTCTATTTATCTTCATTAGTGGCGCGCGCGCAGCTAGTTGGCAATGCGAGGGCTCGGCACAATACGTCATTGTTTGCTCTGTGGCAATCTGGGGCACTTCCAAGTAATTTGTGATAACGATTGGGTATCGGTATTAGGTATTGATTTTAATAGTAAGTACATATTTAGCATGAAAGTACACAGGACTAACAAACGTAAGTGATTCGTTTATTTCGCTATATTTGAAACATCAGAGACCCGAGAACAAACATTCGTATTCATCACACAAGCATCTGCATCCTGTCCCGACCGGGGATCGAACCCGGGACCTCAAGCTTCTTAGTGCTGCTGACTGTACCTTTATGTGTTCTTAATGAAGCCACAAAACTTCCAAGTCACATCCACTTCTTCATACTCGAATTAATCACATACGCAAAAAATAAACTAACTTCAAACGTCTCTCTCTATGAACCTAACGTCAGTTATCTAAGCGCCAACTGGGTCAGACGTCCGTCCGTCAGACTGTCCGTCTGTCCGTCAATCACGACGTCCGTTTGTATTAATACTACGAACGACGCTCGGAAACGCTACGTCCGTTTGTATTAATACTACGAACTACGTCGACTAGACCACGTTTAGATTTTCACGTCAGCTGACTGGAGGAGTTTTATGTGGATTTTATATTTGAAAAAAAAAAACGGAAACGGCTCAGCTTTACCAGCAACCCCATAAAACCGCGGTAAAGTTCACCTTTCAATCACCGTCATCGCCCTTTAGAAAATCCGGCCAAGTGCTATAGTTCGTCTATCACGGGAATCGAGTCTCGGAGATTTTTCCTACTTCGCAACTATTTTTTTACACATCAAGGAAGGCAAAGGAGCAAGTGGGTCACCTGATAGTAAGCGATCACCCTTGCCCTTGGACACTACAATCGGGGGGTTTGCAGATGCGTAGCCAACTTAGAGAGCTAAGATGAAATGCCTCTTGTGCCCGAAAATACAACGGCTGTCTTGTCTTACTCTTGACACCGGAACACAATAGTGCAAGCACTGCTGCTTAGCGGCAGGTTTAGCGAGTAAGATGGTGGTAGCTATCCGGACGGACCTCGCACAAGGTCCTACTACCCGCAAGATGTCTACTTTTTTATGATACTATGCTTAAGGCAAGAACCACACCAAACTTAAGCCTGTGTCACGGAGACCAGGGCATCGATTTTTGAATCTCACTTGGCGACTAAATTCTCACCCATGACATTAGATATCACTATTTGCCAAAAGCCTTATTTTTGAATGTCATACCCGTCTACTAACATGCAGCTAATTTGCGTGTCTGTGGTAGACAAGCGAGTCAACATAGTGGATTGAGGTTAGCTGTTACTGCCAGCGGTCAAGAATTCACCCAGTGATCTCGTTTACGAGTGGGTGAGGGCATTCGTATTTGATATCATAGGCATGAGAATCTTAGTCACCGGTGAGTTTCAAAAATACGAACTTTTTAGAAACCACTGAATTTAGTCACCGGGTGAGATTCAAAAATCGACCTCCAGAAGCAATTCACAATACTCAATTATTTAATAGTTTTTAATGGGCGGCAATAATGTTAAAACCCTTCAGCTATTAAAACATTACTAACTGCCGCTGTGTCGTTTACAAATAAACGTCAAAGTGATAAACCCTTTATTGCCAAAATGTCAATGGTAATATAATATTTATAATTTATTGATCTGTCAAGAGCTCTATAATTGTCTATTTTATTCGTCATAATTTTAAAAACAGAGAATAATTGTTATTGTTTAAAATTCCTTTTATTCAACTTACACTTTGAACTGTAAATAACAGTCGCTTTATTGGCAGTTCAAATTTCCCGCCACGTTGAAACATAGCAGATAGAAGTTTCTGCCAAAATATTTATCATAGGTAATTCAACTCTATGACTCCCTGATTAAATCCTTCTAGCTGGTAGCTCTAGCCTTACTCTGTGGCTCTGTAAACATAATTTTATCGTAATCTTATCAAAATAACCGAAAGCTTTTACCATAATTACTAAACAAGCACTAAAAGCAATTATGCATGTTATTACTATCTGAGAGTATAATTTTGCGTGTTTCGCGTAGATTAACGCGCTATAATACAATCTTATATGGCTTGTAGTGCATTAATAGTTGGATAACAGTTGTATACGTGACTTCAAGGTTAGGTATTTCTAGAGACTTTATTTTATCAGTGAACAACACTTCAGTATGGATCACAGTAAACCATTAACTTTTCCTATTGTCACTACTACATAGAATTGCGAAACTTAAGAGGCAGTGGGCGGGGCACATAGCTCACAGAACTGATGGCCGATGGGGCCAGAAGGTTCTCGAATGGCGTCCGCGGACCGGGAGATGAGCTGTCGGTAGGCCTCCAACAAGATGGAGCGACGACCTGGTAAAGATCGCGGGACCGCGGTGGATGCGGAAAGCACAAGACCGGTCTGAGTGGAGAGCCTTGGGGGAGGCCTATGTCCAGCAGTGGACGTCTTTCGGCTGACATGATGACTACCTACATACGTCGTGTGGTCGTCAAGTCATGACCCCTTCTACTCCACTGGTTACATTGGCTTACCAACACCATGGACTTCAGATTAGTGCTTGAAAACGTTCGAACCAAAAGACCACTAATTTGCAAAAAATTACCACTAATCGAGCGTCAGTCATAGTTTGGTCGAGCAACAGCGCTATGACGTATGGCTGTCATCGAAAACTGCCGTGTTGTACTGGGACTCGTTTTTCATGAATTTTGTACTAAAAGCAAAGTTAATCTGTTAGTAATAAGTCAGTGTCTGTGGTTACCATTTTATTTCATTTTAACCTAACCAGCCACAGAGCTCTGAAACTTGTTTATCTAGTATTTAATTGGGCTGTCATCATCATCAAACTTAAGAGTTACACCCTTGTCGGTGGAGTTTCTTCCAATCATCTCTCCTATGAGCCAGTTCCTTGGCCTCCTGATACGACACGACAGCGGCCTTCGGGCTGTAACCAACCAGTAAATATCGTAGCTCGATTCATTCTTGCAGTGAACTAAATAGCATGAATTGTTGCTTTTAATAAGTTCGTAGAGACACCCGTTTAGAATATGCCAAGTCATGCCAAGCATGCTTTTAGGAGAATGAGCAAATTGATATCGGCTCTCGCCTCGCGGTCAATTTGCGTAAAGCGGTGTATTTTATGGGTGTCCCTTATGTTGCCGACAAACTTTAAATCGAATATCGTGTCATCGAAAACGTTTCAAGTTTGCCATTTATATCAAATCGGAAATTGACGCCATGGTTTCTAAAAACAAATTTCCTTATCTATACCTATAAAACAGTACCGTGACTGACTGACTGACAGGCAACGCACAGCCTAAACCACTGGACCTTAGAAACTTGAAATTTGGCAAACATATACCTTGAGTATCCTAGGGGTGCACTAAGAAGGGATTTTTCGAAATTCCCACGGGATATGGAACTAGCCCATTTTGATATATTTCTCGGGGGCAAAGCCGCGGGGCATAAGATAGTCTCTTACAGCTTCTAACTTCTCCCTACTGACCTATCTGGATTGATCACCCTGTATAAAAATGGAGAGAGAGAGAGATACCAGCGCCATGAAATTCCAGGTTACATTGTAATTAAAGCGCTTGTAACGTGTTCGCGCCCTTGTTGCAGGCTGTAACTGCTCGGCGCTCGGCGCGGAGAGCAACGCTTGTGACATCCGCACGGGCCAGTGCCGGTGTCGGACACACGTCACGGGACGAGCTTGCGACACGTGTGAGGTAAGTGTTAAGTGAAGGGTACACGAAAAGAACATTGTCCAGTCACTTGTTTTTAAAACGAGATTTTAATCTCAAAATGTAGAGCTCTCAATAGACTATAAGTTACCACTCAGTTACAGATACTAGTATTTTAAGCAACCGTTACATAATGAGGTTCCTTAAAAGACGAGTGTGGTTTTATGAAACAAGGCGAAGCACAGTTTCATAATAGGACCACACGAGTGTTTTAAAGCGTAATTATGTAGAGTTGCATACATTAATTTATCTAAACACATATCATAAGTCCTCTATAATGCGTTCAGAAACCGTAGAAAATGACCAGCATTTCAGTACGCCGTCGCCTTCTCGCCGACAGCGCCAGCCCCAGCACCACCCACCACCACCAGCAGTAAAGTAATAGTCATTACGACATCGAATTCGATATTGTAATGACTTTTCGATATCGAATTCGATATTACAAATTTGAAAACCAACGTAATTTACAATCATAGTGAAATAAAACGGATCACTCACGTATATAAGTCGAGTTTAGTCCGACATGTATAAATAATGTGATATATATATTTTTTTTACAATAAAAAAAATCAATTTACGAAACGTCAGCTCGGTATGTTTGTCTATGATTAAAAAAATAGTCAAATTTGTGACAGGTATGAGTATGATATATGCCTTCGGCTTCTGAACCCATCTTAGAGTACTTATAATATGTATATACATAAAGATAAAGTAATGTATGCAACTCCACATAATTAGGCCTTAAAACACTCATTATGTAGCAGTTACATAAACTACTATTATCTACACACAAATATTATAAGTACGTACTCTAAGATGGGTTCAGAAGCCGAAGGCATATCATATATACCCATACCTGTCACGAATTTGACTGTTTTTTTTTATTGTAAAATTATGATGGTTTTGAAGATGTTTCAAGTTTTTAACTATTAACGACATCGAATTCGATATCAATGCTGCACGAGCAGTAATGAAAAGCTGGTCATTTTCTACGGTTTCTGAACGCATTATAGAGGACTTATGATAATGCGTGTAGATAAATTCATTTTTAACCCCGTACGTAAAAAAACAGGTAGGTATCATAAGTTTGACGATTGTTTCTGCGTGTCTGTCAGTGGCACCGTAGCTAAGTAGAATAGACCGATTTTCTTGCAGTTTTTTCTTAGAAGAAAGATTAGTTAAATCGACATGGTTAGTTAAGTTTCCGCAGAACCGGTTCAGCCGTTTTCGAGATATTGGAGTTTGAAACAGAAAGTACAGTTGGCAAAAAAGGTCGTATTAAATATTAAATTTTAACTTAAAATATTAAATTATTACGAAAGATTATTAGAAAGATACGAAAAAAGCTTGTTTACTTGCTTTCACGGCTTGTTTTAATTCTTTTTTAAGCAGTCGTTTTATAACACCGATGGGCTATACAAAAAATCTTATTTCACGAAGCTTACCACAATCAATCTATCTTCTCACCATTCCTCGATCTGATAACCGATTGTTGATAACGCGCCTGCGCGCACGCAGCGCGACCTATCACGAACTACCCTATTCGATTACAGTATCACTTGTCGTTTCTTTGCGTCTCTTTCACACCAAGTTAGCTAGACAGAGACGGCAGTGGCGTGGTCGATAATTCGACTTGTATTGGCTGCGCTTAGATCTCTATCTGAAATGTTTGCGTTAGGCGTGCCAGAGAACATATATAAGCTTTACGAATTCCACTTGAATCTATATGCAAGTAACCATGGAATTGCTTACGATTAATAACCTTTTCTTTCAAGATGATCAGTGTTAAATGTTTCATAAATTTGTTTGCACTACGGAATTCGCCAAATGTATAAGTATTCAAAGTATACGTTAGGACTGATGTTTATAAGTACTGCAGCATTTTTGTAGCCTAATTACTACATGGTCAGGTCATTTCACTAAAGCTGAACTCGCACAAATTGAATGACCGAAATTCAAAAACAAACCTACGAAAATAAAAATAATCAAAATATTTACTGGATATGCGGTTTATTAGGCGCAGCCACTGTGGAACGTTGTTACAGTAAAGGAAATACTTAGCGACGTAACCATTGCTATGGAAGGTAGTAGGGCGTTTTAAGTTAAGACCTTTTTAAGCGTGTGTGAATTTCTAATAGGTGACACTTATGTACACATACTGAAATATAGCTAAAAATCTATTATAAGATACTTATTGCTAAGACTTATGCATAGATCCTAATTTAGGTCATTAATACCCACCAAAATGGGCCTATAAGGCAAGAGAAGTGTGAAAAACTTTCGCAGTGGCAAATAACCAAATCGCTAAGAATGAAGCTGCTCGTATTATTATAATTATGATCGAACTTCACGTACAGGTAAGTTCGTTTGATCATTAAATATTTAGCAAATTGCTAATTCCACTTAAATCATACATGTTGTTTAAAATTATACAGTTTACTCGTTGAGTTTAGTTCAACACCGCATTCCTAACTAGATATTTCTCTGAATCTATTACTTCAAATTGACTCTAAATACCAACTGATTGTAATTCTCTCGCGACATAGTGTCCTACTTTGTGGTAGATACACATAAAGATTAACTGTATTTTCTGGAACTTTTGAGAATAAAGAGCACTTTGTTTACAGTGGGGAGATTAGAAGATTACGTGCTCCGTGGTCACTTTTGAATACAGTTCGGGTTTTTGTGAATTCTAATTGACATCTTTCTTTGACATTATGAAAACAAAACCGAAGTTGCGTTAGACTAAGAAGGAAATCCTCTTGAATAAAACTTGCCACCCATTTAGATTTCAGCTTTCTTGTTCAGTATTGAAATTGGCTTTCTTTTCCACTATGTTTTTGG
Organism: Clepsis dumicolana; assembly: GCA_963691665.1. Lineage (NCBI taxonomy): Eukaryota > Metazoa > Arthropoda > Insecta > Lepidoptera > Tortricidae > Clepsis > Clepsis dumicolana. The sequence goes on along the minus strand of OY829507.1, from coordinate 18,719,862 downwards.
TGGGACATGTTTTTATCTGACTCAGAATATAGAACAGACCAGAATCCACTAGAAGTACTCGTAAATACAGTATTATATAGTTTCCCGTAGTCATCTCCGTGCACACAGCGTATCGTGACATGTATACGAATCATCATCATCATCATCATGTCCACGTCAAGACGTCCACTGCTGGACATAGGCCTCCCCCACGGCTCTCCACTCAGACCGATCTTGTGCTTTCCGCATCCACTGCGGTCCCGCAATCCCTACTAGATCGTCGCTCCATCTTGTTGTAGGCCTACCGAAAACTCGTCTCCCGGTCCGTGGACGCCATTCGAGAACCTTCTGACCCCATCGGCCATCAGTTCTGCGAGCAACGTGCTCCTCCCACTGCCACTTAAGTTTCGCAATTCTTATACGAATATACAAATATGTATACGAATGACAATAATATTTTGTATTAATTAATCCCTTCTTCCCAAGGAACTTGCCGTTGATAGAGACGAGTGGCGAGGGGAGGGGGAGGCCTTTGCTCAGCAGTGGGATATTTTACCAGGCTAATAAAAAAACCCCTTCTTACATGCAGAAATGCCGTTGGCTTTACAAAAAATTGATTAAGATTATATTTTAAGTATGATTGGGCAGCGAAATCAATAAAGAATGGACACAGTGCGCGGCGTGCTGTTATGATTGAACGCGGCTTTTGGTTTATTTTGTAGTTTATTCTGAGTTATCCTATCAATCCTCCAATTTATCATCACACTTGTATACCCCACTAATTATACAGGGTGTTTGGTATAACGATGTAGGAACTTTAGGAGGTAATACAGGGGACTATTAGGAATAGTTTGAAGCCTATATGCCTTAGTCCAATATCCAATGTGCACGCACTTTATTTTAAATTAACTTTGCAAATTTTGCAATTAAGTAAATGATTAATCGATAAATCAATACCATTCTCCCACTTACGCCACTAAATACAATTTTAAAATCGCATTTTGTTAGACACAATGAGTGTTTTCTGTCAAAAATTAACCTTTTTACAGCTAATTAAATGTAAACAAAAGCTGCTTAGGATAGTGATGTTTTAACCATCACCATCCTAAGTAGCTTTTATTACAGACACACACACCATTCATCATTTTGTTAGACACAATGAGTGTGTTCTGTCTGTTACAGCTAATTAAAAAATTACATTTAATTAGCTGTAAAAAGGTTAATTTTTGACAGAAAACACTCATTGTGTCTAACAAAATGTGATTTTAAAATTGTATTTAGTGGCGTACGTGGGAGAATGGTATTTATTTATCGATTAATCATTTAATTGCATAATTTGCAAAGTTAATTTGAAATAAAGTGCGTGCAATAGTGTCTTTATTTGCTTTTTTAATTGGAGAACATGAATTGTAAAAAGTAAATTATTTGATCTAAGAATAAACTTGCATAATTGTCTACTTTGTACGGGGAGCTTTTTTGTTCGATCCCGCCGTTCAATATGTTGACCAGTGATATTTTTTTTTATTTGTTACAATTATGTTGTAATTTTTATTTTCAATTACAGTAAACATATCAAGCATGTTTTTAAAGTAATTGAAAGATTAATATATTGGGAAGTTTTTTTTTTCACAGTCCGATAAAGTTTATTTTTTTGGCGGAAATCACTCATGGTGACCTACAAAATCAATAATTAAAAAAAATGTGTAGCCAGTGGGGGGCTGTTTTTTTGTGATTGGTTAATCAATCAATTGCGGTAAATAAATTTGATTGTTTGCACAGTTTGTATAAAATTTATCTTTTTATGTCAACTTTTGGTACCAAGTAAAAAAATCAGAAAAACTCGATTTAAAAAAAAACTATCACCCCCTCGTCCCCTGTATCACCTCCTAAAGTTCCTACATCATTATACCAAACATCCTGTATATTTATGTATAATGATTTGCAGACCTTTCTCATTGAAAGCATTGACATTTCTCCGCACGAGAACTGGGGCAGAAATTATGAGCTGGTATCATGCCAGTTATTGTAAATACCACGGTTAATGTGCGGCTGACGGGGCCTAAATGTGAATGTGTTTAGAAATCTGATCACAAATATCGTTGGTTTATTCGCGGAAATGTGACCAACCAGCGTCTAACTAATTTCAACATTGGCGAAGCAGAAATTTGATGCGCTGTTTGATGTCTGTGCTATAGTTTATTGCTTCAAATAACTTTTTGAATCAGGTATTACTTTGCGGAGGTCCATATTTATGAACTAAAAACAATCACTTTGCTCACCCGCGACCACAAGTGAAAAAAATGCGAATGTTCTCGATGCCAAAGTGGCGCAGGTGACACATGTCACAATATGCACACATTCGCATATTAACGCGCGATTTCCCCTCTGCCAAAACTCTATCATTAAGTCTGACCAAAATGATCAGGGTCTGTTGATTGTGTGCGTGTTTTTGGCATTTGTGTGACAGTTTTGTTTACGTGTGACTTCGTAGGAACGTTACAAATTTTGACATTGTAGTGCATAGATAAGCCAAAGGCGCCTCCCGTCTGTCTACTTTATGTTCCCAGAACTAGAGTGCTCGCGTTACTAGTCTACGCTGAATTGTAATTATTTTAGATACTTGGAAATGTTCGTTTTGGAGAATGTCATTGATGGCATCACTTTGACCGAAGCAAGGCATCGCTTACATGATCTTCTATTAAGAGTTTATTGTAATAATTTTACCGTATTATCTTTATATTTGTTTAGAAATGAGACTGAATTTTACTTACAAGTGATGCGTTTTTTTCGACGATTATTAACAGACTTATAGATTAGATTACGTCACATTTTGCTAAATTTACCTAATAAAAGAAGATTCAATTGCTATTCGAAAGTTCATGTGATTATTTCATAAAATCCAGTATGTACCTAACTGTATATTGACAAGAAATAAAGTAAGTCACTTTATGGAGGCCATTCACGTTGAGATTCAAAAGAAATCGTCACTTCTCGTCCGCTGTGAATTATGGATGAGCAGAATCAGCATTGTGACTCGATTCCGGGAAAGCGATATGTCCGCCTTTCTATCCATTAAATACCGATAAATGAGTAGGCAATAAAGTGATCTTCAATTTATTACGTATCAGATTTTGCTTGTTGGAGGTTTCAATCATGACGAGGAAACATGTTTTCTTACCCTGTTATTCATAAACCTATATTAACTAAAATGCCGTCAAAGTTCGTTTGTCCTTTTTTGTCACATTGACATTTCCGTTAGTAAGAAGAAGACAAAACCTATTTTAGCTAATGGAGGCTTGAGTGACGTTTATGAATAAGGCCCTTAGTTTCGTGGTAAAGAAGTAGATTATAGGTAGAGTCGAGGAAATTAATTCCTGACCCGCCATAGAACATTTTCATTGTAAACGTCATAACGATTTTCCTTGTCAAGCTATGCGATGTCTCTATGACGTTTATTGCGAAAGGGTTTCACGGTGGGTCAGGAATTATTTCCTCGACTGTACATAGGCGTTGTCAATCTACGGACCTCTTTACTGTGAAATTTCACATAGAGTGGTTGCATTGTCTGATGTGAAATGTATAATTTGACCATAGTTATAAGGAAAGCGACCAATGTGGCCAAGGCGCGCCGCTCCCGCCGGCGGCTCGCAACACCGTTCCTATTTTAAAATGTTCCAAAGTTCATATCCAGGCCGCTATTTCACCAACAATTGTTGGTTTGTCATGACAATTCGAACTACATTTCTTGACCAGTATGAAGCGCGCTAAAACAAAAGCCCTGTAAGTCAGCAATTGACACCGAATTGTCATTGAAAACTGACAATTGTAAAGTTCGTGAAATAGGGGCGTGATCATACATCGGGGTTTTTGATGCGGGAATGATTTGAGAAACAGTCAATACCTGCTCTTAGGCTAATGTCAAAGAGTTTAGGTATCATTACTCTTTCTCAAAGAATGGCGGGAATGATTTGAGAAACAGTCAATACCTGCTCTTTGGCTAATGTCAAAGAGTTTAGGTATCATTACTCTTTCTCAAAGAATGGCGGGAATGATTTGAGAAACAGTCAATACCTGCTCTTAGGCTAATGTCAAAGAGTTTAGGTATCATTACTCTTTCTCAAAGAATGGCGGGAATGATTTGAGAAACTGTCAATACCTGCTCTTTGGCTAATGTCAAAGAGTTTAGGTATCATTACTCTTTCTCAAAGAATGGCGGGAATGATTTGAGAAACTGTCAATACCTGCTCTTTGGCTAATGTCAAAGAGTTTAGGTATCATTACTCTTTCTCAAAGAATGGCGGGAATGATTTGAGAAACTGTCAATACCTGCTCTTTGGCTAATGTCAAAGAGTTTAGGTATCATTACTCTTTCTCAAAGAATGGCGGGAATGATTTGAGAAACTGTCAATACCTGCTCTTTGGCTAATGTCAAAGAGTTTAGGTATCATTACTCTTTCTCAAAGAATGGCGGGAATGATTTGAGAAACTGTCAATACCTGCTCTTTGGCTAATGTCAAAGAGTTTAGGTATCATTACTCTTTCTCAAAGAATGGCGGGAATGATTTGAGAAACTGTCAATACCTGCTCTTTGGCTAATGTCAAAGAGTTACCTAGGTATCATTACTCTTTCTCAAAGAATGGCGGGAATGATTTGAGAAACTGTCAATACCTACTCTTTGGCTAATGTCAAAGAGTATCTAAGTAGGTATAGAATCTTTCTCAAATCATTCCCGCACCGTTTGTTTTAATGCGCCTGATTCAAACTAACCCAAATCTATCACAGGAGGGTTACTGGGGCCTCCGCGCGGGCGGGTGCCGGCGGTGCGAGTGCGGCGCGGGCGCTGCCGCCTGCGACCCTGTCAGCGGGCAGTGCGCCTGCGCGCCCGGCGTCGGCGGCGACTCTTGCGACCGCTGCCTGCGTGGCTTCTACGGGTTCGGAGCTCACGGATGCTTGCGTGAGTACAGTTGGAGAGCTGGAGGGCAGAGCGGCAGACCCATTTCATCAACTTTACATTTAATTTATTGAATCAGGCGTTACTTTGCGGGAGGTCTATATTTATGAACTAAAAACAATTGCTTTGCTCACCCGCGACCACAAGTGAAAATGGAAGAATGGAGGAATGGAGTGGTAGTGGAAATGGTAGCATGTCGAACGGTTGTTGTTGTGCTTCATCAATGGCCTCGTGGAGACTGCCGAAACGCGTTAGCGTTTAGTTTAGTGGTGGTGGTGATAGTTGGGTCTGTGTGGCATGTGTTGATTCGTGTAGCAGTGGAGGCGGAGGTGTTGCTTGGCAACATACATTTGCCGCACAGATATAGCTATTTTTCACTTCTGGTCGCCGGTGAGCAAAGTAATTGTTTTTAGTTCATAACTTTACAATTGTCAGTTTACAATGACAATTCCAACTACATTTATTTGCCAATATAAAGTGCGCTAAAACAAAAGCTCTTTAAGTCAGCAACTGACACCGAATTGTCATTGAAAACTGACACTTGTAAAGTTGGTTTGGTGAAATAGGGGGCTGGTCTGTCAAACTGGAGTCTACCGTGAGATTGTTAGGAATCATAGAATGTACTTAATGTACTTGAAACTGTCTCGTAATCGAGATGAAAATTAATGACAATGAGAGAAGAGGCAGATCATAATAAACAGTCTGACAATGTCTGCAACCTATTTAGGTCATTCGACGAGCCAAACAGAATCACTGCTCGGCTTTGTTAAGCTGAGTTTAGAGCTGCATGAAAAATCATGCAAGTTGCAGAAGAATACGAGGCCGTAAACTGAACGAGTATGGAGTGGGCGATCGAACGCCGCAAATTATTGCACCTTGCATTATTTTTCTTGCAGGTCTAAACTCGAGGCTGTCCATATTCGTAGCCATTGGTTCAAAGCTGCCAGTTATCCAGTGCGTTTTAAAAGATAACTTATATGCCTTCAAACTGACGAGCCGTGATAGCCCAGTGGTTTGACCTATCGCCTCTCAAGCAGAGCGTCGTGGGTTCAAACCCGGGCTCGCACCTCTCAGTTTTTCGGAATTTATGTGCGAAATTACATTTGTAATTTATCATGAGCTTTTCGGTGAAGGAAAAACATCGTGAGGAAACCTGCACACTCCTGCGAAGCAATTCAATGGTGTGTGTAAACCCAATCCGCACTGGGCTCGCGTGGAAACTAAACTATATAGCCCAAGCCCTCTCATTCTGAGAGGAGGCCTGTGCCCAGCAGTGAGACGTAAATAGGCTGATGATGATGATGCCTTCAAAATGCGGATGCATACGAGTCTGTTCGCCCAACCGTGTCAATTGTGTGCTGTCGTTGTGGCAACGCACCTACCGTAGTTTAAGTTAGTTTTAGTATGGTTGGAGGCTGAAAACCAGCGGCCTCGCTGAGTCTCATTTCCTTTTTACTGCACACAATGTTTTCTGCCTGTAATAAGCTATTATTATTATTATTTTGTGTTTTTGTGTAGGTAAATAAAAATTTATATTATTATTATAATTTCGACAGAATTGGTGTTAAAAATCTTGCAATATTATATTACGGAACGCCTACGTGGCCTTATCAACTCTCTATCCTTGTCTTTCCAGCCTGTCCCCCTTGCCCCGACGGTAAAGTCTGTTCCCCGGACAACGGGCTCTGCGTGTGTCCACCGCGCACCCGCGGCCCAGGATGCAGGCAGTGCGCGCCGGGGTACTGGGGCCGCGCGGCCGGCTGCAAGCCGTGTGACTGCGGGCCGGGCGCCGTCTCTGGTGAGTGTCCACACCCACAAGAACCAAAGAATTTTTTTCTGTATACGAGAAGGAAGGCAAACGAGCAGCGGGTCACCTGATGGTAAGTGATCACCACTGCCCATAGACATCCACTACCCCAGGGGTTTGCAGATGCGTTGCCTACCTAGAGAGCGAGGATGAAATGCCTCTTGTGCCCGTAATTACACCGGTTGTCTTACTCTCCACACCGGAACACAACAGTGCAAGCACTGCTACTTAGCGGCAGGATTATCGAGTAAGATGGTGGTAGCGGTCCGGACGGACCTCGCACAAGGTCCTACCCATCCGCGGAATGTATATACAAACGTAACATAAGTAAACGTAACGTTCAGACGTGTGTTTAGGGTTCCGTAGCCAAAATGGCAAAAACGGGAACCTGTTCTAAGACTTTGCTGTCAGTCCGTCTGTCCGTTTGTCACCAGGCTGTATCTCATGTAGGTACCGTGATAGTTAGATAGTTGAAATTTTAACAGATGTCGTATTTCTGTTACCGCTATAACAAGAAATACTAAAAACAGAATGAAGTAAATATTTAAGTGGGGCTCCCATACAAGAGACATGATTTTTGCCATTTTTATAGATAACTAGCTTATGCCCCGCGGCTTTGCCCCCGTGAAATATTTTAATATGGGCTAGTTCCCTATCCCGTGGGAATTTTGAAAAATCCTTCCTTAGTGCACCTCTGTGATATTCTAGGTACATGTATGCCAAATTTCAAGTCTCTAGCATCAGTAGTTTAGGCTGTGCGTTGTTTGTCTGTCAGTCAGTCAGTCAGTCACGGTACTGTTTTATATGTAAAACTAGCAGCCCGTCCCGGCTTCGCACGGGGTAGACAATTATTTATTTTTGGAAATTTGGATATAAAACACTTTTTTTCACAAATATTTTTAAAAAAAATCCCACAGTTATATTTGTATGTAAGTCTATTTATGTTCAATTTCTTTGATGGTTTAAGTGGCGGGCACTTAAATAAGTAATATCTTTTGAATGGAAAGTCCAATTTAAATAATTTAAAAACTATTTTATAGGTAGTTAAATGGTCTTGACCACAAAATAATTTATTTGGATAAGGATTAATATAAACACATAAATAGCATGGTTTGAATTTGGTTAGCATTTTCATTATGTTTAAAATGAAAAAAGTTGTTGTAGTGACATAACTACAATAGTTGGACATATGCTACCGCGGAGTTTTTTGTAGACATTATGATGTTCTTCAATATTGTTGTACATTATTTTGTTCTATCGCTAATAGTTTCGGCAGCGCATTCGACGAAAGACATTTTAAGACTCATTTTTCTACACCTTCGGTTACATTGTTCAAATTTTACCAAGGATCCCTAATTTTTTTCAAAATGAAATGTAGCCTATGTCAAATTGGAAGAATGTAGCATTCTATTGGTGAAAGAATTTTTTAAATCGGCACAGTACTTTTTGAGCCTATTCATTTCAAACATACAAACATACAAACATACAAAAATAGGTACAAATCTTTCCTCTTTATAATATTAGTGTAGATAGAATCTATACCTATAAAACATCTGTACTATAGATGGTACGGAACCCTTCGTGCGCGAGTCCGACTCGCACTTGTTCGATTTTTTACTTTCTTAGTTACACTTCATTGTCATCCAGAATCCTGCGACCCTCTCACCGGCGAGTGCAGATGCCGCGCGGGCTGGTCCGGCGCGCGCTGCGACGCATGCGCCGCGGGGCACCACGGGCCGCGCTGCAAGCCGTGCGCGTGCGACGCCGACGGCAGCGCCGGCTGCGAGGGCGGCGTCTGCCCGTGCGACGATCAGGGACGGTGCTCCTGTAAGGTAAATGTTCAAACATTAAAGACCTCTTTAGCGCTGACAAAATGCGGCCTTCACTCATGTCATTAGACTGACATATCAAACTTCAAGGGAATATACCACATAGATAATGAGTATATTATTTACTTACGTATGAAATGTGATTCCTTGTGCTTTGTTTTTCTTTTTTGTGTTATTTGTACAGTTCAAAAATGTGCACGACGTCGTTTTGAGCGGTTGAAACTGTTGTAATTGGACAAGTCACGAGATGTCACCCGCGCGGCGGCCGTTGGCGACTAATTCACCGAGTAACCTAATCACCTATATTGCTTGTCCGCGCGCTGTGAAGGGGTGGCGCATCCGTCTCTATTTGGGACATCAGTCACAGACGCTATCAAAGTAACAGCGAGCTGTCAAATATGTCACTCAGTTCATTTGATAGCGTATGTACTGTAAGGTCGCTCTCTGTCTGTTGATGTGTGGTGTTAGTTCGTTATTTGAAGATGAATGCAAGGTGTCTGGGAAGACAGCAAACAAGTGCGACGCTCTGACAGTAGGCTTCGACGAAAAGTCGTGTATGAGAGTGTACTCTCAGAAAGAGATGGCTTAGGCTATAATAGTTCCCACGCGGACCCAGTTCGGATTGGGAACTTTACACACGCGATTGAATTGCTTCGCAAGAGTGTGCAGGTTACCTCACGATGTTTTCCTTCACCGAAAAGCTCGTGATAAACGACAAATGTTTTTTCGCACATAAATTCCGAAAAACTCAGAGGTGTGAGCTGGGGTTCGAACCCACGACCCTCTGCTTGAGAGGCCATAGGTTAAAGCGCTAGGCTATATCGGCTTTTTCCATACGCCTGCCATACGATATACGATATGATTATAAAATCTCCGAAAAATAATAACCTAACCTAAAACTATAAATCGTACTGTACCAGAAACCTCATACTAAATTTTAGTGCCAAATACGCTCACGGGCTCGCGGGCTCGCGGGCGCTGTTCCAAACGTCAATAACGTCATATAAATTTCTCGATAACGTCACTACTCGATTACCTACGTTACGCAGGATTCGAATATTCGTACTCGGGCCTCTGACTGTAATACTAAACGTGCGAAAACTCCAAGTTCGACTCATTCGGAAAGTAGTTTTTCTCTCTACCGGTTAATTATTTCTCGATTATAATTATGTGTATGTTTAGCCATGTATTTTGTGTCTCAGGTGAACGTGGTGGGTGAGAGGTGCGACCGCTGCCGCGCCGGCACTTTCGGCCTGTCCGACTCGCCCACCGGCTGTACCGAGTGTTTCTGCTTTGGCCGCAGCGCGCACTGCACGCAGGCAGGTTACACTTGTGACATGTTTCTTGCTTCATCTTGTCGCAGGTAAAGGGGCTCCCCTAAGCCAGACGCTTTTGAAAGCGACGCTAAACATTTTTAACATCAAACTACCGTGAGATTCAATCATAGTGAAATAAAACACCTACGTAGCGTGTGCTCCCAGAGGAAGGACTACGGATTAGTCCGAAACATGTCGGGCTATACTCGACTGACATACGTGAGTGATCCGCTTATTTCACTACGCTGTAGGTGCATTATTTAAACGAGAAATACAAAATATACGAAAATACATTAAATGCCTTTCCATGTTTCATTTTTGAATATAAAGTAGTTTTTCGCTGAGCGCTACCAATGATTGCTCGGATGGTGTAGTTGGTAGCGCGACGCCACGGTACGGTGGAGGTCCTGGGTTCGAATCCCAGTTAGGGAATTTATTTTTCTGGTCTTTCTGTGTACCTATTTACAATGTGTTTTAGGCTATTATTATTGGTTGAAATAATAAACCTTATTTCAAGTATTGAACGAGATATATAAATTTAAAACGAGCATGGTTAGCCCAGACCAGCGTCTTAATAAACGTTTTCTCCGCAGGCGGGTTTGACGCGAGCCGCTTTGCACGCAGCGGCGCCCGCGCACCTGACGCTGCTTATGGGTGACAGCATTAAATCGGTGAGTATTACTATCATGATACACGAGCCATACCTAAATACTTCTTGAACTATTATCTACTCGGTCTGTCTGTCTGTTTGTTATTTATGTATTTGTTATTATATAACTTGCACTGTTCGTATTTAAATATGTAAGTATGTAAATATATGTTATTTAAGTGTTTTTAGGGTTCCGCACCTCACAAGGAAAAACAGAACCCTTATAGGATTACTTTGTTGTCCGTCTGTCCGTCTGTCTGTCTGTCAAGACTCTTTTTCTCTGGAACGCATGGAGGTAGCATGCTGAAATTCATATCAAATACTCAAGCCTGCGGTCCCTTGAAGCTGTGAAAAATCAGACTTCTAAATCAACGCAATAAAAAAATACAGTCATTGAAAATGTTGTTTCCATACAAATTGCCGTATACTTTGAAAACCTAAGGGTTACTTCCAGTTGTCCTAGAAACTTGGAATTTAGTATGAAGGTAACTCTTATAGCACAACCACTCCGAAAAAACTCAAAATCTTAAATTTTTATGCCTGTCTGTATGTCACAGACCAATATAAAATGACCCCACACTGCCTACATTTTGCCTAGGAGCAGGGCTCTACTAACACTGGACAACTTAAAATACTGGGGATTTTTTTTATACGGAACCCTCGGTGCGCGAGTTTGACTCGCACTTGGCCGGTTTTTCATAATTCTATTCAATTGATTCAAATTGTAATTTCAACCATTAATTTCAATTGATATCTTGCTTGTTGTGTGGGTCAATGGATATCGTACTCAAACTCACCATGTATGAATTAAATGCTTTATTGTACAAAAATATAGGAACGGATTCAAATGAGGAACATTAAGATACACTAGTGATCGCTTAGAGTGCGCTCAGTAGTCGGAAAAAGGGGTCCAACGTTTTCACTTCACGTATTATTTTATAGACAAGAATTTCAAAGGTGATACTTCTGGTTCGAGTTTTATAAATTTTATAATATTCCTGCATCTTCTTCACGTATATTTCTGTGAAAGTTGATGCAATCAGGCACGGAACACCTTTAATTGTCCATTTTGTCGCAAGGTCATTAAAATCAACAAGCAATATCGGTATCATGTGGTGACATGATGGACAATGACATGACATGTTTTTTAATTTATTTCATGACCATGGATACAAAGTCCTTCAGTCGGACATGACATGTTATGCGTAAGTGTTGCTAGTCAGATATTGCAAAAACGTGCATTGGGGTGCGTTCAAGAGAAAAAATCTGTTATCTTGATCAAACCCCCTCATTGTGACGTCATTGCTGTAGCTAACATTTTTAATTAATATAAAAAATACGCTTTTATATAAAAAAAATTCGTATCCTTATTTTGGCCTATTTTATCGAAATAAAATATAAAAAGAGGGGGTTAGATTTTTCGGTACATCCCCATCATTATCTTGTATTCCGGATTAATGTACATTTGTTTGGTTTTTATGGCTCAGATTGTAACATATAGTATGTTATGTAGATAATATTATGTATGTACTACATCCTAACTAATATTATAAATGCGAAAGTAAGTTTGTCTCTGTCTGTCTGTTTGTTATCTCTTCACGGGAAAACCGCTGCACCAATCTAGATGAAATTTGGTAAGAAGATACTTTGAATATTCAGGAATAACATAGGCTTAGCTTAACATAGGCGGGATAGCGATAACCGAAATCTACGCGGACGAAGTCGCGGGCATCAGCTAGTAAAGAAATAAAAGAAGTACCACACTGTAACTCCCACAGGTCGACCAAGACTCCCTGATAGCCATCCACACGCACGCCCTGGACTCCACCATCGCCCTGCCCTGGCCGCCCGTCCCGGTCTACACGGAGCTGGACAAGCGGTTCCTGGGCGACCGGGTCGCGTCGTACGGGGGCATGCTGCGGTTCCGCGTCGAGGAGGAGGGGGGGGAGGGGCTGGCGCCCGAGACGCTGGCGAGGTTTCCCCTCGTCAGGATGTATGGGAGGGATATTGTGCTGGATTATTATGAGGTGAGTACTTCTTGAATTGGGCCGTCTTGCAAAATATTTAATATTTTGACGGGTATTATTTAGATATTTACATAATAAAAGCAATTTACAACGACATTCAATCTAAGCTAAAACAAAATTCAATCCAAATAAGGCCCCTGTGGCATGGTGCCAAAAAGGCTGGCAGCGTTGCCTCGCTTAATAGCGATGCTGATTCTTTGGGAGAGAAAACTGCCAGCCCTTTGGTAACAAGTTGCATCGACTAAGCGCTTTTGCAAGCCTGAAATAAGCTTGTAAAATATTAAATAGTGCAAAACAATAATATTAACAATCGAAACTTCCGTGACACAAGCACAAGTTTATGTATTTTTCCACACCTATAGTGGTACCTATGCGGTGCAGCCATTTTTGGGCTTAGTTACTCTCCCGTAGATATTAAGTATTATTCGTAGAGTTTATACTGAACTACTCAATTATGATGTCATATTTTTCATAGATCAAATTTAATGTGTCTTTTAATTACTTTTTGCCAATAAAAAATCGTTGAAATTTCAGTAAAATAAGGCATTTTTACGCGTATTTTCGAAAGCTGGATTAGGTGGTAGTGTAAAATGATATTATTTTGACTGTTTTTCACACACGAGCTCCCACACGAGCCCAGTGTGTGTTGGGAACTTCACACACATCATTGAATTGCTTCGCGAGATGGAGCAGATTTCCTCACTACGTTTTCCTTCACCGAAAAACTCATGATAAATTGCAAATGTAACTCCATGTAGTTCTGTAATCATCCCCTGGCACTAGGAAAAAACGGTATTGGAAAAAAACACTGGGAAAAAATGGCATTGGACAAAATCGTATTGGGAAAAAATGGCATTAGGAGAAAATTGCACAGGGAAAAAATGACATTGGGAAAAAATGACACTGGGAAAAATGGCACTGGGAAAAAATTGCATTGGGAAAAAATGCCATTGGGATAATATGGGACTAAAAGAAAAATGACTTTCGGAAATAAGCGCCACACTCGTTCCGCAGCGCGTGCCCCCCATAAACAGCACGCACGCGGTCCGTCTGCACGAGTCGCTGTGGCGGGTGCGCGCGCGCACGCCGGCCGCCGCCTCGCGTGCCGCGCTCATGCTGGCGCTGCGCCGCGTCACTCGCGTGCTGGTGCGCGTGACCACGCGCGCGCCCACCCGAGACGACAAGGTGCACGCCTTGTGAGTACATCTATAACTTAAAAACTAACTGAAACCATTTATTAATATAAAAAAACATACATACAGTGGAACGTAGAACCTCCTCCTTTTTTGAAGTCTGTTAATTACATCATCAGTTATTGGTACAATGTCATGTTAAGAGAATTTACATTTAAATACATCAGCAACGCGCCTCGTCAACTCGCTTAACCTAAATTTCAAAATATCATCAGCAACAAGACTAACTAAAATTAACTTAGAAAAGTTGAAAAACCCCCGACATTGTCATTTCAAAGCTCAATATTTCGAAAACGGGTCAACCGATGTTAATGAAACTTAGCTAAGAAACATCTCGATTAAACTAGCTTTCGATAAAAAACCGCATTGAAATCGGTCCATCCGTTTGGGAGCTAAGATGCCACAGACAGATACACAGATACAACTCAGATCAAACTTATAACACCCCTCTCTTTAGTCGGGGATTAAAAATCTAACTTTCCGCATGATACGTAGCTACAAAAAGTACATACCACTTTATGAGCAACTGTATTAAAAAAACTAGTTTATGCCCCGTGGCTTTGCCCCCGTGAAATATTAAAAAAAAAACAAATTTCGAAAAATCCCTTCTTAATGCACCTCTAGGATACTCAAGGTGCATGTTTGCCAAATTTCAAGTCTCTAGATCCAGTGGTTTAGGCTGTGCGTTGTCTGTCAGTCAGTCAGTCAGTCACGGTACTGTTTTATAGGTACATTTTCATTTCTATTCCAGACTGCTCAACGTCTCCCTAGACACAGCCATCCCGGGCTTCAGCCGCTCCGAGCCAGCCCTAGGCGTGGAGCTCTGCTCCTGCCCCGCTGGCTACTCGGCGCCGTCCTGCCACGAGCCGGCCGTGGGCTTCTGGATGCCCCCCACCAGGGTGCACCTGGACAGCGTCTCGGGCACCATCGTGATCCGGCTGGAGGGGGACGCGCAGCCGTGCAGCTGCAACGGCCGGGCGGCCAGCTGCGATCCTGATACTGGACACTGCTTGGTGAGTGACAGCACTGGCCCCAATTTCACCAACTTTACAATCACAATTAATGTTGATTGAATTAATACATACACAAATTACAAACAATGAGAAGAAGACAGAGATAAATCAGCAACAAGCTTCGTCAAATGTAACACAAAATTGTCATCCGCCACAGGCTTCATCAAAACATAATTATACAAACAACAACGCCGAAAAATCACCGCCATGAACCGTATCCGGTGCAAAAGTTCCCATAACGCTGGCCGCGTTTCCCCGCTGAATAGCTAAGGAAATCCTTTGCACCAGATAGGATCCAGAACGGGGATCACACCCCCTGCCCCCAAGCCTACGCCCCACCTCTCCCACGAAATTCCGCGCCTCCATACCCCAAGGTCCCCCCGTCTCCACCGCCACAGGGACAAATTCATACGTTGGCTGTAAAGCCGCTTTACAATTGTCAGTTTTCAATAACAATTCGGTGTCAACTGCTGACTTAGAGAACTTTTGTTTGAGCGCGCTTCATATTTATTTATTTATTTATTTAAGGAGAACCAACAGCTTATAACACAATATAAGCTATATATATATATATTGTCAAAGTAATGTAGTTCCAATTGACATAGAAAACTGACACTTGTTAAGATGGTGAAATAGTGACCTGGTATTAATGTCTGTCAGCGAATGTCTGTATAAAAGTGGAGATATCGTAAATCGTAACAAATTCAGCAAATGCGATTGCTCCGATGTTGTATCGATCGAGATCATCGAGACGGGTCTATATTTTCTCCCATAGCTATAGTTGAAAAGTCATTTGATTAGGACAAACATTACATTATGATTAAATTTTTCGAAGAAACAAAGGGAACCGCGTCGAGACGCTATGTAGGTATGGTATTACTACTTCACGCTACTAGGATGTTTTAATCACTACCAGGTTCTTTCGGTCTTAGTCTATCTAGCAATAACAGGAGCTGGTCAGTCATCGCTTCTTTTTTCGCCTTTTTTGTGTCGTTGTTAGTTTACTTCAAATTCTCGTATCATGTTTCTCTAGACACACTTTAAATGAGAACTGATATTAAGCCATTGAGTGTTCCTAGAGCCTGCCAGTACACCACCTGACAGAATCACCAAATCACTCTTGTGGGCCACTCGTGTTCGCTTAGACCTTTTAGCTGTTATTTGACTTTCAAAAGCTATGCACTCCCCTTGGGAGCGCGCAAACTCGTATTACATGCATTTAGGACCAAATGATGGCATTATAAACGATTTCCAGCTTCGGAAAATTCTTATTAGATTGGCCTAACTCTTTCACTATTCCCATTCTGTAGAACTGCACGCGCGGTACAGACGGGCCCCGCTGCGAGCGCTGCGCGGAGGGCCATCACGGCGCGCCGGAGGCCCCGGGGGGCTGCCAGCCGTGCCCGTGCCCCTCGCGAGCACGGAACTTCGCCGCCGCCTGCGCAATGCATAATGGACGGCTGCAGTGCCTCTGCAAACCTGGTTAGTTGTAGGATAGATGTTCAGGTAGTAGCTCAACATGTAGACTAACTACTGAGCTGGAACTTTGCAGCCATCTTTGCAATGCCCAAGGGCCGGCTGCAGTGCCTCTGCAAACCTGGTCAGTTGTAGGCTAGATGTTCAGCAGTAGCACGACCGGTAGACTAACCATTCAGCTGGAACTTTGCAGTCACCTTCGCAATGCCCAAGGGCCAGCTGCTATGGCTCTGCAAAATAAACCTGGTGAGCTTAAGGCGAACACTCTGTCATTTAATGCTGGGTACTTTAAAGGCTTACAGTTTCTGAAGACTCAGGAAAACCTGGGATGCAAAGAATTTCAACGGAAAGCGGTTATGAGTTAGATTAGGTTAGTTGGCTACGGCTAACTGAGCAGCTAAGATTAATGTATCCCCACCATGGTAGAGCGAATTTGGTAGAGAGATTGTATATGCGTTCTCAGTTCACTTTTACAGAGAAATCTTTTGTATCCCCGCGGATGGGATATGAAAGCATCCATTCACCTCCAATTCTTATTCCAGGCTACGCCGGTCCCGAGTGCGAGTCCTGCGCCGCAGCGTATTACCGCGGCGCGGACGGCGCATGCGTGGCGTGCGCCTGCGACGCGGCCGGTGCGCTGTCGCCGCTCTGCGACGCGAGAGGGCACTGCCGCTGCCAGGAGTTCGCTACTGGTGTCAAGTGTGACCAGTGCAAAGAGAAACGGCTTTGGATGGACGGGGGAGGGTGCCGGGGTAAGGTCACGATACTCCACGTTACACCAGCTTCAAATGTAATTTCATAGCAGTCATACGCCACCACGTAAGTTGTGCTCCGATGTGGAGAGTAAGACATACTTTGTAATTACGGGCACAAGAGGCATTTCATCTTAGCTCTCCAGGTTGGCGACGCATCTGCGAACCCTTGGGGTTGCGGGTGTCTATGGGCATGATCACTTACCATCAGGTGACCCACTTGCTCGTTTGCCTTCCTTGTTGTATAAAAAAAAGTTTGGCAGTAGGTAACATTTATTTATGCCAACGCAATGAGCATCGCGAGTCAAAAATCCTCTAGGATTGCCAGTGTCGAGTAAGATCTATCTGTCTTTCTCCACTAATTATAGACAAGTTACTGGGCCTATGATTGGTGAAAATTGACAGATAGACCTCTCTAGACTAGTTCTAGCTGAATTTTAACTCGCGGCAGCCCTCATTCTGAACATATAACTCTTCTCAAATTTAACCTGAAATTAACATAGGTAATGAATTAAGTAATTGTCCCGCAGCTTGTGACAACTGCACCCAAACGCTCCTGGACTCTATCGAGCATTTGACCTCAGAGCTCAACTCCCGCGCCGACCTAGCAGAACTAAGCCGGATTCCCCAGCCGTACCCAGCGTTACGTGAATTTGCGCACAATACCTCCTTGCTACAAAATACGCTACGCCACCTGACAAAAGACCTAGAACATTCCAGAAGACTAGAAGAAGAA
Organism: Clepsis dumicolana; assembly: GCA_963691665.1. Taxonomy (NCBI): domain Eukaryota; kingdom Metazoa; phylum Arthropoda; class Insecta; order Lepidoptera; family Tortricidae; genus Clepsis; species Clepsis dumicolana. Next base: position 18,702,133 of record OY829507.1, on the reverse strand, counting down.
TTAGGAAAGCTAGAAGCCGATGAGCATAACGTCTTCACTCAAGTGTACAGTTTGAAGGAAGACGCTTTGAGGAAAGAGGAAATGGCGAAGTTCCTTAGTTTGGAAAGCATGAGTTGGTTAGAAGAGGCACTTAAGCAACGTCAGAGGCTAGGGGAACAGGTGGCCATTTTGGATGATTTCGCGAGGGGGGAGAGGCATTTGGGAGCCCACAGGGCAATCAAAGAAGCGAGACACCTTTTGAGAAATATTAAGGATGTGAATCTGATTGATTTTATTTCGGGTGCCACTGATGTGCATGATGCGGTGAGTTTTCATTTTACTGTAGCTGTGTTTTCAAAGATTCCGCTTGATCCAGATTTTTTGGTTGATTTATATAAGAGTAAAGATAATTCATTTGAAAAATTGCGGTGCAGGTTAATAAAATATTCAAATGTTTTTTAAGAAAATCTATAACGGTGCCTGAAGTAGGGTTTCTAGTGAACTCTTGTGTCTTAAGTTAAACGAGTTAACATTACAAAATTAAGATAATCACTTTGGGTAAGTAGTGTATACTAAAATTATGCAGTCATGAAGTCAAAGCAAATAAAGTCAAAATAACTTTACTACCAGTACCCCCCTACAAAGTAAAGTCAATAATTTTCATTTATGACTGAGCAAAATTTATCACGAACATTCTTCAAGTTCTCTTTTCCCTGAAAATTCTTCTTCCTAGGCAAATCTCCAATCAACCGCCATCCAAGAGTTAAACTACAGTGTGGACGACGCGTACCGCCGTCTGCGCAACCTCCAAGCTTCTTCGGACTCGTGGCACGAGCGAGCCGAAGACCTGCCGAAGTTAGCCGATGTCGTGTGGGGCACGGGGGACAGGGTCGCCGCTTTGGAAAAGGATGCAAGACCGCGGCTGGCTGCGGCCAGGGACGTGGGCTTGAGGTGCAGGCTTATGTTGGAGGTAAACTTGAAGACTTCTTTTGTATGTGAATTGTAGGTGGGCACTTCTACGGCGTCATCTTTGCTATAATTCTAAATGTTACATACTTAGCATACAACTCATCAATCTTTCAATGTATTTTTTCCTGAAACAGGAAAATCATCCAATAAATAATGGAACCACCTCGAAGTCTGAAGTACATCTTTTCAAATAAAAATAAACACAAACCGGTGTATAAATGACGGTTTATTTCACAATTTTGTGTTAAAAAAACTACATCATAATTGGCGGAGTAATCGCGTAACAACACACATGCAAAAAAAACGTGCAATTGAATTGAGAACCTCCTACTTTTTTGAAGTTGGTTAGAAAAACCATTCTCGTTTTTACACGCTCAGCTTTTTTGGAAGGCGTTTCTTTATTTTAATATGCTTTTCCCAGGATGTCGAGACTCTTTCGAACAACACTTTAACCGAAGATGCGACAGCTGCTATCCACCACTCGCGAACCCTGGCTCTTTCTCTACCAGCGCTGACAGCGGAGCTAGAAGCCCTGACCCTGGCTGCTGAAGAGAAGGAGGGTATACTCTACAACCTGACTCCAGCCTACAAGGAGAAGTATCTGGACCATGTGGAGAGACATGTCCAGGAGTTGGGAGTGAAAGCGAGGGAGTATAAAAGGTGAGGACGTTGCTGATTGACCCTTTGACCGCCACAGTCATCTAGTCGTGACAACCAATGAAAATAAAAAATTGGAAAAAAAAAATACAAAAAGATTTTCCAATTGAGATCATGAATTGATTGCTTTAGTGCGCCATCTCGTTGAGCCTGGGTAAACTGATTAGTTTCGAAGGGGTGCGTTGTGTTCGGTTTACGAAGCAATCGCATAGGTGGCGCTAGTCACTGCAGTTTATTAAAAATATAATTGATACTCACGGGAAGACCGTAAAAAAAAATTGGAAAAAAATAAATAAAAAATACAAAAAGATTTTCCAATTGAGATCATGAACCAATGAAAAGGCTTACACGCGAACGTCATCAATACTTGACCAACGTTCCACTCGAAATAAATCCTTCCACGACTGCGGGTTTTGCGGGTGGTAGGACCTTGTGCGAGGTCCGTCCGGATCGCTACCACCATCTTACTCTCCCTAATCTTGCCGCTAAGCAGCAGTGCTTGCACTGTTGTGTTCCGGTGTGGAGGGTAAGACTGCTGGTGTAATTACGGGCACAAGAGGCATTTAATCTTAGCTCTCTAAGTTGGCAACGCATCTGCGAACCCTCCGTGGTTGTGGGTGTCTATGGGCAGTGGTGATCATTTACCATCAGGTCACCCACTTGCTCGTTTGCCTTTCTCGTCGTATAAAAAAAAACTTACTATAAGATCCCTATTAGTCTACTAGACGGTTAGTTTCGTGGCGTACAGAGCGCGACACTTCATTCGTAGTGTGCCGGTCAAGAGATAGACAACTGTTCAGTTTTCAACAAGTAATTTTTTTTTTCAAAACCTCCAAACCAACTTTTTCGGTCATCCCGTTCGAAATTATTTCTTAAATTTCAAACTGCTATCACTGATTGTTCGGTTGGAGCAGTTGGTAGTGCGACACCACGGTATTGTAAAGGTCTTGGGTTCAAATCCCAGTTCGAGAATTTTTTTTTGGTTTTTGAATATTTACGATTCAGTTTGAAATTTAAGACCTGATGTTCCCTTCAGTCTGTTCGCTGGCACCCGAGCGCTGGCCTCCGCCGGAGTGACCGCCGCCCGCGCGTGGTCGGAAGTGGCCGAGACCGTCCGGAACGCGTCGGCCAGCGCGCACGCAGCCGCCGCCGCAGCCTCCGCCGCCGCCGAGATGGGGCCTATGATGGCCACCGCCGATAAGGCTAAAGGAGCTTCCGAGGAGCTGAAGAAACGGGGGGCTGTCGTCATGAGTAAGGCAGAAGGTGAGATTAAACCAATGCTAGTTGCCTAATGGCCGAAAGAAGCTTCGAAGGAGCTGAGAAACTGAGGAAGGGGGGGGGCTTGAAGCACGCTGGTCCAACGCTGTACGTATTGCGCTGAGGTAGGATCTAATGGCTACTGTTGACACGCCGAAAGGAGCTTCCAAGGAGCTGCAGAAACGGGGGGCTGCCGTCGTGAGCAAGGTGGAAGGTGAGATTAAACCAATGCTAGTTGCCTAATGGCCGAAAGAAGCTTTGAAGGAGCTGAGAAACTGAGGAGGGGGGGGGGGGGGGGGCTTGAAGCACGCTGGTCCAACGCTGTACGTATTGCGCTGAGGTAGGATCTAATGGCTACTGTTGACACGGCGAAAGGAGCTTCCAAGGAGCTGAAGAAACGGGGGGCTGCCGTCGTGAGCAAGGTGGAAGGTGAGGTTATATCAATGGTAGTTTGAAGCACAGTGGTCCAAGGCTGTGTGCATTCCGCTGAGTTAGGACTTAATGGCTACTGTTGATAAAGCGAAAGACGCTTCCGAGGAGCTGAAAGAAACGGGGGGCTGCTGTCATGAGCAAGGCAGAAGGTGTGACAACATAATTATTAGTAACCATCATTTGTTTTAGGGGGAAAACCAGCTCTTGGTTTTTTACACGACTGCCCGACGAAAAAGAGTGTATTGTTGTCAGGGTTCATGTAAGTATGTTCTACCTGACGACTCAACTACCTACTTTTTAATAGGTTAAGAGTCTATAAAAATTGTCTTTAAAGGTCCAACGGTTAGACCTATAAGGACTATTTTCATTTAAGGATCTGGTGTTCTACTTTTGAACTTGGGTCCCCTCATTTAGCGGTTTTTTTATCATAGCGTATCCCAAGCTGTATCTTATGTACACATCCATCATTCTTGAGTTTTTACAGCGACTGTTTCAATCATGTATGTTATTTTCAGAGTTACGTCGTCAGCTGGACCATTTGCGGCGCGGTGCTGACTCAGTCAGCGTGGTGCTGCGTGGCTTGGGCTGGCAGGAGCGGGACCTAGGCGTCAGACCTAGCGCCCGCGTGGCCCAGACTATAGGTAATGTTGCTGATGATGTGTGGGGACGCCTGGCTGGGTCAGGCGGGCTGTCGGTCGTGTTGGAGCTGGTGGAGCTGATGGTTGCTGTCCCAGCAGCGCTCCCACGGAGCATATCTCCTCGTTCTCCTGCTGAACACGCAGCATCTTTCCTCGAATCTCTTCGTTCTCCTGCTGAATATCTTGAAGGCTGATAACCCTTAGTTCATCCTCTTCTAACTTATCACTCCCGAATACTTCACGACATGCAGCCGCATGATGCATTCGGCCAGAATATGTTTGGTCGTCTCCTTCCTACAGTGTGGGCAGTAGGGGTCGCTTTTAATTCCTATGACTAGGTATAGGCGTATGGTAAGATTATAGCTATCAGAACTACAGCAACAACTTGACCAATCACAGCTCGCTGTTGACTCGGGGAGAGTTGAATCAATATCGTCCATGATGTTGACAAAAAATACCACCCTATTTCTCGAATTCTTTTAACACCGTCTAACGCTAACACGCCGTGAGTCCTGACACGGCAGGCTGCGACTGGCATTGTTGCTCTTTGCGTCCTTCATAACATAAGTAAATTAACCACTAACAAAATGGCGCTCATTCTTAGTAAATGGTAAAATTACTGGTCAGGTCTCGACCACTTTGTTCTCATGCCACACACATTATAAAATGCAAAAGCTACGCTACCATCCACGCTCATTCTAGATTCTAAATGTCTCGTTCAATATTTAAAAGGTTTAATATTTCAACCCATAACTAAAATTAAATACCAAAGATGTTTGTAAACAAAATCCTCGATAGTAAATTGAAAATACTTATTTCTCCCATCCCTTTTACAGCTGCCGCCAACGAGCAAGCGGACCGCGTGTTCGCGACGACACGAGTCCTGTACGACGAGGCGAGCGAGATACGGCGGCGCGTGCGCTACGCGCTGCGGCGGCAGCTCACCGAGTTGCAGCGGCACGGGGACACTGCGCTAGGAGCTGCGCAGGAGCACGGTAATGCAACTATTACCTTTTAGGCTTAAAACAGAGGGGTTAAGATTCATCGTATATAGCAATCCATAATCTTTTTTTTATGGAAGCATTTTTGAAAGTCATTAACGGAACCATTTTATTATTAAGTAGGTACTTAAAAAACTATCACCGCGGGAAATCGTTAGAGCATTTATATGACAGTTAAGTATATATAACTGAAGACTCCTGGTGAAGTTTGTGTGGCACACTAGGCTTCATCATCATCATCATCATGTCAGCCGAAAGACGTTTGTTCTTTTTTGTCACATTGACATTTTCGTTAGTAAGAAGAAGACAAAACCTATTTTAACTAATGAATAATGGCATAGAAGTCTACAGTTCTAAAATCCACCCTCCAATTCTTTGCATAAACACTTTATATTCCCATTCCGACCTGCTTAGAGTATCCCTGCGAGATCGAATCACTAATGAGGAGATCCGTAGAAGAACTAAAGTTACTGATATAGCTCAGCCAATTGCACACCTTAAGTGGCAGTGAGCGGGGCACATTGCTCACAGAACTGATGGCCGATGGGGCCGTAAGGTTCTAGAGTGGCGACCGCGTACCGGAAGGCAAAGTATTGGTAGGCCTCCCGCATGGTCGCGGGAAGCACAAGACCGATCGTCGTGGAGATCCTTGTTGAAATCCTATGTCCAGCAGTGGACGTCTGCCGGATGATATGATGATGATGATTCCCATTCTCCTCCCAGTTTCTCAAATCCGCGGCAACATGCTTCGCGGCGCGGAAGCGGCAGAAGCACTGGCAGCGGCAGCGGCTGCGAGGGCACGTGACCATGAAACCGCTTCCAATGCCATGCGGCCCAGCCTCGCTTCGCTCGCCGACAAGATCGCGCGAGCGAAGCATGCCGCTGACTCGGTAAGTGAAATAAGCCAGTAATGTCGAACGTTTAAAGCGATAGGTGGGTTCCAGATACTCCGAAGAAATACAAACTTAAGTGGCAGTGGGCGGGGCACATAGATCGCAGAACTGATGGCCGATGGGGTCAGAAGGTTCTCGAATGGCGTCCGCGGACCGGGAGACGAGCTGTCGGTAGGCCTCCAACAAGATGGAGCGCTGACCTAGTAAAGATCGCGGGACCGCGGTGGATGCGGAAAGCGCAAGACCGGTCTGAGTGAAGAGCTGCGGCGGTAGGGTTGCCATATGGAAAAATTAAATGTCCTGATAAAAATCCGGACATTTCTTGTAACAGTGATTTGGCGTAGCTTGAAAGACGCCCCGGCGGCGCGCTGTGCTCTGCGGTGTACTGCATCGTAGATCTATCTAATAACAAAAGTAGATTTTAACTAGAGTTTTAAACAAACAAATTTTGACTGAGATAATTAAATAGAGATAAATAAAAAAAAAAGAAAGAATATTATTGTTTTTGTTGATTACTTACTACTTTTATGTATCCTTTCATTCATTAAAACTGCGTACACTTTGTTATAAACATAATTATCACGTAAACATTTTTTTTATGAAGTCATTCCTAAAAATCCTTACACTTGCCAAGTCCGGCCGCAATCCGGACATGTCCGGACAAGCCCTGACGTATGGCAACCCTACTTGGGGGACTCCTATGTCCGGCAGTGGACGTCTTTCGGTTGACATGATGATCTGGTTCCAGATCTCGGTGTCCCTGGCGTCCCTGGGCGGCGGCGCGGGCTGCGCACGCGCGTTCCCGGCGCCGGCGGCCGCGGCCGACGCGTCGCGCGCCGCGCTCGCCGTGTCCTTTGACGTGGCCGTCCGGGACGGGCCGCTGCTGCTGATACAGGATGACACTAAAGTGAGACCAGAAAATTGGCATTTATTCAATTAACAATATACATGAAATAAAAGAGAAATCGGATCCACAATGCATGCTTCGTCAAGAGGGTACAAATCTACACTGGAACACAACAGTGCAAGCACTGCTGCTTAGCGGCAGCATTAGATTGCGATTATTTATTTATTTCACTACGACTAAACCTTCCTTTATTACCTACCGATTGTGTTAATTTTTGTTGTTTTTAGCGTTTTGATAGATCCATTTTTAGTCCCACTTTCTAGATGTTTCACATTCATTACTGTATTGTTTCTGGCTTCAGGAAACTAATAACTACATGAAGCTGGTTGTCCAGAACCGAAAGTTCCGCTTGACCTGGGACCTCGGCGACGGGGAGGGCGTCGTCACTCACCCGGAGACCTTGGAGCCGATTCACGACGACGCAGACCATAACACTTACTCCGTGGACATTGAGAGGTATGGTAGATACTGGCTTTGTGGTTGCTTGCGCTTGGAACATTGGGACTGATGGCCGATGGGGTCAGAAGGTTCTCGAATGGCGTCCGCGGACCGGGAGACGAGCTGTCGGTAGGCCTCCAACAAGAGCGACGACCTGGTGAAGATCGCGGGATCGCGGTGGATGCGGAAAGCACAAGACCGGTCTGAGCTGAGGCCGCCGGCCAGCAGTGGACGTCTTTCGGCTGACATGACTATTTGGTCTTTGGCGCAGTCGGTAGGATACCTACAGTAATTCTTGTAGAGTACCATGGTAGCTGTGGTATCCACACCGATGGAGTGCCTTTTCTTTGCAACTGATCGTACATAAAATTATTGATAATTTTTAATCAACCTTTAGTACTTATTTTTACAGTAAATGTGCAGAAAGACCAGAAAAATAACCATAATAACCTAACTTAGAAAAGTTGAGAAACCCCCGACATTGTCATTTTAAAGTTTAATATTTCAAAAGCTTAGCTAAGAACCATCCCGATTACACTAGCTTTCGATTAAAAGAAACCGCATCTATATCGGTCCATCCGTTTGTGAGCTATGATGCCACAGACGGATACTCAGGTCAAACTTATAAAATCCCCGTTTTTCGTCGGGGGTTTAAAAGTTGGTTTAAAAATCAATGCTTAGCGCCATCTCTCCCACTGGTGATGATGAGGATATTTTCCATTTCGCTTCCAGAGTGTGGAATACAGTCCGGCTGTCAGTGGAGCGCGCCGGCAGTCCACCCACCACAGCCACCAACTCAACCCCGGGTCCGTCTGTCTCGCTCCAAGCCACCAAGCTGTGGCTGGGGGGGGAGGGAGCCGGCTTGCCTGGCTGCGTACACGCGCTGTACTTTGACGAGCGACGCGTCGGCTTGTGGAACTTTATGCAGCAGCCGGCTGAAGCCAGGTGCACTGGCTGCACCCAAAGGTTAGTAACGCTCAAAAATTTTTCCCAAAACTCTACATCCTGATGTTTTCTGTGTTTGGTTGTCTGGGGGATAAGACCGTGCCTGTTGTCTGTCTCGCCTGTTTTTTTTTTAATTTTCTCGTACAGTTTGTGGTGCTCAATAAAGCATTTTTGTATTTGTGTTGTCCCTTTTGATCAAAAAGTAAAGCGTTAACAGCTACCTAGCTTACTCGTAATTTCACTCGCAGTTGCTAATATTTTCCAAAAACTCGTCAGTTGGAAAAAAATATCTACAGGTTTTTTAGGATGCAAGAGACGTTCAACTCAAGTAACTGCTTATACCACCTTATACCATGACTTAGCTGATACATGCAAATGACCTTTTTAATACAGTTGGTATACAAAAGTGGTGGTTTTTTTGTAGCTACGTATCATGCGGAAAGTTGTATTTTTTGTAATAGTGCTTTTTAACTATTTCAAGGCGCCGGCGGCATCGGGCGCCTCCCTCTACCTCGGGTGGTGGTGTAGCAGCTCGTGCCGCCCGTCCGCTCTTTGTCATGTTTTCGCAAATGTATAAAAAAACGTCGTTTGGCACACGTGGTCATTTTCGCTCGTCCCGAGTCTCGACCCTCGGGACTCGTACAAAATGACATACCTTCCGCACTTATACCAAAAAATACAGTTATCCATCGTATCTTATGATCATGTCGGCGGCGGCCCGGTTTCAGCCGGTGGGGGACGTTTAGTGGCTTTCCTACCTAGTACTAGTTGGGTCAATTAATTTTTCATTGCCACTCGTTGCCATGGAGATGCCCCCTGGGTAACACAACAAAAATATAGTTTTCTAAGACCCCACTCCCCCGAAAGTCAGGATTTGCATGCTTATTAGATGAAGCATGAAGGAATTGGTATATAACTGTCGAAACTCCTAACGTTTGATGGAGTGGTGCCTTAGATAATCTTGTTTTAGACGAGTGACCCAGGGGACATTTCCATGGCAACGAGTGGCACAGAAAAGTTGATTGACCCAGTTAATATCCCGCGGTCCCCGCAGGTGGTACAACGCCGCCCGCGGCGACGAGCCGTCGCTGGCGTGGTTCGACGGCGAGGGCTACGCGGAGCTGCGCCGCTCCGGCTCCCGGCCGTCCGACCGGCGGCACTTCAGCCTCGCCTTCACCGTGCGCACGAGGGACCGCGACGCGTTGCTGTTCATGGCCGCCGACGCTCCCAACGTGAGTAGACCGTGGTCAGAATACAGGTGGCACGTTTAGATCGGTCAGTACGGGCAAGTCTGTAACTATACAGGGTGGAAAGTTGAGATGGGGCAGTAAGGGCAGCTAGGATCCCTTGCTGCTACGCGAAAATGCTCTTAGGAGACCTTTACTAACTTTTTAAGTGATGACAATCGACATTCACAGATTTTTAATAAAATGTACAGTCAGCGAGAAAATCCACAGATTTAACTATTTTTTTAATGCCAACCCGTCCCATTCCTATCAAGGATTAAAATACTCTTTAAGTCCAACTAAGGTTAAACACCCACAAATCAAAGAGAACTTTTTCCATACAGTTCGTAGGAGAGGTCCTGTATATTTAGCATTTTTTTCAGTGTGAGTCCTTTGTTATTGTGCCCTTTCAGAACCGCTCGGTGTCGGTGCGCATGCGCGAGTGCCGCATCGTGTTCCTCGTGGTGTACGGCGGCGCGCGGCTGGAGATCGCGGCGCGCGGCCGCCACTGCCACGGCCGGCCCGTGCACGTGCAAGCCGCCAGAGTCTTCGCGAGCAACAAGCTGGAGAAAGGTCAGTGGACGCTACAACCAGCCATGGGCGTCACGGGGGGGCAGGGGGCACTGCCCCCCCCCCCCCCCCCCCCGGGCCACTAAATCTTACAGTCAAAAGTTGATAAAAATAGTACCTATGTAGGTTTGTAGGTATTATGAATTAATATTTTTCACCTCGTCATTCGAAATCTTCGCGCAAAAACACTTTTCCGTGGAAAAAGTTTTTGAAATTCGAACGTGAAGATCGTCGTTAGTCAAGTGTTACTATCCCGGCTCCCCCTCCCCCCTAACCCAAAAGGTGGTTACGCCCTTGCACCCCGCGGACTTTTCCAAGCAGCCAGCGTGTGGATTTTTTTTTTTGGACTTTATGGCCTGGTTACAAGACCATTAAGCCTGAAAAGATTATGTATAGGTACGCGGATGTATCGCCAATGCTAAAACATGTAACGATTAACATTTTATTCTATTAATATCCAGAAATCATCCGTGTGTGTGTGTGTGTGTATGTGACCGTATATGTACGAAGTGTCTCTGCGCGTGCATGTGTTTATCTGTATGTATGTATGCACTTGTAAGCTTAGCTATTTGTCCACCACTGAACCGCTGTGCTGACCCGGAGCTGTCCGCAGGCAGCCTGCGCGTGAACGGCGAGGAGACGCTGGGCTCGCCGGCCCCGCCGGTGCAGGCGGCGGGCGCGCTGCCCGACCTGGCCGCGGCCCCCTACTGGGTGGGCGGCGCGCCCCCCGGGCAGGAGGCGCCGGCGCCGCCGCTGCTGGGCTGCCTCGGCGCGCTGGCCGTGGACCGCCAGGGCTACGACGTGCTGGACACGCCCTCCAGGCACGGCGTCGAGGCGAGGTGTATGGCCAGGGTGAGTCTTAAACCGTTATTGAGACGTACTTTATAGCACCTGTACCTTCTACACATTTCTATTTATTGTGAATAAAAATCCCCGCTCCTAAGCAAAATGTACAGTCAGCGTCATATATATGGTGACATCCAAAGTGATCAAATAGTTCGATACACCATACAAATCGTATGTATCTATTTGATCACTTTGGATGTCACCATATATATGACGCTGACTGTACGCAGTGTAGGATCATTTTATATTGGTCTTGTGAAGTCTACGGAGAGACATAAAAATGTAGGATTTTGAGATTTTTCTGAGTGGTTGTGCTATAAAGAGCTACCTTCATATCAAATTTCAAGTTTCTAGGATAACTGGAAGTACCCTTTAGGTACGGCAATTTGTATGGAAACAGTCTTTTTAATAGCTGTATCTTTTGATTGCGTTGACTTAGAACTTTGATTTTTTCACAGCTTCAAAGGACTGCAGGCTTGAGTATTCGATATGAATTTCAGCATGCTACCTCCATGCGTTCTAGGGAAAAACGGGTCTTGACAGACGGACAACAAAGTGATCCTACAAGGGTTCCGTTTTTCCTTTCGAGGTGCGGAACCCCGAAAAGTGTTTGGCCCCTGTTCTCTATAAGTCTGCGCCCTTGCCGCAGACGCTCCGCACGGCGTCGCTGGACGGCGCGGGCTACATAGAGCTGCCGAGTCCCGCCGTGCGGCGGCGCGCGGCGCTGGGCCTGGCGTTCGCGGCGGCGGCGCCGGCGGGGCTGCTGCTGCTGCGCGCGCCCTCCACGCTCAGCGAGAACGAAGTCGACGATGAGGACGGCGACGACAGGCACTACCTGAGGCTGCTGATGGCTGATGGTGAGAGGCCGCTTTAACGAGAACACCCACAAACTCTGAAAAGTCATAATTCCGAATGTTCGTCCAAATTTTCATTATTCCGAAGCCTATTTTCTGCTGAACGAAAACTTTATCTACTTTTTAACACCCGACGAAAAAGAGGGGTGTTATAAGTTTGACCTGTGTATCTGTGTATTTGTCTGTGGCATCATAGCTCCCAAACGGATGGACCGATTTCGATGCGGTTTTTTTTTCAATGGAAAGCTAGTTTAATCGAGATGGTTCTTAGTCAAGTTTCATTAAAATCGGTTCACCCGTTTTCGAATTGTTGAACTTTAAAAAGACAGTGTCGGGGGTTTTTCAACTTTTCTAATTAATTTAACAAATACTAAGGAAAGAAGGCAGTTTGATCACTGAAAATTATGACGTCATAGTTCTAAATTATGACGTCATAGTTCTAAATTATGACGTCATAGTTTTAAATTCAATACAAACTTCATACTATCGGATCGATTTGACATTTCTTAAATAGTTTCTGATTTGACTAAAAGGAAAACCCTATTGTATTCGTTTTTGAAGATGAAAACTGATTGTTGTAACGCTGGTCATTACCTACGGTTTCCGAATGCATTATACCAGGGGTTCCCAAACCCCTGCATTATACATTATACATATAGGCTTATGATAATGTGTTATTATTATATGTTATTATATAGGTAAATTACTACTATATCGTCTCCAGGTGAGCTGGAGTTGACAGCGGCGGCCGGCAAGGCGGAGCTGCGCCTGCGCACCAACGGGACTCGGTTCGACGACGGCAACAGACACTCCCTCAGGATCATACGAGCCCACAAACAAGTGAGCTGCGAAACATTACAAAAACTTGTCAACCCTGAATTTTGACAGTATTTTATCTACTGTCCCTTGAATTACAACCCCCGTCCCCGTCCCCGTGACATTCTAATTTCAAAATGTAATATCCCAAAAACGGCTTAACCGATTTTGATAAAACATGTCTAAGAACTTTTGCTAGAAAACCTGCTTTCAAATTAAAAAACCGCATTCAAATCGGTTGAACCGTTTAAGAGCTGCGATGCCACTGACAGACACAGACATTCAGACGCACAGACTGACATTGCGGTCAAACTTATATCACCCCTCTTTTTGCGTCGGGAGTTAATAAGAAAATAGGTAACGTCTATTTTTGACAAGTGGTTAGAGACTATGAAGCTTGAGGTCCCGGGCTCGATCCCCGGTCGGAGTATGATGAATATCCCTTTATTTCGCAATGTGTTATCATACTATACGTACATAGGCCGTACGTAGCAACGTCATTCCTGAATTTTTCAGCTGTTCAAAATTATGCCATAAACCAAAATAAGTGAATAAATAAATAAATATCATGGGACAAATTGACACCAATTGACCTAGTCCCAAACTAGGCAAAGCCTGTACTATGGGTACCAGACAATGGATAAACATACTTATATAGATAAATATGTAGCGTGATACCTACTTGTAGACTCGTCGACTGTGCGGATGGATAATAAGTACAACTGAATGTTTTTGCACTATGTATATTGTCAGTCAACGCACAGGAGAAACAGTAAGCAAAACACTAGACCGAACGGTACAGATCGGAAGCGGCGAGCTAGCATCAACGAGCGTGAGCTCCGCGTCGCAAGTGGGTTTCGACTGGCGCGGGCGCCGGGGGGACGGAGAGCGCCCGGCGCATCGAACAAAAGATCAGATGTTTTAAATCTCTAATAAGAAACCGAGTTGTACTGTCCGTTTACAAACATTTTTCGAGCAATATTATATGATATTCAGTATAATTGGCGTTGTTTACATTGACATGTATTTAAACACGTAGTATTGGAATAAACAACGATAGGAAAAATATTAGTTGATTTAACATGAAATTATAATAATGATAAAAAATTTACATTATTAAATTATTAAGCGATTAAAAGAATTAAATGGCAGCACATTATTATTATTGTAATATTAACATTATGTAAAAGGAAATAAGAAGTGGCGAGTAGTTCGTCACAGGAGGTGACACGGATGTCGCCACAAATACATACTTATATACATATTAAACATCCAAGACCCGAGAACAAACATTTGAACTCATCATACAAACATCTGCCCCGACCGGGATTCGAACCCGGGACCTCAAGCTTCATAGTCAGGGTCTCTAACCACTAGGTTATTCGGTCGTCAAACAATGTCAAATATCATTAGCAATAGGAGTTTACTTAAAACAGCAGTATTTTTGTAGGTATTTTTATTATATTACACATTTTTAGTAGATATAAAATCAGATGAAACTAGAATTCAGGTTCTCTTTTCAGTTCTGCGAAATAAAGGGACATGAAAGTTTGTTCTCGTGTCGTGAGTGTTTAATATTTATTGTAAAAGTATGTGTTTTTCTATATAAGTATGTTTATCCATTGCCTAGTATCCCGTACGTGCTTTGCCTAATTTGATATATTTAGCGCATTTTTGCCGCTCATTGGTGTCAACTGTCTCGTGATATATATTTTCGTTTATTGTAGCTAGAACTATGGGTGGACGAAGATCGCTTAGCTGTGGGGACTTTGGCTGGCAACGCGCTCGCACCCCGCAACAGGGGTCTGTTCGTGGGCGGCATGCCGCCGACTCGGGACGGAGAAGTCTACAAGGGATTTAGCGGAACCATTGCCGACCTGATCGTCGATGACAAGTAAGTCTTACTTTGTAATAACTGTTATAAGTCGGATGACCGGATGGCCTAGTGGTTAGAGAAGCTGCCCCTATACTACGAAGTGCGATATTCGAACTTCGTGTCGTGCCGTCCCGCTCACGCTAATATTATTATACGAGAGTAAGCGGGACGATACGATACGAACTTTGATTTTCGGATTTTGTACTAGTCCCCCAGACTACGAAGCTACGAGATTTGACCTGGAGACCCTGTACATCTCCTGGTCAATTAAAACGTGCCAGTAAAGTGTTATGACTTTGCTGTTCTATTAATTATTTTTACACCTTGTTTCTAAAATACTGTAATTTTTTTCGACCCACTAAGTACCTACTTCAGTCATAGTGAAATAAAAACGGATCACTCACGTACATAAGTCGAGTTTAGCCTGACATGTTTCGGACTAATTCGTAACTATTCGTTCGTATTCGTAATTCGTGAGTGATCCGTTGTTATTTCACTATGATTGAGTGTCACGGTAGTTTCATGTTAAACCTACTTCAGCCTTAAAAAGTGAGGACTTTGGAGGTTATAAGTAAGAATCATAATCATCATCATCTTGTCAGCCGAAAGACGTCCACTGCCTGACATAGGCCTCCCCCGCGGCTCTCCACTCAGACCGGTCTTGTGCTTTCCGCATCCACCGCGGTCCCGCGATCTTTAAGTACGAATGTGTTGTATATTTGTGTTAAGATTTGTTATTTAGACCATTCGTTCGTTTTCTCTATCAACATTAGTTTAAATGGCTGGACGTTGTTCTGTGTTGTTGTTACATTAAATAAAATATTAGGTGAATATTCGGGGCTTTCGCTCATCAAATAAGTTCAGAATGTTGACCCGCTATTTCCGTCGCTTCCCAGCGTGGTGGGTTTCGAGACGGCTGTGAACTGGAGCGCGGCGCGGCTGGGCCGGCGCGAGGCCGCGCGCGCGCCGCGCCCCGCGCCGCCGCGGCAGCTGCAGGCACCGTCCGCGCGCGCGCACCTCTGCACCAAGGTAACTATGCACACACTGGTAACAATAACACAATACAGTAACTCTTTATTTAACACCACATAACAAACAAGACAGAAGATGGCAACAAAGAAAATGTAAGGTAGCAATAGTAACAACAACAATAAACACAACACAACAACAATACACAATATAGTAGCGATAGTAACAACAACAATAAACACAACACAACAACAATACACAATATAGTAGCGATAGTAACAACAACAATAAACACAACACAACAACAATACACAATATAGTAGCGATAGTAACAACAACAATAAACACAACACAACAACAATACACAATATAGTAGCGATAGTAACAACAACAATAAACACAACACAACAACAATACACAATATAGTAGCAATAGTAACAACAACAATAAACACAACACAACAACAATACACAATATAGTAGCAATAGTAACGACAACAATAAACACAACACAACAACAATACACAATATAGCAGCGATAGTAACAACAACAATAAACACAACACAACAACAATACACAATATAGTAGCAATAGTAACAACAACAATAAACACGACACAACAACAATACACAATATAGTAGCGATAGTAACACTCTGAGTTTAAAGGTGCGTTGCCGTTGTTTTTCTTTTAATCTTGTATTTTATTGAGGCTTTGGTACAGGTGTACACAGGTGGTCTGACCATGTCAGCCTCGGGGAGTGAGCCTCGAGCAAACATGTCAAAAATTTAAGAAAACGCTTTTAAGAATCCTCTCTCTGAATCTGATGAAAACATGACTGCTGCTTGAAATTGTCATTCATTTTTGTCTATAAATAGATAGAACCACTTTGAATCGCTTATTATTGCAATAGAATTGCAATAATGCAAATTCAAATTCGAACAGATCACTCATGTCAGTCGAGTATAGCGCGATATATTGCGGACTAATCCGTAGGTAGTCCTTCCTCTGAGATTCGCTGCCTCCGAAGCGGAAGAATTACTTCGAAACAAGTGTAGCTAAACTCGTTTTATATACGTGAGTAATACTTTTATTTCACCATGCTCTGATGTACCCTATCGTGTTCCCAGACAGCGTCATACACAGTGGAAGCCGGCGCTGTCAAGTTCGGTGACGCCCCGTGGAGTCACGCGACGCTGCGGCTGCCCGCAAGGAGCAAGGATCTCTCCATCTCACTCCAGTTTCGCACCTTCTCGCCAGACGGCCTACTGCTGCTGGCACCGGTAAACATACTTCTTCTAAAAACTTAACAGAACAGACGACATCATAACCATAGGTCACTGGTGAATCCGGTTCGAAGGACCAAAATCTACTTTTTATATTTTTGCACTGTCAAGAAGCTTGTCAAACTGGTTGTGTGGTTGTCAAACAATAACACACGTTAGGTGTTAGCAAGCGTCTGTTATGCACTGTCTGGCTAGCACGACTGGCCGCGACTTTGTCAAATGTTACAGAATAATGTTAAAAGTCGATAACAAGCGATGAGTCGATTCGATAACATCGATAACTGAAATAGTCGATGAAACTTATGTTCAATCCCTCGTGAAGTTTGGTTTCTGCTACGAACTATTCTGGTCCTTAATAATGACCCTCTATTAATACTTACTTATTTAAGTAGGTAAACACTTTATTGTATAAAAAAAAAACAGGATAAAAACACAAGTTACAACAATAAAATTTGAGTACAAACGCAGACTTATCCCTTTAAGGGATCTGTCAGCCAAGCTTTGAGTGGTGGTGAGGAATATTTCACTGGGGATCGACAAAAAGTGAGTTCATAAATAAACATCGAGAAAAAAAATTAGTGATAAATTGCAGACGATCCTTTCCAGGGCACCAAAGCGAAACCGAAGCACTACCTGGCGCTGGTGCTGCGCGAGGGTCGGCTGCGGCTGTTCGTGCGCGGGCGCCGGCGCAAGGAGGTGTCGCTGCCCGCGCCGCAGGCCGACGGGGAGTGGCGCGAGGCGAGTCCAAACAACTAAATAACCTAACAAAAAAACAGTACTTTTTGATATAAGTGCGAAAAGTATGTCATTATGCACGAGTCCCGAGGGTCGAGACTCGGGACGAGTGAAAATGACACTTCCGCACGTGTACCAAACGACGTTTTTTAATACATTTGCGAAAAAATTACAACGAGGGGGCGGGCCGGCCCACTGCCAGCCGGGGACCAGGCGGAGGAGCGCTTGGGAAAAGTAAAAAGCACTAGTACGAAAAATTCAACTTTCCGCATGAAACATAGCTACAAAATGTACCACTTTTTGAGCAACCGTATAATAAAAAACTTTTTTTTCTTACGTGCTTTTTGTTAATACTTTTAAATGATTCGCGGTGAGGCTGAGGCGATTGAACGACCACCTACACTTACTTGGAAATTCAACCTTAGCGCCTGAATAATACGGTACAATATAATTTGCGGTTATTTAGAATTAGACTTGCTTCAAAAATATCCTTTGTCAGGTGTAATATTCCAAGCTGCTATTCATTCGGTGGTAGTGTGTTTCAATGGACTGACAGACAGACGGACAACAAAGTGATCCTATAAGGGTTCCGTTTTTTCCTTTTGAGGTACGGAACCCTAAAAATCATCTCAACTTTACGTGTAGTTAGTTACACCAAAAAAAAATATATTTTTAAGATTTTCTCCCAGTGCTTTTTTGGCCTAATTAATGTGTACATCTTTGCAAAATTACAGTTTTCTAGTACCAATTAGTCTCTGAGCTAAGCCGCGGACAGACAGACGGCCATGACGAAACTATAAGGGTTCCGTTTTTGCCATTTTGGCTACGGAACCCTAAAAACCGAAACGCCTATTAACACATAATAATTAAATGATCACAGGTGTCGATCCGTCTATCCCGCAACCGGCTGGTGCTGTCAGCGGGCGGCGCGGCGGCGGCGGCGCACGCGCCGGTGGCGCAGCGCGCGTCGCGGCTGTACGTGGGCGGCGTGCCGCAGCCCCCGCAACTCGCGCACATACCCAACTCGGTGAGTACCTTGTCTTTATTAGGTATATTACATGTACAAATATTACAATCGGCCATACATATTTTGGACACTTTGTTTGCGTCGATATTTTTGACTTAAACTGTACATCAAAGTACAATAATATGGTATTTGGGTCAATCAACTTTTCTTTGCCACTCGTTGCCATGGAGATGTCCCCTGGGTCACTCGTCTAAAGTAAGATTTTCTAAAGCACCACTCTATCAAACGTTAGGAGTTTCGACAGCTATACACCAATTATTTCATGCTTCATCTCCTAAACATGCAAATTCTGACTTTTGTGGGAGTATGGTCTTAGAAAATCATGTTTTTGCTGTGGTACCCAGGGGATATCTAAACGGCAACGAGTGCCAATGAAAAGTTGATTGACCCATTTATTTAGTTCATGTATTGAAAAAGTAACTTTATTTTATTGCGTTTAAAATAGATAATATAAATTTTTTTTTTTTTTTTCTACTTTATTAACATAATAAAAGCAATTTACAATGACATTAAATCTAAGCTTAAACTAAATAAACTACAACTTAAAACTAAATTAAATCTAAATAAGGCCCCCGTGGCATAGTGCCCAAAAGGCTGGCAGCGTTGCCTCGCTGAATAGCGATGCTGATTCTTTGAGAGAGAAAACTGCCAGCCCTTTGGTCACAAGTTGCATCAACTAAGCGCTTTTGTAACTCAGAAATAAGCTTGTAAGCGCTGGGACCCCATGGACCCAAAGTTTCAAACCCGACAGGAACAAAATTATAATTCGGACCGAGAGATTGATACTTAGATTTTTTTCTATTTTCGGCCATTTCTGCCGCCGCACCAGCTTTTTGTGTGGTTCCCTGGAGATGTGAGGGTGCTACTGTATCGACACAGGTCGCATCCCAAACCAGAACCCTACCCATTCTCCAGGGAATCAGAGACATACCGTCCGGCCTTTTGCCATCGTCGCGGGCAATGCCGCTTGGCTCCAAAATGGCCGGCACGTTCGCAGAGGCAAGAGCCCGGCGGATTATGTCATTGAGCGCGGCATGACGGGAGAAACGGCCGGCGCTCTTTTGACAGGAAAGACCATGGTGTCCCGTTTCGTCCACATTGGTGCCACAGAGGCAACGGTGTGGTGAACACAGCGCAACACCCAGTCTTAGCCCGACTGCAATTCTCAGTGTTTCAGGCTCAAGAAAGGTTCCGGTGTTAACGGAAGGATAAGCATGAAGCCAGTCACCGGATTCCTTTCTTGCCACAGCCAAAAGCCTTGCGCGGTCTGGGCCTGAACTGGAACTGAGAATATTAAAATAAGTTAATTTGGATAGTGTGTCATCCCAGCTCCGTTGGAAATTTGGATAAGCGGGAGGATTTTCACCCGGACAAGCCATTAGCCAAGCATTCCTAGCATCGACCAAACCCGTCGTCTCGTAGTTTGAAGGACAATCCTTTAGGATTTTACCTACGAGGGTGGACGTGCTGTGGACAGATGATAGGAACGCTGGTAAAGCAACACTAGAAATTTTGCGGATACCTAGCCCACCATATCTGATAGGAAGGGAAGCCTGGGTCCAAGATTGCCCATTGAATTGTAAGTTAAGTATAGATTCCAAAGAAGTTTTCATAAGGGAATCAATTAAGGTCAGAGAATTTTGATGTTTCCAAAAGGGACAACAACGAAGCAAATAAGTAAATTTTGGCACAAAAAGGCAAAATTTTAGAATAGTGATAGCAGTGTGAGCACTGATTTCCAGCAGCCGGTTTGCAGAATTTTGAAATTTTGAAACAGTTTTTGCGATTAAATCTGGAATGGCATCGTCGAAGATTGGTGACCCTAGGAGGCTTAAGTTTTGCTTATCGACAATTTTGATATTTGGACAAAGTAAATTAAAATGTTGGAAGAGATCGGATCGGATCGCGTTGTTTATGAACAGTTCGCATTTATTAAAGTTTAGATCTAAACCAATGGCCTTAAATTTATTTATAATTTCTGAGAGATCTGAAAGTACCGTAACTGCATCACCTCCTAGGGAACCATCATCAAGATACCATACGTTAAATTTGGACTTTAAATTTTGAATGATGGGGTTAATGGCTAAACTGAAAATGGCTGGTCCGAGGGGATCACCCTGCTGACAGCCGACTTCAGAAGATAATTCGTTGCTTTTGTACATTAATTTAGAAGGTTCATGATAACAGTTAAGTAGGTAATTATAAATTTCCGGAATATTATTCCTAATTTCTGTGAGCAAGGTGTCCCTGTTTACCGAATTAAATGCATTTTTGACGTCAATTTTGAGTAAAACCTCACACTGATCGTTATTAAGGTAGGTGCGCAGGGCATGGACTGCCGCTTCGCACCCACCTTTAGTACCGAAACCTAATTGAATTGGTTCAAACTGAGGTTGCAATTTTGAAACTATGTGACGAACTGAAATTTTAGAAGTTAATCGCCGAAATGTAGAGCCGACCGCAATGGGTCTGACACCTCCGTCTTTTTTAGTGAGCGCAATTAGGTTGGCTCCATAAAGAACGGGAACTATTTCGGGATTAACATTGCCAGACAGCATGAGGTTTATTATTTTTGTTAAAGCGAGGATTAAATGTTTGCCTGCGTCGCCCACACAGTGAGAAATTATTTAATTTATCGTTTTTGTGACATTATCTAAGAGAATGCACGGAACTAATGGGATTATAAAATATTAGTATTTATTTGATGCTTTCTTCCGCAGAAATATTGCGACAAAAGGTCTCACTAGTTCCGCCACGGAAATTCTTCCACGGAACTACTGGGAATAAAGGTCAAAAATTGACCAAAGGGCATATCCTGGCCCCTATTTCACCAACTTTACAATGTCAGTTTTCAATGACAATTCAGTGTCAACTGCTGACTTGAAGAGCTTTTGTTTTAGCGCGCTTCGTATTGTCAAAGAAAATGTAGTTCGAATTGTCATATAAAACTGACAATTGTAAAGATGGTGAAATACGGGCCTGATCACGGACCAACCACCCTTTGGACACCAAATCTCAAGGCGAACGTTTCCGAAACGCATATGCTCATTTGCACCTATAAAATCTCTCTAGCCACCAATCGCGGCTCACTTTCGACCGGATGACAAGCTATGAACCAATCACGACGCATTCCCCCGGCCCGCTCACCGCGGCTTTTTTCGCAATGACTTTCCATGTAAATTATAGAAGACTAGCTGTTGCCCGCGACTTCGTCCGCGTATATTTCGGTTATCGCTATCCCGCGGGAACTATACAATTTTCCCGAATAAAAAGTACCCTATGTTATTCCTCAATATTCAAACTATCATCTTACCAAATTTCGTGTAGATTGGTGCAGCGGTTTTCCCGTGAAGAGGTAACAAACAGAGACACGGAGTTACTTTCGCATTTATAATATTAGTTAGGATGCGGTGTCCAGAGGGTGGTAGGTCCGTGGGCCTGATGACGTGTTGCGTGCAGATCGCGCGCGCGGGCGGGTTCGTGGGCTGCGTGCGGCGCGTGCGGCTGGGCGCGCGCGCGCAGGACCTGGTGAGCACGGCGGCCGCGCACCACCGCGTCGGACAGTGCTTCCCCAACGTGGAGCAGGCCGCCTACTTCGGAGGTAGCACCCTTACTGAACCCTATTGCTTTTTTTCTTTTTGACGCCAAGAACGCCTAAAGACGGAGCACGGAGTTTTAGAATCATGCTTAACGTTACGTTATCGTATCGAAATCGAGAAACCTCGTACTAAATCCATTAAAGGGATAAGTCCGCCTTTGTACTCAAATGTTATTGTTTTAACTTGTGTTTAATCCTGTTTTTTGTACAATAAAGTGTTTACTTACTTACTTAAATTTTAGTACCAAATACGCTCACTTGCGGGCGCTGTTCCAAACGTCATATAAATTTTCTCGCTGTAATCGTCCCACGATAACTCTGCTTATGATATTAATCGGCGACCCAGAATAATCACGCTGTGGCCTAATACTTTTTTCGTGTCACTCAGACATTTCTTTAATTATAAGTAATCAAAAGTTGTTGTTTTTTTTTAATATGGCTCTGTCCATTGGAGGACGATTTTGCCAGTGATTAGTAGGTTTTGCCGTTGTACGATAAAAAAAATTGAGAAAACGAAATATGACAGGTATTTTAATGGTGGATGAACGATGACCTGTTTTAAGTTTGAATCTAATCAAAAGTTCAAAACGTGTTGTGTGACTATAAATCAGTGTTGCCATAAACAAACTTCAGATTTCTACTGTTGTCAGTTCGTTGCAGAGTTATTGTGGGTTGACTCTAACGTTTACGACTCGATATTCGTGCCTGGGCTGCGGTAACGTGTAACACGCGTTGTTCCAGGCGACGCGCACGCGCTGTGGTCGCCGGCGTGGGCGGCGGGCGGCGCGGAGGGCGAGCTGCGCCTGCGCTTCCGCGGCGCCGAGCCCGCCGGCCTGCTGGCCGCCGCCGGCGCCGGCGCGCTGCTGCTCGAGCTGCGGGACGGCGCCGTCAGTACACACTGCATTCTTCATCATAAATAAATAAAAGACATACAATAGCCCACGCACCTCTTCAGCG
Organism: Clepsis dumicolana; assembly: GCA_963691665.1. Taxonomy (NCBI): domain Eukaryota; kingdom Metazoa; phylum Arthropoda; class Insecta; order Lepidoptera; family Tortricidae; genus Clepsis; species Clepsis dumicolana. The sequence goes on along the minus strand of OY829507.1, from coordinate 18,679,259 downwards.
CTGAAAAAATACGGCCCTCGCTCATTAGCTGTCATTAGACTTTTTTTTTATACATACGACGAGGAAGGCAAACGAGCAAGTAGGTCACCTGATGGAAAGTGATCGCCACTGCCCATAGACACCCGCAACCCCGGAGGGTTCGCAGATGCGTTGCCAACTTAGAAAACTAAGATGAAGTGCCTCTTGTGCCCGTAATTATACCGGCCGTCTTACTCTCCATACCGGAACACAACAGTGCAAGCACTGCTGCTTAGCGGTAGGATTAGCGAGTAAGATGGTGGTAGCGGTCCGGACGGTCCTACCACTCGCAACCAGACTGACATAATGTCAAACATCAACGGATACTAAGTCACCGAATCACCTATAATCGCTTGTCCGTATCTTTCCATTTTTGTATATCAATGCTACAATACAATACAAATATTCTTTATTGAACACCACAAAACAGTACAAGTAGTACACACGACACAGTACAGTAGCTTGCCTAGTCGGTCAAATCAACAACTTTTTTTAAAATGTCAAACACCCAGTATGAAATTTGTTTGTACTCAACTGAAACGTCATCAAAAATCCGCTGAGATTTAATTTCTAATAAAGGAATAATAACTTTTCCAGTTGGTCTTCACCCGCACCTCGGGTACAACCGTCGCTCGCGCCGAGACCCGCGGCCCGGGTAACAAGGCCCTATGCGACAACGCGTGGCACACGGTTACCGCCCGTGTGTCCAGGGCCCACGTGTCACTGTCGCTCGACGCGGGCCCGGAGATACGCAGCAATGGTGACGCGACGCTGGTGGACGATACTGATCTGCCTGTGGCTCCCACGGCGCTGTATATTGGCGGGTTGCCAGGTAAATAAGTCTGTTGTGTTTGTTGGAATACCTGAATGTATTTGTGGGTAAATAAATCTAACGTATTTATTGTACAAAACTAAGTACAGTCAAGGGCACCAATATGTATACACCACAAAGTCCCAAAAATATGTATTTACGCGGATCCATGTCTTTGGCTTTGACTGTACTACCAAGGATCATGGAAAGTAAACGGATTGACAAAGCCCATACTTTGAATCGTTCTTATTTACATTCAGCGCCATCTACCTTGCTTGAGTGACACATTCGTACCGCTGTTTTGTTATTATTTGACCCGCTGGCTACGACCTTGGCGCCATCTAGAAATTGCCTGAATTTTAACATGACTGCGGGGAACGAAGTATGGGCTTTGACACTCCGTATACTATCCTCCTTGGTACTACTTAAAAACCGAAGCCGCGTCGTACGCTCGGTATCTACCCTCTAACCCTCTTATTCATAAACCTATTTTAACTACCTACAATGCCGTTTCAATTCGTTTGTCCTTTTTTGTCACATTGACATTTCCGTTTATAAGAAGAAGACAAGACATATTTTAACTAATGGAGGCTCGAGTGACGTTTATGAATAATGGCATACATATGTGACAAATTCGATAACTCCTAAGTTGGCACTTCACTTGGCCGTATTTGCCAAATGTTTGTCATTCCAGCTGTGTTATGAAAGAAAGAAAAACATGTATTTGATCCATAGGACAACAACAGTGCCTACGAAGTAAAATAGAAAAAAAATAATAAAGAAATTACAAAATGTTGTTGCCCGACGTCAAAAAGGTTGCAGCTCAACACTATGCTGCGGCAAATAGCCACTGCGCTGGTATTCAGCCGCCGAAATGAAATGAAATGAAATTTATTTACTTGCTTTAGACATGGTACAAAAGTGATGTTATAAATAGTTGTTGTGCAGTGACATGTCTAACCGGATATATTGGCATGCAATTTTATTTTTACCTAATGATTGGTTGAAAGAATTAACGGAATTATTTGATACATTAAGCTGAATACATATACCGACAAAAAATATTCAGGTGAAAAAAGGAAAGAGAGGCGACACAAATATTTGTCAAGTACAACCAAGTGTGCACCAATGCACATGCAATGCTGCACCAGATACCAACAGTCGAATGGAAGAACCAATTAGTATGTTTGTTGCATTTTTTGTCTCATTTCAGAGGGTATGGCGGACACAGACGCCAGAGAGAACTTCAAAGGCTGCATCAACGACGTGACGGTCGGAGGGCAGAAGAAAAAGTGGCGGGACATGGAGTCCCTACACAACGTGCTGCTGGACTCCTGCCCCGTCACACAATGACAGTAATTGTGCATTTGGACTACAGATATTACAGAAAGTTTCCAAAGAGCTGGAAAGTTCTCGGAAAATTCTTGAAAATTTCATAGAAACATAAGAAATTCCATTTTCCACCCCACACAAAAATGTGAGAAACTTTTGAAACTTTCCCATGTGGAAAATTTCGCAATTTTGGAAAGTTTACAGCACATCAGTGCTTTGGACAACTACGCACTGCACAAAAACGTCGCGTCGCGTCGCTGTCAGCGGGGCAACACAAGTGTGCTTTTAAATCTAAACACACTTGCATTGAGAGTCACATGTCGACCGTTGAGCCGCAAAGATGCCAAAGTGTGCTTGAAAAAGTACCGAAATACACTCACGGCATAAGAAAAACATGGCGTGACCTACCGCCAATTTAGCTCGCGAAAAAGTTAAATTAAGCAGTTTCTTGTTATTGGCATAATAAATCAGCTAGTGTGCATCAGTCAATATCAAATATTAAATAACGTAGCTTCGTCTGTGACATTCTAACATTGCTGCATAATTAAGGCTATCGCGAGTCAAAAATCCGCTAGGTTCGCTAGTGTCGATGTAGAGTGAAGTCTTACTGTCAATTTCCACCAATCACAGGCCAGTAGCTTGTCTCTCATTGGTGGAGAATGACAGATAGCCCTCACGCGACACCAGCTCCCATACTACGAAATTCGAAAATCGAAGTTCGTATCGTATCTATCGTTCCGCTCACTCTCGTGTTAAATAATATTAGCTTGAGAGGGACGGCACGATACGAAGTTTGAATTTTGCACTTCGTAGTCGAGGGTCAGCGATCCTAGCGGATTTTTGACTCGCAATCTCATTGGAAGAGCAGAGCGAGTCATGTCCTGTCTTTGATTTTGTAACTGAGGCGAGGTCCTTGTGTAGCTAAATAATGTCATTGCTTTGGAGCTAAGAATACAAACTAGGTATTACAAGCGTATGACTTTGTTGAGAACCGTGGTAGGTATGAAGCGCAGGGAGGGACGGCAAAGGTATTTTAAGGTAGGCGATCGAGATATTATACATGGCGTCCCAAGACTATGCGACATGAAGGGAAAGTACCTTAAATATTGTAGATAGAATATTTCCTCTATGAAGACATTCCTTTATTTTGTAAATTAACTAATACTACATTCACAGATTTAAACAAAAATGCCTCATCTGGAAATGGAAACAACATACAATGACAATGCTATGAATGTTTCATAAAAATAAAAACAAAAATAATCAATAAATCGATTATTTTATTTTTTTAATGGAAACAACGCCAAATGTGAAAATAAACATCCTGTATTTTTTATGAATCGAAAGAGTAAATGACAAAAAAGAATTCCCCTTAAGTGACTTAACATTTTAAAATAAAGGAACACTGTGGAATTATACACTAAGATATTTATAATGTCTCTCACTGGCAATATTCATACAATTTTTTCATGTTAAAACTTTGAATGCAGATTACTTCATTTAAAAAAATAAAGGAATTTCTTCGTAGAGCAAAATATTCTAACTACAATATTTAAGGTACTTTCCATTCATGTCGCATATTCTTGGGACAACTGTATAATGTAGGTATGTGACGCCTTCCAACGCCTCATCCCGGCTCTCAATTACGTTTGACGGTAAAAGCGAAACTCCTGTCTGTCACGTACGTTAGGAACCCGCTTAATTTGGCTGACAGGGTTTGATGAAATGCCAAATGTGCCTTAAGTCTTAGACGTACCTACTATAATTGCTTGATGTGACCACGCTTCCGTGTGTAAAAAATGCACCCACACTTTAAACCATGATGAAAGAGAGCGTTGATTTTTTACATTTGGGTCGATCAACTTTTCTTTGCCACTCGTTGCCATGGAGATGTCCCCTGGGTAACTCGTCTAAAATAAGATTTTCTAAGGCACCACTCCATCAAACGTTAGGAGTTTCGACAGTTACATACCAATTCCTTCATGCCTCATCTCCTAAGTATGCAAATCCTGACTTTAGGAGAGTGGTGCCTTAGAAAATCTTATTTTAGACGAGTTACCCAGGGGACATCTCCATGGCAACAAGTTACAATAAAAAGTTGATTGACCCATTTCCAAAACTGAACCAGTTGTCGACAGCCATTACATTGGTAAAATTTACAAAAACGTGTAATCTATCTTATTCGGTTGTTACCTCGTACATAATAACGGTATACCTTATTCTTTCAATTTATATAATTACTGGTTACAGAACCGGTTTTAGCTAATTTAAACAGCTTGAAAATGATGACAAGTCTTAAAACGAGGCTATATTATAATATATAGAGGCTAATGTATATACTTACGTACTTAACATCACCTATACTTAAACATAGTGGACACAATACTCACCTGTACATAGTATAGTGTACTTAATTATCTTCCGTTCAGTATTCGTATAATGTACATAATAATTGATTTAAGGTGTAGGAACCCTTTGAACGTCAGCGATGAATATAAAAGTTGGCACCAGGCCAATTCATCGCAATGAACGCCAAATGTGAACTAGAACTAAGCGCGAAGTACTTTTAGTTCGTTATTTGCAAACAAGCAACCTATATTTTTATTAAAAAGTACTGTTACAAAATTCATAACAGCAAGTAACCTAAGTAACAATTAAATAGCAACGAGATGTAATAATTCATATTGTTTTGCTTTTAAACGTAACGATTATAATGTTAAATAATAGAATAAGTTTCAAATTTCATTATACAAACAAAGTAGTTCTAACCTTTTTGTAAGTACCTTTTAACTGGTTTGCGGTTACGAGAACAAAAGCAGATTGCAATACCATTGTATAGATAATAATGCCATTGTGTTTGCTGCTAAGTGGATCGGCTCACTTCAAAAAATTTAAACTATACTTATTATTTATGAGTCAAGATTGTTCACCTTCTTTCTAATGCTGAAAAGAACTTAGGCACAATATTAATCGTCCATCCTATTTTGACTATTTATTGTAAGAGCATTAATAATATATAACAGTTTTCACAATAATCAAAGAAAATACGGTGGACGATCAATTGTGGCGGTGTGTAGGTGTTGTGGCTTGGTACACTAACGAGCTGTATCTGTAGCCGTAGCAGTTACAGCAACGAGCTAGTTTCACGTGCAACAGTTGCAGTAACAGCTCGCTATTGAGTAATCTGCTTTAGATGTCAATGTCGTTGGCGTTCAATCTTTCAAAACATTGCAAAGCATTTTGTATTTGATAATCTTACATGTTTTAAGTACTTATAGTCGTTCCACGATAACTGTGCAACGAACTGTCAACAGTAGAAATCTAAAGTTTGTTTATGGCAACACTGATTTATAGTCAAACAACACTTTTTGAGCTTTTGATTAGATTAAATATTAAACAGGTCATCGTTCATTCACCATCCACCATTAAAATACCTCTCATATTTCGTTTTCTAGATTTTTTTCACCGTACAACGGCAAAACCTATTAAACACTGGCAAAATTGTCCTCCAATGGACAGAGCCCTATTTAAAAAAAAAACAGCAACTTTTGATTCCTACTATCAAAAGCCAATTAATTAATTATTATTATATTTTTTATTTGCCAATTAATATCTTATGCAGAGTTATCGTGGGACGATTATAACATTGCCGGGAAGTAAGAAAAACTTTTATAGGCAATTTGAAGTCGAAATTCTGGCATAATAATTCATTGCATTTATAATATTGTATTAGTTGTTAATAGTCACTATCTGTATGAACGCTGTTTGCATTTAGGGTCTTCAACTCTTCACTAAAGGTTATGAAAAACAAATTATTTTATTTTTTATACAAAGGACGCGGTGACTCCGAAAGTTACATAAAGTGCCATAATTGACGGAATAATTAAGATTGTCGTAAGTTTTGTAATGCAACCGAAGCACAGAGACCGGTCGGTGTGCCAGTGAGGTTGGATTTGTTTTTTACCCGACTGCCGAAAGAGGGTTACGTTTTATGTTTATCCAGCGTTGTATGTACGCATGTATGTCTAATTCTTGGCCCGGTCTATGGCCTTAACAGTTAGACGGATGACAATGTATGAGGTGTCATTAGATTTGTCTCAGTTGTGGGTAAGTTGCAGCAGTTTTTTCTTTTTTAAATAATCTCAGATTGGCCTCGAGACGGCACCGTCCGTCGCGACCCACCGTTTTGTGTGAGAATGAGACCAATAAAGACAACTTAGTTTACGCATGTGTAAATAAATAATAAATAAATAATATAGGCATCAGCTTTAATAGTTAAAAGCCTCTGATTCGTCACAATATAATTTATTAATTCGTGTTCAGTAGTGTTACGTGTAAATATAGTTATAATTGTACATATAAACTGCATATTTATTGTAATGCTTTGTATGGAAAATAAAAGTCGATTGTGGCAATAAAAAACATTTATTTTTCAGTATTACGTTCCTCACAAACTTGGTACTTTTTAGCGAATAACTCTGATATTCTACGTACAGCAAAGAAGATGGCACACAAATCTTGACATTATCAAATCTGCGTAGAAAATACAAGTTTCGGTTGCACATCAGAGTTAGTCGCGAACAAGTTCAAATGGGCCTTATTAGATCTGCCACCCTACTTAGGACTGCGAACCCATGCCTTCGAAATTGCACATTCAATCAATTATCCCCGTAAGTGTTAAACTTAATGAGATAATTATTTTTTTGCACTGGGTAAGACTCTGCGTGCTACCGGCAACAGTCACGTTTAAATATAACACATTTGCAAATTAGGCAAAAACTTTTAACGAGCTATTCCAAATCAAATGCTACAGCGTGGCTTGGCAATCCTTCAAAAAATAAACAATACTATCAAAACTTATACTATAATTGTACAGGGATTTCTTCACAAAATCTAAAACACACTATTAAAACAATAAAAAGGTTTGAATTTTTTAGACAGCCGTAAGTAATGCCATATATCTTTCGTCACAGATAAACATACTGCCGCCGAGATGTTCAACAAGTGTGTTCACAAAGCAATACCATTACCCAGTGCAACCTTAAGCTTAAATGAATAATCTTGAATACATTCTAGTATTATATCTAATAAAGACACTGTTACTTTACAACTATCTATGGTCGCTTTACTTAATGGACAGACAGATTGACAAAATGATTGCTATATATCAATTGAAATGAAGTTATACTGAAGTATAACATAAATTGAATAATTACGAAATCTTTGGATTACTACAAAACTCAAATTATTGCAAACTAAAAAATTAAACAAGCTTAAAAATCAAAAGCATATAATTATAAAAAATCTACTCCTTGTAATTACTAAATAACATCACACTATGTATACATATATGTAATAGTTTCCATTTGCTGTGCTCAGTCCAATTTAAAATTAAAATCATTTTGGAAATGTTTAAAATTCAGTATTTGACTAAACCTTCTATTATCTTATCATGGCCGATACATCAAATTATACATAAACAATATTTACCAAGGACACCACACGAAACAGAATAAATCAATAATTCTAGAAACTGAAGATTTCTGCTTTTAACATTAACAGAAATTTAAATAATTGCCTCTTCAGCGGACAACTGACACTGGCTGATTTCCAGCTTTCAAATATGGCGACGTTACAGATTTAGCAGCGATAGTAGAGATGGTTGAGACCGTGAAAAGGCCATTACCGTCCCCCGCAGCTTGCAAGACCCAATTAGTGGCACGCATCAAAACAGTGCCAAATTCACACCAACACCAGTGGGGTGGATTTTCAAACTGTAAGACCTCTGGTGTGATTTGTGTGGCACTTATTTCAATACAAAAATACGGCCACGCAAATTAAACCAGGGGTCTCCAGTTTGAAAATCCATCCAGTGCAGCCAAAAAAGGGTATTGCCAGCATTAAAAATTAAAACAAAAATAAATTCCTTGAGCAAATAACGCCGCGAACGTCGTACCATTTTTCTATATTAATGATCTAATGTGAATATAATTATTTCTTATGATGTTTTACCACAGGATGTCTTTAGGGGTTAGGTAAATGCGGTGAACGTTACCTGTACTATATATATTACGTCGACTACGTTCTATTCACTTCCGAGTCGCATCAACTGAAACGATAACACAATAATAATTATTTTGTGCGCGTTTTAAATGGAGAATAAAAATACTAATTATCTTTAGACGATAAGATTGTTGCCTACGTAAGTATATTTCTGAGTGCTTATATTGACCGCGATTACCTTATAGTTATCGCAATATCGGGAGCTCATCGAACCTTGATCCACTCAATTGCTTTTGGTAACTAGAGCTACCTGTCAACGCTCATATTTTGTTATAAGTAAAGTTCAACTCAAAATTCAAAGCAAGTGGTGAGTGGACAAGGTAATCGCGGTCAATATCCCGTTTTCATTGTCTAATGCAATTAACCGCGAATCATTTAAAACTGCCTTCTTATTTGTTAAACGATAAAATCTATCTCTAGACAGCAAAACAAAAAAACACCGACACCCACACAGAATCACGGGTAAAATATGTATATTTTCTAGTTTGAATAAATCTAAATTATTAGCCATGTATTGGTGTCATATTTTTAGCAGACATCTAAAAGATAGCTCTCCGTTCTAGACTGCGTTTATTTTAAGATTTGAATTAACGGTCAAGGTAACACACACGTTATTCGGAAATTCTAAGACATATGGGGAAAAATACATTAATTAGCAGTATTTATTATGTTTTCCTCGTAGAAGTTAACACAATTTTAAATAGTATCTGGGTACTTTTGTTCTACGAGCGTTTCAACCGTTATCAGTTTCCTGTCGCATATATTGAAGAAATGAGAGAAAATTACCACAAAATTTTAATAAATTGAAATGGCATCGCAAGCACACTGTATCGATTTATAAAAAATTGTTTACGTTTCATTTAAAGCTTTTTAGTCATATAAACTGAAAATGTTTGCGAACCAACTTTAAACAGTTATAGATCCTAAACGGTCACTCAAAATAAAAAAAATATTAAAGAAACCTAAATTTGATTTTCAAATACTCATTCATTGATACCCCACTTGATATAGTTTGTCGACTTTTATTTTTCACAATATGGCGTCTGGTGGTCGCCATGTTGGATTTAAATTACTGTCATGTAAGAATCATCAAAATCGGCCCACGCGTTCGGTCTCTCTAGAGTGCCACAAAGGAACAAACATACATACATACATAGGCTGTTAACCACATTACCCTCCTTACATTACATATAGTTACTTTGGTTTATGACATAATTTTCAACAGCAGAAAAAAATCATAGATAACGTTTGTGCCATGTACCTACTGTCTATGTTCATCGTGATGTATAGGTACATTGTCAAATTAACTGTTAACAGCGAATTATTTAAAATTACTACACAGCCTGCAACAGTTACAGCAACCGTTGCGAGCACTGACCTGTTCACATGGAGAGATAGCCGCGCGCGGCGGAGCGGCGGCGGGCCACCAGATAAGCGATCAGCACGACCACCACCATGCCGCCGAGCGCGCAGCCGACCGCGATCGGGACCGCGTCGGGGATGTCGCCGCCTGCGCAGTCGCGGGCTGGAAGCAAAACGTTAACGTGTCAGGCTGGTCATAGGATTATAACAATCTATACCTAAAAAACAGTACCGTTACTGACTGACTGACAGACAACGCACAGCCCAAACCACTGGACCTAGAGACTTGAAATTTGGCAGACATATACCTCCAGTATCCTGGAAGTGCACTAAGCAGGGATTTTTCGAAATTCCCACGGGATAGGGAACTAAGCCGATTTTGAAATATTTCACGGGGGCAAAGCCGCGGGGCATAACCTAGTATAGTATATAATCTATACCTATAAAACAGTACCGTGACTGACTGACTGACAGACAACGCACAGCCTAAACTACTGGTGCTAGAGACTTGAAATTTGGCATACATGTACCTAGAGTATCATAGAGGTGCACTAAGGAAGGATTTTTCAATCGGTATCTCGAAAATCGCTAAAATAAAATGGCAAAGCTGAACTAAAACAACAACATACAACATACAAGTATTGATTCATGCGTAACTTTGCGGAGGTACATGTTACGTTACAAATAATGGATTAAATTAGTTAGTTCCTATGCGAAGTAGTGCAGTATAGTCATGCAAAATAGCCTCGTCTGCGCTGAGTATTTATTGATGCAATTAATTACTAGCCTTAATTATAATGTATTACTGGTGGTGGCAGTTTTGGTTGTGGGCTTAGTAGCGTTTACGTTGATTATTTTATTTTCAATTTGCGGAGGGAGGGCGGGAAAATTAATTGCATGAAAATAAATACTCAGCGCAGACGAGGCTATTTTGCATGACTATACTGCACTACTTCGCGGATGAGCAAACTAATTTAATCCATTACTTGAAATACAAGACAAATATCGACTTCAGCTACAATGTCGGAATTCGAACAGAAAAGACCACAAAAGACATGACCATAATATGCAAAGAGCTTATGGAAATATGGAAGATGCTTGATACTTTGTTTTATGGTGTTTAACCTAATCAATTATCGATTGGCAATATTCGTATTTGGTTTTTTAGCATGACTTAATTTGATGCGCGCCAAAATTTCGTAGTTTTTTTTATGTGCATTTGGAACAAGAGTATTGCTCGAAGACGCTTAGAGACAGTTTGCATAATTTCTAGCATTCTCAACTTTCCGCAATAACCGAACAAAAACTATTATGAGACATGACTCATTCACCTTTAACAAGATCAACTCGACAATGACACAGTATGAACGACACAAAGAAGAACTATTGTCTGTTTGTGTGCATTCACGTGCTCAGCGTAACATTAACGCGCGAGTCACGAAGTGATAAAGCGGCGCTCGCGGTTAAGGAAAATGGACTGCCTGAATCCATAGTAAGTATTTAATTTACCTAATACCGATGGTTACGCGATCAAACCCAAAATAAATGACCGCTGAAAAAAGAACACTGCTTTTTTATTATTCCCGAAAATTTATATAGGCATTGACATAGTTTTGCCTATATAATTAAATAAAAAAATAAAAAAATGGCTGTAAAAACAGGACTTGGCTAAATATAATTCGCCTTCTATTCATCTATTTTTAGGGTTCCGTACCTCGAAAGGAAAAAACGGAACCCTTATAGGATCACTTTGTTGTCCGTCTGTTTGTCTGTCTGTCAAGAACCTTTTTCTCTGGAACGCGTGGAGGTAGCATGCTGATATTGATATCAAATACTCAAGCCTGCGGTCCCTTGAAGCTGTGAAAAAATCAACCTTCTAACTCAACGCAATCAAAAGATACAGTCATTAAAAAGGCCATTTCCATACAAATTGCCGAAATCTGAAAACCTAACGGGCTACACTAGTACTACTAGTACTAATAGTAGTAGTGGGTAACTGTTTTTAAAACACTGGGAAAAAGCGTTAAAATCGTTCTACGGAACCCTCGTGCGCGAGTCCGACTCGCACTTGGCCGTTTTTTTTTTCATTAAACTTCGCCCGTGGGTACGTTTTCATGCGATAATATACAAATACAAACTACTAAATATGATTCACGCACTAACTTGGGCAAATATAGTAAAAAGTTGATTCATCAATCTACTATTTACATTATAATTCCGCATTTTAATTATTATTTTCACAGCATTTATCGCATTTACGTATCAGTCCACGCCAGACCGGCGATAATATAGCACGTAGAGGTCACGCACTCAGATATCAATTGCATGTAATAATCGCTAATCTATTCATTTCTAACTGATGTATCGAACATAATACATAATATACTACTACGTGATGAAAGGTATTTTTTATAACGTTGAAGCAATAGTTGGCATAACATTACATAACCTAACAAAATAATCGATCTGGTTGACCGCACTGTTATGGCATAATGATTATGTATTATGTTACAAGCATTTATTTGAGTTAAATTACTGTTGTCGAATGAGAACAGTAATCAAGGTCATGAGAATTATCCGAATCCAAAAATATAGACTAGCTGTTACCCCCGACAATGTCTGCATATGATGGCAAATTGCATGAACTAACCTATTTTCCCGGATAAAAAATTGCCTTTGTGCCATTCAGAGGTATGGTATGTAATAAGCTACATTACTGTGAAGTTTCATTGAAATCCATTCACTAGTTTAAGCGTCAACAAACAACCATCCATACATTGATGTACCAAATAGAGACGGATGCGCCACCCCTTCACAGCGCGCGGACAAGCAATATAGGTGATTAGGTTACTCAGTGACTTAGTCGCCAACGGCCGCCGCGCGGGTGACATCTCGTGACTTGTCCAATTACAACAGTTTCGACGGCTCAAAATGACGTCTTGCACATTTTTGAACTGTACAAATAACACACAAAAGTAAAACAAAGCACAAGGAATCACATTCCACACGTAAGTAAATAATATACTCATTATCCAGGTGGTATATTCCCTTGAAGTTTGACATGTCAGTCTAATGACAGCTAATGAGTGAAGGCCGCATTTTGTCCGCGCTAAAGAGGTGCGTGGCGCGTCTTAATGTTTAAAGTCGATGCATCCATACACAAAAACTTTCATGTTCATAATATCGGTAGGATTTGACAAAATTAGCAAATAATCACTGTAATGAGTTTGAGAGACAACAACCACAACACATGCTTTAAGAACAAACAAATACCTAGTGATATGAGATCGAAGCCTATGCGTAGTTGGTCAAACTAGCAACTTTTTAACCCCCGACGAAAAAGAGGGGTGTTATTAAATGTCATAATGATTGCATAGACAATAGCTGTGAGAAATGAGTGCTCTCTAATGCAACATTTAATTAATAACACAATGTCACTTGTCAAGTACGATTACTAACATACGAGGGGCGGCTGATAAGTAATCTCCTTGGTCAGAAATATATACAAAAATAATGCTGGCTGGTATGGATTTATATTCGTTTGTTATTCTATTTTGAAAATGTATTACATTCATTTGTTTATTGCATCACGTTTATTTGTCTCCTACAATTGTTTCAAACATGTCGGTAGAAAAAGTGAAAATGGATAAAATCGAGCAGCGTGCGGTGATTAAGTTTTGGACTAAAGAAGGGAATACGCCTTCGGAGATCAGACAGCGTATGTTACGTGTGTTTGGCAGTTCGTGTTCTTCCGAATTTGTTATAAAGTTTTGGTCAAAGCAGTTTAAGTTAGGTCGTGAGAGCCTGGAAGATGATCCTCGTAGCGGAAGACCAGTTTCGGCCGTCACCGATGAAAATGTAGCCAGGGTGAAAAAAATTATATTAGAGGACCGACGAGTGAAGCAGTGGGAGATAGCTAGAGATGTGGGCGTCAGTAAAGAGCGAGTCAATGAAATAATTCATGAGCATTTGAACATGTCCAAGGTTAGTGCACGTTGGGTCCCCAGAATGTTGACTGCATTTGACATGGAGAGGCGTGTCAAATGTTGCGAAGAGTTTTTGGACATGAGTCGAGGGAAAGAGGAAGAAATAATTTCTAGAATTGTAACATGTGATGAGACTTGGATTCGACAATGGGACCCGGAAAATAAGCAAGAGTCGTTACAGTGGAAATTTAAGGATGAGAAGCCGCCTCGGAAATTCAAGGTCTGTCCATCGGCAGGTAAACTAATGGCTACAATCTTTTGGGACACAGAAGGGATTTTGCTCATAGATTATTTACCGAAGAAAACTACAAATGAATGCTGATTATTACTAAAACTTACTATATCAACTAAGAGAGACAATAAAAGAAAAACGGCGAGGTAAACTAAGCAAAGGAATTCTGATTTTGCACGATAACGCACCAGTGCATACCGCCCGCACAACGAAGCTAGCAATTAAAGACAATGGCTTCGAAACCATTGACCACCCCCCTTATAGTCCAGATTTAGCCCCCTGTGACTATTTTCTGTTTTAGACTTCTCAAGAAAGACCTCAGGGGACGAAGGTTTATAACCGATGACGAAATGAAGGCTGCGGTTACTGACTTTTTTGACGACAAACCGAAAGATTTTTTTTTTAATGGTTTAAATTTAATATTTGAAAAATTTAGTAAGTGCATTTTACTAGCAGAAAAATTAAAAAAAAAAAATTCATTGTTAGGTAGATTACTTTTCAGCCGCCCCTCGTAGTCTTAAGTAAACTACTAACAAAAATGGATCTTTGTTGTCTGAATAAATGAATTATTATTATTATTATAGTAGTCCTAGATGGTATAAAATTTGTATCGCATTATTCAACTAAGACATCACAATTTCCCGTGATGAAACTGCCTCCTTTCTGGAGTTTTGGTTAAATTAGTAATAATCAGATTGCATAGTAAGTGACGCCTCGGTCTTTATGAGTAAAATTATTTTATTTCGACATCCCGGGCCCGTTTCTCGAAGCTATTAGACTAATAATATTTGTGTTTTGTCTCGTAAATTACACGACAAAATTAAACAAAACAAAAAATATATTATCTTCTTATTATACCTATACAATACCGTGACTGACTGAATGACTGACTGACTGACAGACAACGCACAGCCTGAACTACTGCACCTAGAGACTTGAAATTTGGCATTTTGGCAAAGGGATTTTTCGAAAGTTAAACGGGATAGAGAACTAGCCCATTTTGAAATATTTCACAGGGGCAAAGCCGCGGGGCATAAGCTAGTTAGTCTAATATGGTTCGACAAACGGGGCCCAGGTCATTAACCCAACTAGCGACAATCTGAAAATGATAGCCATATTGTGGCCGGCTCTCTCAAAGAAAAACCCATTGGACTTCATGGGAAATTGTCCTGTATTGTACTTAATACTCAATAAAAACATAATGTCTTTTATGTGCCCTTGCAGTAAAGAATGAACGCCACAGCTGAACACACGTCATAGCCGGCATCTAACAAGTGTCATTGACCTTGTTGGTCAAATATTTGTTTTTACATAGATGAGTAAGATTAGACGTACCTACGAATATGTAAATTCTTAAATTAAACAAATACTTGTTATTTTCAAGTACATATTCTTGGTTTGATGAAATCGGGCGAGAATAACAGACAATGTCAAAGAGTTGTTTAGGACATTTTATAATTATAACTTATAAAAGAAAAAAAGTGCTCTTTATTTATAAGTTTGGATCTTTTATCTATTTTCATTTGATTGCAGTTAGTTTTATTGTAAGTACCTATTTTAATACACTCTGTTTTGTCACTGTGTGTTTTGGGTTTGCGGTAGATATGTAGGTACATATGTACCTACATATCTACCATCATCATATCATCATCATATATGTAAATAAATACATTGAAAATGGTTTTAGTAATGACAAAGAATGACCACGTGAGCAATTGAAAATGTACCTAACAAACTACATGCAATGTAAACAATTGTATACGAATCTAATCGAGACGTCAGCCGACCAGCAGACCGATAACCGCTTACAATTACAACAACAACGCCAAAACATTCGTTTAGATTGGAGGCAAAGCTTTTTTGGTCTTGATACAATGACTCAAGGGATCTATCACCTCATACGAAACCAAAGACAAAATAGGGCACACTCTTCCAAATCAAATGTCAGTCTTTATTCACGAAAGCGTACTTAGCAATTAAGCAGCAATGTCATAATAATGTCACAGTCGAAGCCACGTAAGTTAATATTTGACATTTTAACATCGCCCGCAGATTTTTGACAATAACAAAATACTTAGTTAAAACTGTATTTTTTTTTAACGTTATAGCGTGTAATCGTTTGTAAACAAACTTAACAATATTGGTGGTAGGTCGCACCATATTTTCCTTATGCCATGATTACTACTTGTCACTAACTTAGTAACTTATTTCTGTCTTTGATCCATCTCCACTCTTATTCGTTTCTGTTATATCTATTCCTTTGAAATCCTTTTCACCTGTGGCATTTTTGACATGCTCACTCATGTTTTGTACAAGTGGTGTATGTATATGTTTATTTATGTAGTATCCTTATTTGTAGTTATAAATTTAATTTAACTTGTATGTTATTTTTACGTTACTCCTCTCTGTTAATTTCTGCCACCTAAATTAGTCTTCATCTTGTTTTCTGTATTTTGTTTGTCTATAAGACCGCCTATTGTCTATCACACCTGTTTTGCTGTAATCTCCTTGTACTGTTTTGTGGTTTTCAATAAAGAATATTTGTATTGTATTGTATTACTTCAGCACTTTTTCAAGCACACTTTGGCATCTTTGCGGCTCAACGGTCCACATGTGAATGTCAACGCAAAGTGTGCTTAGATTGCTTCTAAGCACACCCGTGTTGTCGGGCTGACAGAGAATACGATATGTCCTTGTGTATGGAAAGTCATTGTCTTGATGTACAATGTGTTAACGAAAAGGGAACAAGAAAGTTACCGAACATTTTTTTCATAATTCGACTCAAAATAAAAATAAAAAAATACATATATATATATATCCGTTGGGAAAACTTGTTCAGTTTCATGAGTAGGTACTATCGCTGAATTTCGGATCGTACGCGCTTTTTGTTAACACATCGTATGATCTAAATGAAATGTATAATCTGACTTTATTTCATTTTAATGGAAGGATAATCCAAGTCTTTAATTTTTTTAAGTAGATTTGTTATTTAAGGCGCTGTGTATAGACAAACTTTAGGTATTTGCGGGGGTGAAGCAGGGGACATGGCGCACGAGTAGCCGGGCTGCCCGCGCAACGCAACTCGTCGAGCGCCGACGTCCTTATTCTGTCGGCATCCTAATTCTGGTTATTATGTTACATACCAAATTCAACACCGTTTTTTTCCGGAAGTTGAAATTAATACATTAAATTAACTTTATTACGTGAAATACTCTACTTAATCTCCAAATACTTTTGTATTGAATGAAATATACAGATTGAATTAAGGAAGTAGTCATCTAAATACTAATGGTAGCAAATTTCATCCAAAGAAACATTATTTTATTTTTTAGGCCCCGATGCAAAAAGAGGTCTTTTATAAGTTTGACCACTACGTGTGTCTGGCTGTCTATCTGTGTGTATGTCTGTGTGTCTGAAAATGACATCCATTTTCAAATCCAAGATGGCGGACCCATTTTTTTTTTCAAAATCGATATAGGTGTCATTTTCTAGGTTTCTGGGGGTGCTGACTGCTGGTTACGAAAATGACATCCATTTTGACATCCAAAATGGCGGACATATATTTTTGTTATAAAATCGATATGGGTGTCATTTTCTATGTTTTCAGGGGCGCTGATTACGAAAATGACATCCATTTTGACATCCAAGATGGCGGACATACTTTTTCCTTAAACATCGTCATGGGTGTCATTTTCTAGGTTTCCGAGGATGCTGATTACGAAAATGACACCCATTTTCAAATCCAAGATGGCGGACACATTTTTTTGTTAGAAATCGATATGGTTGTAAATCGTACTGACTGTAATACTAAACATGCAAAAAGTCCAAGTCCGACTCATTCGGAAGTTAAATATTTTAGTGAGTTTAGATTTTCTGTCTTCCGGTTTATGGAGGAGGATATATAAACACAATTTGTGCAACTTTCGGAGCGGTTATTTCCGAAAATAATAGCTTAATCAAAAAAATTGCTTAGGAACCTCAAAATGTTTTCAAAAGAGCTGTCGAAATATTTTCCACACGTTGATGTTTGCTGGATTTTTTGGAAGTTTCCCCTCTAGAAGTATTTAAACCAAATGTATCAAAATGTGTAATCCAAATTTCTACAATATAGTTACCTCATAAAGTTTTCGAGTAAAATGTCTGTAACATACGCACAGACGAACGGATGGACATGCCGAATATATAAGGGTTCGGTTTTTGCCATTGTAAGATTTAACTAGCCTATTTGCCCAGCCTGTGTTATCATATCATATCAATACATAACAGTAGTAGTAATGGTCTAAGGTAACTTTTAACATGAAACTACCGTGAGACTCAATCATAGTCAAATAAAACGGATCACTCCCGTGTTTAAGTCGAGCTTAGCCCGACATGTTTCGGATTAATTCGTAGTCCTTCCTCTGGGAGTGCACGATCCAGCGGCAGCGAAACGCACACTGCGCACCGCGGCTCTGCTCGCGCGACTACTAGGCGCAGCTGACAGCGGCACACAACTACCCTCGTTTCCATCGTTATTTTTATTATTTGACGTGCATACGTGAGTGATCCGTTTTATTTCACTGTGGTCTAAGGTAAGTCTGCAAAACTCAAAAATAGGTTAATCGGTACTACGTTTCTTTGTAGCAACGGTTACGGAACCCTACACGGCATGGCCCGACACGGGCGTAGCCAGGGGGAGGGTTTCGGGGGTTCAAACCCCCCGCCCTCCTCCGAAAAGTTCAGATATTAACAGATACTAAAACCTGGCTACGCTCGTGGCCCGACATGCTCATGCCTACCTAGAAAATGACACCCATGTCGATTTTTAACAAAAAATTATGACCGCCATCTTGGATTTGAAAACTGATGTAATTTTCGTAATCAGCACCCCGGAAACCTGGAAAATGACAGTCATGTCGATTTCTAACAAAAAAATGTGTCCGCCATCTTGGATGTCAAAATGGATGTCATTTTCATAATCAGCACCCCTGAATACATGGAAAGTGACACCCATATCGATTTCTAACAAAAAAATGTGTCCGACATCTTGAAGGTCAAAATGGACGTCATTTTCGTAATCAGCACCCCTAAGAACATGGAAAATAACACCCATATCAATTTCGAACAAAAAAATGTGTCCGCCATCTTTCATGTCAAAATGGATGTCATTTTCATAATCAGCACCCCTGAATACATGGAAAATGACACCCATATCGATTTCTAACAAAAAAATGTGTCCGCCATCTTGAAGGTCAAAATGGATGTCATTTTCGTAATCAGCACCCCTAAAAACATGGAAAATAACACCCATATCAATTTCGAACAAAAAAATGTGTCCGCCATCTTGCATGTCAAAATGGATGTCATTTTCATAATCAGCACCCCTGAATACATGGAAAATGACACCCATATCGATTTCTAACAAAAAAATGTGTCCGCCATCTTGCATGTCAAAATGGATGTCATTTTCATAATCAGCACCCCTGAATACATGGAAAATGACACCCATATCGATTTCTAACAAAAAAATGTGTCCGCCATCTTGAAGGTCAAAATGGATGTCATTTTCGTAATCAGCACCCCTAAAAACATAGAAAATGACACCCGTATCGGTTTTAAACAAAAAAAATGTGTCCGCCATCTTGGATTTGAAAATGGATATAATTTTCGTAATCAGCACCCCTGAAAACATAGAAAAAGACAACCATATCGATTTTGAACAAAAAAAAGTGTCTGTCACTAGGTACAATCGAGACTAAATCCCCACGCCGCGGGAAAACAATCACTAAAATTTCACGATGTATACCTTAGAGTTACCTCTATACCTTCGGACATAACGCCGACTTTGGGCATAGTGAGTAAATTTTACAAACTTTTAATTAACTTGCAATGACACTGTAATATCTGTTTCATGTATTTTATAAAAAACAACAAAAAGATTGATATAATGTATAAAACTGAGATTTGTGAGCGTGAGATGAGACTCAAGACATAATTATTAAAATTCAATACGGAAAATTCATTAGGTTCGGATTCGACGCACTACATTCGTTTTGATAAGGTGTCCGTATTTCAATATTAATTCTGAGGTAGGTAGGTATGGTAGTTACTCGCCGTTTTCGTGATCTTATCTTTCTGATGTGTTCCCGTAGTTCACGCAAGCGTTGCCTTTTTCTATGACCTTTTTTCCACTGCGGTTACCCATTTTATTTGTTATCTAAAACAATTTTTGCGCGCCAGCAAAAGAAACACAGAACCGTCGTTGACAGTGGTCGCTGGCGTACTGAACGGCCAACAGAAGAGCGGGCGCTATGATGCGACGCCGCGCGGTAGCCGATTTTAGGAAAAAAAAATGCAAAAAATTATACACTCAACGTATTGAAAAAGTGGTATACATAAAACTAGATTGACTAAAAAGCTATGTAACTAAATAAGTTTTGTTTCAATGTTTCAACTGGCTTTTGAGATATTTGGAAAATAAAAAACAAATAGCATGTTTTTCAAAAATAAAATCTATCGAGATTTTTTTTAGTAATCGTGTTTTCGCGTTAACAAAAAACTAGCTAATGAACTGAAGATATACATATAAAAAAACCACTGTTCAGATAATTGAGTAAGTATTTTATCTATAATTTCTAAAATGACACTTTGGCTACACACAGCGCCTTAAATGTCCAAAACGAGTTATTTAAAAGGGACGGACGAGCCATAACTACTCGTAGTAGGTAGGTAGTTAAATTACAAACACTCAAAATCATACAATTAAACATTGCTATAAAAAAATACAAACGATAAGAGATCGACGAATGGGAACTCGGATAGAAACAACGGCGACTCCACGGGACTTCCCCGGACGGATGTAATAGTTTTATCGTATCAAAATTCGCCGCATTCTCTCCTTATCAGTCAAGCTTTTAAATCGTGACGCTTTGACGTAGAACGTTAATTAGCAAACATAATTAATTTGCTCACGTGTGTAAGATGGCTACGTCTATGCGACAGATGTATGCTTTAATGCAACACCACCACTATATACTATTCGGACAAACTACCGAGTCCATCGTCAATCAACTTTTAATTGCCACTCGTTGCCATGGAGATGTCCCCTGGGTTCCCATACGAATCAATTAAATCTTGCCTTCTATTCCGATAACAAAACAAAAAAAACGGATAAGTGCGAGTCGGACTCGCGCACGAGGGTTCCGTACAAAGATTTTAACGTTTTTCCCAAGTGTTTTAACTTGTCCCGTGTTAGCAGAGCCCTGCTTCTAAGCAAAATTTACGCAGTGTGGGTTCATCTTATATTGGTCTGTGAAATATACGGACAGACATAAAAATTTAAGATTCATACCAAATTTCAAGTTTCTAGGACAACTGGAAGTACCCTTTAGGTTTTCAGGGTACGGCAATTTGTATGGAAACAACCTTTTTAATGACTGTATCTTTTGATTGCGTTGACTTAGAAGTTTGATTTTTTCACAGCTTGACGAGACTGCATGCTACCTTCCCGCGTTCCAGAGAAAAACGGTCATGACAGACAGACAGGCGAACAAAAAAGTGATCTTATAAGGGTTCCGTTTTTTCCTGTTGAGGTACGGAAATCCTAAAAAAAATAATATAATTTAGTACCAGATCATTCTAAATCCATAAAGTGACAATGGTTCGTTGGTTGGTTGTTGGTTGGCCATTGGTAGTGATACCTGACTTGGCAGTTTTACGGGGAAGTACCAACATCACAATATTCATGCAATCTTTCCTGGGACCAGATTTTATTTTCCTCAAGCCGTCTTCGTGCATCCATTACTTTTATGAACTATTATCCACTCAAGACTCCGCTGTGCGCTGTATGCGCTCTCGTACCGGCGACAGGTGGTATTATAACGATCGTCATACGTTTGAAGTCATAAAGCAGACAGACGGGAGGCGCCTTTAGCTTATGTATGCACTACAATTTTTCTGCCACTTCTCGAGGACGAGGAGCACACGTAGGTACAGCACGCGTATAAGCTCATAACAAATTTCATTACGTAATTCAATTCAATTTCAAACTCATACTAAACAAAACTGTCACACAAATGCCAAAAACAGCACACAATCAACAGACACTCTGAATTTTGCAGACATAACGGCAATTTTTTTTTTTTCAGAGAGGAAATGGCGTGTTAATTTAATATCTCTTTTCCTTTTCTGCTCTACGTTTGAAATAACCGATTTACCTTATGTGACTGATCTAGAATAGTTGGAGAAAATAATAAAGGAACTATCGACTCTTAAATTAACAACAGCCACATAAAGATGGCTGCGGTTTGCGGCTACAATCAATAATAAAAAACCCCGGCATGAAAAAAAAGCTATAAAAAGCAAAAAAAATTGAATATACAATGACAATGCAAAGAAAAATCCGTTAAGCAGCTGGACTTGAACCAGCAACCTCGGTAATCCGTACCACGCTCCACCAATTAAGCTATACTTAACGTTGGTGTACCTAACGAATTTTTCAATGCCTTGTGTCATATTTTTATTTGGAAGATCTCTCCTCAGCTCACGTTTCATAAAAATAAAAACAAAAATAATCAATAAAAACGATTATTTTCATTTTTAAAAAAAATTGAATTTCTGAGAATGGTCCAGGGTGTACAAATAAAAAAAGATGGGACCCGATTGCGCAAAAGTTAACACAGTTTCTGATTAAAGGACAAGGCTCAGTTTCTTCTTTTCTTTTTATATCTTTTTTTTTAAGTTGGGGTTTAAAAAAAATTACACACTTTATATACGTCAAAGATATCATATCCCGGATTCTGGTTACCGAACTTGACAAAATCCCCCCCTAAATCCTCATTACAAAAACGGGTGAATCGATTTTTATAAAACTTAGCTATAAGAACCATCTCCTTTAAACTAGCTTTCGATTTAAAACAAAAACGCATCGACAACGAGCCATCCGATTGGGAGCTATGATGCCACAGACAGATACACAGATATACACAGATGTCAAACTTATGTTATAACTTACTAGCTTATGCCCCGCGGCTATGCCCCCGTGAAATATTTCAAAATGGGCTAGTTCCCTATCCCGTGGGAATTTCGAAAAATCCCTTCTTAGTGCCCCTCTAGGATACTCAAGGTATATATTTGCCAAATTTCAAGTCTCTAGGTCCAGTAGTTTGAGCTGTGCTTTGCCTGTCAGTCAGTCAGTCAGTCAGTCACGGAACTGTTTTATAGGTATAGATAGATAACACCCCTCTTTCTCGTCGGGGATAAGAAACAAGGTATCGTTATATGCCTTCAACTTCAAGTGTCAAGTAGCTCACCAGCGCTGAAGCCGGCGGCGGCGGCGGTCCTGAATGCCTCCTCCTGCAAGCGGGCCAGCGTCAGCGTGGCCGCCACGTTGACGGGCTCAGCCGTGGTGAGCGTGAGCTTGGACGGCGCGGCGCAGCGGTAGGACGTGGCCAGCGGCGTCTGCCATTCCACGCCGTGGTACAGGTCTATCGCGTTAACGTTCGCTGTGGAAGTATATGTAATTTATATGGAATGTTGCCACCAGTTGATCTACTTTCAAACTAGGCAAAGCCTGTAAGTCCTAGACAACGGATAAATGAGGGGTACAGACCAAGGACCATAAAAGCAAGAGGACTGCCAGTGTCTGTGCGATGCCGCGCTCCTTTGATTTAATAAGCCTGCTGAAGCTAGTTTTACTACGGAGGGGTCTCTGTAGCATTCATTTGGCATGACATTCAGACCTCTGGCTAACATAATAGCGCCATCTAAATTAGTTTTTTTCTTTCATGAGCTTCATAGATGGCGCTATTGTTAGCTAGAGGTCAAAGTGTCATACAAAATTAATGGTACAGAGACCTCTCTATAGCGAAACTAGCTACAGCAGGCTCATTATTTTACAGGATCGCGACATTGTATAGCCATTGGCAGTCCTCTTGGTTTTATCGTCCTTGGTACAGACGAAGTCAAAGACATGGATCCGAGCAAAGTTAAACCTTACCGTCGCAGTAATAAGGTCTGTATACATATTTTTGGGCCTCTGCGATGTATACATATTGGTGATTTTGATTGTGTGCGAAAAGAACTTGTCTAGTCACTTTTTTTAAAACGAGACTTTAATCTCAAAATGTAGGGCACTCAATAGACTATAAGTTACCACTCAGTTACACATACAAATATTTATGTAACTCGTCTTTTTTATCACTTTAAAACAAGATTGTATACGAAAATTATATGGATAATTACATCGTTCCAAACTTTCAAATCGCGATAGCACAAAAAGTTGCTACGTGTACCCTACTCTCTTGGGGTTGCTGGTTCTCAAGGGTGGCAGTGATCGCTTTCAATAAAAATACATATGTAATAAAACCTAACCCTATTCTCCGTAGCTCGTGTAAAATATTTCGGTTTCAGTTGCAGAAAAAAAACAAACAATTATTCGTACACAAACATTACATTATGACATTTTATTTATGAATAGACCCGCTTCTAAACGTCCATAATGAAAGATTAATTATGTGTCTATTCATAATAAAACTAGGAATACAATTGAACATCCAAGACCCGCGTGTAACAATTCGGTAAGAAAAAAAAAATATATAGCCATAGTCATAGTAATAGTCATAGTCTTTGCATAGTCATTGTATGTTGAATTCGGTAAGACTTCAATTTCATTACTGACTACAAATATTTTAGGGAAAATCGCTCGACTAAAACTTAAAGAGGAAGTTGTTCGTTGCCGAGGCCCAAGCACGAATATTCGAATCCTGCGTAACGTAATCGAGTAGTAACGTTATCGAGAAATTTGTACAACGTTTGGAACAGCGCCCGCCCGTGAGCGTATTTGGAACTAAAATTTAGCATGAGGTTTCTCGATCTCGATACGATAACCGTAACGTTACGCAGCATTCGTAAAGTCGTGCTTGGCTTACAGAATGGAGATGGCAGAAAAGCGACATCTTACAATTTCCTCAATTTAATGAAAAGATTATCGGTTAGATGGGGAGACCAATATGGCGGCGAATACGTGCTAAAATCACGTTTTGTTATTGATTTAGACTTGCGACAGTCATCTATTTGTTATCGCTTATTGGATTTGTCTGATCCAAGTAACGCGCATGTAGAGATAACATTGCAACAAAAAAAAATTGTAGACTAACTTTTTAATCACGGACCAACCACCCTCTGGACACCAAACGTCAGGGCGAACGTTTCCGAAACGCATATGCTCATTTGCACCTATGAATCTTATTAGCCATCAATCGCGGCTCACTTTCGACCAGATGACAAGCTATGAACCAATCACGACGCATTCCCCCGGCCCGCTCACCGCGGCTTTTTTCGTAATGACTTTCCAAGTAAATTATAGAAGATGCGGTGTCCAGGGGGTGGTTGGTCCGTGTTTTCAGTATACTTTGTTTATTTTAGCATTAGAAAGAAGGAAACAATATGACGTCTTTTTCTTCAAAAACGCTCTTTCAAAATAAGAGACGGCAAGTAACAATGAGATTTAATTATTTACACATTTTGTTATGGTTTTATACGTGACGGTTACTTATTTTTAAAAAGCGGTATTTTTATAAAAAGACATGTCCAGATTGTTACCTTCTTTGTAATGCTAAAAAGAACGAAGTATAGTTCAAAACTAATAGACTAACTTAATTAAGCATTTGATAAAGTGCTAAACATTTATACCACTTCTTATCGACATTAATCAAACATGTGCCTGGCATTTTTTTTTTATAAATTCGCAATTAGAATACTTTTTCTCATAATCTAAATCTAAGTGTAAGCGTTCATCATTAGTAGGTATATAAATGGCGGCGTTTTGGACTCGGTCAAAAGAGTTTCCGTTCTACTATGTTATTATTTATTCTTATGGTTCCCACACAAATAGATGAACTCTTTTCTTCTATCCCGATATTGTTCTGTGGGTAAAATACCTCCAAAAAGCACTTACAGATGTTAGGGAACATAGAAGGCACCAGGGTCACGTTTAAGCTCTTCAACTCGTAAGACTTGGTGGTGTGATTCTTCTCAAAGAGGATGGTCAGAGTGTTGTCCTTGTCGACCGTGGCTGGCCAGATCAGGGTCAGCGACTGGTTGGTGTCGCCACACCAGCCCGAGAGCACCGTCGCGTTGGCGGGAATGTTCACTAGTTTCTGGCCGACTGTTAACACTGGAAGAGAAATGTACTATTATTAGGTTGCCACGGCCAGATTACGTTATTTGGGCAGGAAAGCATTTTAATTGATTTGTACTCGTACTTGGCCAGAGCGCATCACGACTGAAACTTACCCTGTTATTCATAAACCTATATTAACTAAAATGCCTTTAAAGTTCGTTTGTCCTTTTTTGTCACATTGACATTTCCGTTAGTAAGAAGAAGACAAAACCTATTTTAGCTAATGGAGGCTTGAGTGACGTTTGTGACTCTTGCAAGTCGCATGAAGTACAGTCGAGTTCTCCAATATCTGTACCTATCGCCAACGGTTCATAAATATCTAAACACGGACCCTTAGAGCAGGAAAGGAATGGAGATGTTAACACGCGATTTCCCCTCTGCCAAATCTCTAACATTAAGTCTGATCAAAATGATCAGGGTCTGTTGATTGTGTGCGTATTTTTGGCATTTGTGTGACAGTTTTGTTTTAGTGTGCGTTTGTAGGAACGTAACAATTTTTGACAGCAGCGTAGACGTGTGCTGTATGCACAGACCAACCACCCTCTGGACACCAAATGTCAGTGCGAACGTTTCCGAAACGCATATGCTCATTTGAACCTATAAATCTTATTAGCCACCAATCGCGGCTCACTTTCGACCAGATGACAAGCGACATGACAAGCTATGAACCAATCACGACGCATTCCCCCGGCCCGCTCACCGCGGCTTTTTTCGTAATGACTTTCCAAATAAATTATAGAAGATGCGGTGTCCAGAGGGTGGTTGGCCCGTGGCTGTACGTATTTGTTCCTCATCCCCACAAAAAGTGGCAGAAAAATTGTAGTGCATAGATAAGCCAAAGGCGCCTCCCGTCTGTCTGCTTTATGCACGGGCCTTATGTAACTGGTAATAAGTCTGTGTATAGATATTTTTGAACTGTTGACTGTTCAGATATTGGAGAACTCGACTGAACATTGCGGCGCTAGATCGACGCCATCTATCTCGTTCGATTCACAGCTTCACAATACATTGCAAATTGCAAGATTTTTCATGCTAGTCTGAACTGGGATTTATACTTGACCATGAACTTGATCAACTTAAAAAAGACAAGGTTGGGTTGGGTCAGTGTTGCGTCTTCAGCAGCGCGGAAAAGGAGCTCTTCGAAAAGGATATATCCAGCTATGGCGGTCATTGAATTTCTGTCGACGGTCAAATCGCGATAATGGCCAATGCACATTTAAAGTGTCATTCTATGGAACTTGATAACTATGTAAACAAACCGCCGTAGTAAATTCCCCTTGTGCGTCGTAG
This sequence comes from Clepsis dumicolana, assembly GCA_963691665.1. NCBI lineage: Eukaryota > Metazoa > Arthropoda > Insecta > Lepidoptera > Tortricidae > Clepsis > Clepsis dumicolana. The sequence continues at coordinate 18,652,005 of OY829507.1, read as the reverse complement.
CTAACCAAGTTTGATAACTGGTATTCTACCAGGAAAAATAATTCCTTGTAGTGAACTCGGTTATCAAATGGGAATATTTTTTCCTCGTAGAAAACTACGAAAATACAAGATATTCTAAACGTAATCTCCTTATTACATCAATTCTATAATTATAAATTAAATGACAATTCACCATTTCAGTATTTAAAAAAATGCTTCTTCTTGAAAACATTTAAATAAACTGAAAAAACCACCCAAGTGCGAGTCGAACTAATAAAACCAATTAATATAACGGTTTTCTACGAAGAAAAAATATTCCCATTTGATAACCGAGTTAGCTAGGAAGAACACTGTGTTCTTCGTAGAAAACGAAATAAAATAATGGTTTTCTAGGAGGAAAAAAATATTCCCATTTGATAACCGAGTTAAGACGTTTCCCTGAGAGGATGACCTTGAAAACTTTGCGCCTTCCTCACCCCACCTCACTTCTACTAAACAACTTCGTTTTAGTGACGACATCTCTTAAATATTGGTCTAACTTCATTTTACAGTGTTATCACAAATAACGCGTCTTTTCGAAAAAAAATTTTTTTTTTCAAAATTCGCACCGATTACGTAAATTACTTTTTTTTAATATTCTAAATAAAGGCCTGGTGCCCAGCAGTGGGACGTAAATAGGCCGATGATGATGATAGTGATGATGATTATAAAAAGGTATTTTAATAATGTTAAACATAGAACTCCTAGCCTATTAAATTCTCTATACATTGATGTATGTCACAAGTCAAAGTAAATTATGCTTATGATGTAGTAACAGAATATTAATTCCAACATGACTTACTTGTGATACAGATATCATAAGTATTAAATAGGAAAAAAATAATATATAACTAATATAACTAATATAAAAATAATATAATATAACAGAAAAACAAGTTAAGATGTTATAGATACTTAATGTATTTATATTTTGTTTTTATCGTTAAATAATTTACAGAAAGGCTCTAAAAAGCAGCCATTTCAGCGTCTGGGTCAGGGAAGCGCCTTAACTAGAAGGAATTATTTTTCCTGGTAGAATACCAGTTATCAAACGTGGTTATCTACGACGCACAAGGGGTAAATTCGTAATTCAGAGACAATTTCAGTATGGCAAGTTCCATAAAATGACACTATAGTGAATTACGTTTACGTCCAAATAATGTCAAGACAAGACGTGTAGCGACTGCTAACATCCAATTATCTCGACTAGATTGTATTTAGACCGTTGAAATTCTATCCTACTTGCACGAGTAGGGCTTCCGAGGACAGCGTCTCACAGGAATTGGGGTAATGACAATGAATGATGTCTCGGCTAGGGGATAATATTATGAATTATTTGGTGACACGCACATGTAAATCGAACGTCAAGGTAGCAACAGAACATCTCACAATGTTAGGGAAGGTGAAGATTCATCTACGTCAATGAAATGAAAGAATTCGGCAATGCCACACAGTGAGGACTATCGCGAGTCAAAAGTCCGCTAGGACCGCTGGACCGTGTTTATAAAGCTACAAGTTACAATTTACAAGCGGAAGTCTCATTCTATCACCTCTTGTTAGAAAGAGACTTCCGCTTGTAAAGTACAACTTGTAGCTTTATAAAACACGACCCTGGTGTAAGGTGAGGTTATCTGTCAACGTCCACCAATCATAGGCCAGTAGCTTGTCTCTCATTGGTGGAGAATGACAGACAGACCTCACGCAACA